>JALJCO010011082.1:0-225585 GCA_023101725.1 Atherinomorus stipes | reverse complement strand
TAGGCCTTCTTTTCGTCTTTTTGGTGATCTCTTTTTCTCTTTTTTTCAAACCAACTCCCACCTCGTAAAATCTGATCCGCCGAAGATCTGCAGCAGGTCCGTACAGGTGAAAGTGAGACCCAACGTGGTGGCGCTGAGAAAAAAAAACTGCACCTTCTATTTATCAGACTTGATCGGTATCCGCCGCAGGTCCATGGTTTGACAGTCCGCCTTTCCCAAGCTCAGAGGTCAATAGGCGCTCTGACTGTCAGGCGGATCTGTGGACTTGATGGGGGATCAGCCGCGGAGTCCTGCTATCTGGGTTGCCTTTGCCCATTTCAGTATTTTCCAGGAGTGACGACACATGTGACACGGCAAGATGGCAACGGTGGGACACGCCCAACTGGCTTCACTCTTAGCTCTTCAGAAACCAATGGGTCATGTGAGCGGAAGGTTCATCCCTCTCTATTAACGGTCTGGTTTTTTCCAGAGGAAACACATATAAAGCGTGCCGTGCCGTGTGAAAGGGTTCCGAAAATGTGCAGTGGAAAAGGCCCAATACAGTAATAAGAGGGGTTTTAATCCATTGAATCATGTCTAACACATCTCTTACCAGCAGTGGCACCGCTGTCTATGCCTGTGCTGTTGTTCACATTGATCAGTGATGTAAGAACAGTACTTCGTGAAGTATGTGGTGCAGATATTGTAGAGTGGGTTGGCCACCTCAGTCTCAGCTGTGACATTTAAACAGAGTCCTCTGGAAACTTTTCCCAGTTACCTACCACAGCAGCAGTCATACACCTACACACACAAGCTGAGCAGGGTGGAGTAAAATGTTTCAGCTTCGTAGTATATGTATACCCACACAATCAGACTGTGCAAGCACTAATGTATACATCAGTACACATGGGGTTGTTTTATATGCACGAGGACACCTCAGTGATGTGATCTGTTCCCCTGCCTCTCAAACTCACTTCAAGCTAATTCCAGCCTCAACTCTAGAAGAAGTCTAAATAAAAAATAAATGGATAAAACCTGTAGACTTGTGGTGACCTCAGTTTGGTTACTATGGTAACAGAGGGTTTTCATCAGTTGGTGCGTATTCAGTTTAAAGTTCTTACCAGGATAGAGAACATGAATACAGCCTGACAATCACTGTTAACCACAGGCTGTCATGACACTCTTTGCCCACACTGATTCTATCTATAGGGCCTATCTGACTACACTAAACGCATTCACATGCTATTTACATACATGCATGTATACTGTCTGCCAATGTTTAAAGATTATAGACTATACTTTTTCAGTCACTGAAGGGAGTTTGAACTATTCTGCAGTTGATCACATTAAAGACACTAATTAAATTTACATAAACATATGTGAAATTTAAAAAAGCAATATTATAAGAATCATACTACAAATTCAAGTTGTTTCTATATACATGTTTATATGCAAAATGATTTACAGTATGTACAAATAAAGTAAAAATGGTGTTGCAAGTGATGTGAATTGAACTGAAGTAGAATACACTGATTAGCCACAACATTCAAATTATTCACAGGTGACGTGACTAACGTTAATTATTTTGTTTGATGGTACTGTACATGTTTAGGGTTGGATTACAATAAGCAGCAAGAGTTTTAACTGTTGAAGTTGAAGTGTTGGAAGCATAAATTGATAAACAGATCATGAGGATGTGGATAACTTTAATAAGCAACATGTAATGGACATTTGGTCAGAATTTGACCATGGAGTAATAAAAGAGCTGGGCCTGACCTTTTACATCATTTGTAAAATTGGGTGTGTATCATTTTAAAAGGAAAAAGATGTCAACAGGATGCTTTGAAGAAGACAGGTGTAGTCAGAGGGTGTCGGAGTGGCTTTGATGACATGGTGGAGCCACACAATATCAAGCAGGCAGTTTTCCTTTTTTTGTAGATCATTAGTCAGAGTTTTATATAGTTCCATTTTGTATTATGGTGAAATATTTTACAATGGAAGATATAAACTTTAAAATAGGTGTGGTGTAAGCCAAAGTGGACTAAAACCAGTGTCTGACAGTCTAAAGGCAGATTTAATATGTTTTTGGGTGAGGTGGGAAGGATTTCCAGGGGTGTTGTGATGGGTCTCCGGTGGAGTTAGATCTCACTCAGTGTCTGCATGTGCTTGACCAGTGAGTCATAAGGTAGGTGGAAGATAGCTTGCTACTGTATGTATGGGGATGTACTGTAGTCACACATATGCTCTAGAGTTGTAGATTATGGTGACTTTCCTACACTTCATACCCAAGTTCTTTGTTTGTTTGTTTGCTTGTTGTTTTGTCTGGTTTTCTGAATGGAGATCAAGTTGTATGCATGGTTCAGTGTATATTATTAAGAATGTTTAACTGCTCATAACCAGCTGCAGAGTGACTCAGGGACTCTTGTGTATTGCTGAGAATGATGAAATTGATGTCACAGGCTGCACAACCTAGAGGACCACAAACAGTTGATGATAGACCAAAAAAGTTCTGGTGGCAAACTGGTATGAAATGAAGCAGTGTGTTGGACAGCTTCACAGCTCTGTTTGACATACTATATGCTTTACTTTTAAAAAAAATCTACACAAATAAAACTTTTTAAGATGCATGATACAATATCTGTTGTGGTTATTCTGTATGCATTGTTGTAAGATTCCAATTCCCAAAACGTATTATCTGGGTATGACGGTCTTGTGAAAATGAACTTCGTCCAATTTCAATCAGACAGATGGAAATGTTTGCAAATATTCTATGGGTTTTAGTTGAATTATCACAATACAGTCTATATCATCATATGATGTACATGATTTCAGATATCTTGTAAAAGTACTGAATTTTACTGCTTTAGCCTCAATCTGCTGCATCTTTACACAGGAGCAAGCAAAAGAACACTGGCCACCGCTGACTCGTATAACACTCTGAGCTTTGTCCCTAAAGGGCCTCATCATCCTCAGCTAGAAAAGTCTTCCCTTTTTCAACTAAAATTCAACTGACCATGACTAATCTTAGATCTGAAGGAAAGTTTGCCTCTAGATAAGGATAGGTTTTTTCTATTGAATCACTGTTAGCCAACAAAAAAAGTATTTTTTTTTTAAAGTCTGTAATGGTTCCATTTCGTGTGTATACAAATCACAACAAGAGCCATTTCACAAAACATAGTTCACTGCTTTATCCTTGGCCTCCTCATCTTTGTTAACTTGGCCAACTAAAGCAGACATTTACTTTCTTCTCACTTTATCAATGTCATGCTTAAAGTCATCCTCATTAATACGAGCACATAAATCAGTTTTCAAGTTTCTTACTTTGGCAAACTTTCAGGGCACTTTTCTCATTTATGTGATAAGACATTAGAGATTAAAGCCGAGCTTTTGCAGCATCTTCAACAAGATTGATTAACTTTAACTAACTGTTTTTCACTGATTTCATGACAAGGGGAGTTGTTTGTTTTTTTTAAAGGGCAGTGCAACATAATTTAACTCAGATTTGAGTAATGTTATGAATGAAAACATTCTCAATGTACCAAAACAGGGCATTTTAAGTAAAAAGAGTATCCATTAATACTAATGACTGTATGCTACAGTTGTGCTTGAAGGTTTACATACCCTTCCATTAAATCAGCTGCCAGTGAAATAAGTTGAAATTGACGAAAGTAAGAATAAATAAAAATTTCATGAATATCATGACACTGATTTTGTATTGTGGTTCACTAGAAATATTAAAAACAAACAAACAAAAAAAGAAACAAGTACACAAGCATGATGGGGCTCCTGAGCTAAAATTTTGTTGGGCAACCCTTCGAGGCAATCACTGCAATTAGGTGTTTTCTGTAGTGTCTAATAAGACTCCTACACCTGTTGACTCGTATTTTGACCATCTGTTCACAAGCAAGGTACTTTAATTTGTCTGGGACCGTTTTTTCTTATTATTATTATTAATTGAAAAAAAATCTAAATCAATATTTAATTTTAGTAAATTATAATTTAGTAAATCTGTATTTATTATCACTTTTTCAGTTTCATGTTATTTGAATTACTGTTGTGAATTTGGGCTTCTCTTTAAAGTTATACCGTATGACTTTTGACTCTGATATTAAACCTAAAATGAGCAGTATTAGATGATTTTTCGGGCCAATATACAGTGACTGACGCGTGTCAGCACTCTGAGCGGGCTGCGCTCTGCAGAAACCAGACATCGTAACTTTGGAGAGGCGGGCCGTCGATCAAAGTGCTGTAAAGCAAGTTGCTTTATGGCTCCTCTTCCGTAAACACAGAAAGCTCTACTTTTCTCTTATTACTCGAAGCATAGTCGAAAGTAAAGTAAAAAGGTGAGAGTGATGTCTGAGCAGGCCAGAAAAAAAAAAGAGGCAAAGAGATCACGGCAGATCAAAAACACGAGTGGACATTGGAAAAGAATTCAGTCATTGGAGATTTCTGAAACAGCAGTGTGGAAGCCAAACCTACTGTTTGCCACAGTATTATTAGACTGGAAAGTAAGTTTGGCTGTTGTGTAAACATGCGAAAATGTGATGCTTTTTTTTTTTTTTCAGTCAGCGTTTATTCAAGACAACGTCAATCAGAGCCGTATAAGCTGCCTGTAGTTTCCTGTCAACGAAACGTGGCTAGAATTACTATGGACCAAAGCTAACGTGACTCCCTAAACATTTTGCGCAATTATGGCTGGTTTGCAGCAATAAATACGTTCTCTGTAATTCATATAAATATCAAAGAAGTAACAGAAAAATCAGCAGTTTGCTTGGTTTAGTTGTATGGTTTTCACACGCTGTTCAGAAGGAAGCAGAGCCACTGTAATGTCCCGTAAACTGAGCTAATCCAGACATTGTCATAACAAACGTGAGCTTTGCCAAAGTTACGACTTCATTCAGCGCACAAAACTACAACATGGTTTCGTGGCCGGTTTTGATTTTGCATTTATCTTTGCATTGTGCGTTTGTGTGTGTGATGTTTCAGCTATGTAAACATATATAATTAGAAACAGTTAGAGGCGCATACCTCCGCCAGGGATATATCCTCCAATGGTGAAAAATACTTTAGAAAATTCTTGAATCTTGATGGACTCATTTATTTCAATATCCAAACATGGGAGAGGAGATTTAACTTTGTGTCATTGCCGTGAGTCCTGTGAGACGTTGGCGCTGTTGCAGGTTTAGCGCTCCTAGTGGCCAAAAGTTACACTATAACTTTAATGGAAGGGTTTCAAGCCCAACTGTATTATCTCTTTCTTATTACATCAGGAACAGTCAATTGTGAAATTGTCATGATTAAATTAATAGTAATTACCAAGTAAACAGTGCTTGTGACCATCTCACTGGAGACTATAAAAGGAAATATTGATGCATTCATGATTCTTGAATTAATTCATCATTGACTCAGCAGTGCTTATTAATGTTTCTGCAAACATGTTACATCAACTTTATGTTTTGGCCCAGAAAACCTGCTTTTGTATTTCTTCTTTTCATTTCTTACTCCACATATCTTTGACCCTTTGCTTATTTCTCTCTCAGTCTTTTTATCCACCTGAATAGGAAATCATTTGCAGTGATTTGGTAGTTTCATTTTGGAAAGCGATTTATGTGCTGAAAGGGAAAGAAAACCAAAACAGTGTGGAAATGAGTGATAGAAGAGCAAGAAAAAGGGTTAACTGGAAATGATTTGGACAAGATGGGGAGACTTACTGAAAGGTGATAGGGTAATATCATTGTTTTGGTTTGTAGGGGTTTCAGTTAAATGAATTAAATGGGGGGGGGGGGGGGGGGGGGGGGGGGTTGTTCAGGCTGATTCATAGCAAGGCCTTGTTGCTGTCATACTGGCTCTCTTGTGGTATTAAAGTAGTAAATATCGCAGAGGCTGTCAAGGTGCTGTTGAGCAGCTTCCACATGGGTGCAGCATTTAGGCCAGACACTGACAGATTGCTCAGTTTGGTTATTGTGGCCAATAAAACTGGGAGTTTACTCCCAGACATCAAGGCATAAGAAATCTATTTCTCCAGAGCAGAAGCCTCATTATGATCCACATTCTTTCATACGAGAAAAATGAAGGACTCTGGGGAAATTTGGATTTTGAGCAGCACATAGGTGGATAATTTTTGTGCTCAACCTACCCATGTAGCTCATCTTATACTGTAGATGTGGGGGGAAAATATTTTGTTCATGAGCACTTGCACAATTCTAAAGCTCTACCATATGCTGTTTTAGTTAAATATTTTTAGTTTTTTTGACTATTGTCCAACATGCATTTAGCTTTTTGTCAGTAGATGTTCTACCTTTAATTATCTTGTCTAATAAGTATTATTTATAGTGACCATTTTTAACATATTTTTGTGTCACTGTTTTAAATCATTGTCACAATTACTGCCCTTTATTATTATTTCATAATTTAATTTTGTTATTTCTGTCTATTTGTTTTGTTTGCTCTGATGTGTGCTGCTGTCTGTCTTGGCCAGGTCATCCCTAAGGTCTTGATCTCAATCGGTTTTTAATCTGGTTAAATAAAGGCTAAATAAAAATAAATGAATAACTAAAGTTTTCGACACCCCCTCTCAAACTTATATCTCGTATACTGGTGCTCACTATCCATAGTGAAACATTTCTGAGAGTATGACGTCTCTGCATGCTACTTTTACCTCAGAGCTGAAAATGTAGAATTTGCAACAGTTTTATATAATGAAAACATAAAAAGACAAGAAGCTCAAAGTTAAGTTATTTTAATAACAATAATGATTAAAAGGTACTTTGTTGCACACTTACACAATGATTATCAATGGTGAATTAAAAAAAGGAAAAAGGAAAAGTTTTCTTTAACCCCCCCACAAACACACACGCACATAATATATCCTATCTCTTCCCAGCACTGCTCCATGGTGGTCACACTGTAGGAAGAACAAAAAGAAAAAGAAAAACAACCACAGGTCATCATGATTCAGAGCTTTAGGTTAAAGCTGAAAAATGCTCTGTGACTTTTTTCCTATTTAAGTAGAGTACTTTTTGCTGCCCCACAGGTGGGTGTTGGACTGCACTGAATCAAATTACGGTGACTTTAAAATCTGCTGTTAATGCCAAAATACTGTGGCAGCAAGCTGCAAGGAAGCATGACCCAGAGAAGACTGAATTCGTTTGTTCTCTTAACCAACACACCTTACAGTTGCCTCATGCGTGACAAACTTCCTTTTGTACAGGCTTCTGGAGGCTTGAGGTTCTGTGCTTCCTGCCTTCCACCTTCTTGTTGTTCACCAGCTCTTCCCACTTATGACACCAGGGAGAAAGGTACAGATGAGATGCAAGGACAGAAGAAGCACAGCAATGCCAGATGACAAGATATGCACTCTGGAAACTCTGATTCCTTTTTATGAGTAAACTGTATGCAGAGAGCTGGGACAAATTTCATATGTTTGGATTTTGGGGGATTTTCTTCAGATAACTAAGAAATTGGCGTATTCTTATATCGGACAATGTTAAATGTTTTCATTATTCCAGATATCAAACTAACATTATCATAAGATGTTACACTCCCACTTTCCCTACTTTTCCCTTTTTTCAGTGGCCACAGATCAACTCAAAGAAGTGCCTTCATTTCTGACAGTCACTCTGAGCCAGTTTGGAAAAGGGGATAAACATTAATTAAAAGGGAGATACTGTAAGAGGAATTTTTTCCGGTAAAATCTCCAAAAAGCCTGTGAACAAGGAGACAGAAACACTCAACCTGAAATCCTTTTGCACACGCAGCTTTGATATTTTCTGAGTGTAAAACTCACATGTGGGCAGTATTATAACATTGATCAGTGTTACAATCAAACAACAGCTGCTAAAAAGCCACTACAAACATTTCTGCAACAGCTAGAGTCATGTTTTGTTATATTTGACACTTTCCATAGCCTGGAGAAAGTGATTATAAAATAATCATATAAAAAACATCTTCTTGCACTATTGTATGTAGCATCAAATTACATTCTACTGCTTTGAACATCAGGGAAAAGCAAAACAAAGTTTTATAAAAGTCGTTTAAATTAAAATTAATTCACCTAACAATCAAATGTCCTTGTGGGAGGATAAAAACTTACACATTTCATTTAGAAAATAAAAAAGTCTAAACCATCTTTATCACAATTTTAAGATATTGGCACTGTTATACAGCTTACTTATTTTTATTTTTTTAGACACAAATCCCTATAAATGTAGGTTAAGTTTTATCTGATTTCTGTCCAGTGTTTTTACACTCTATCTAAAACAAAAACAGTGGCACTTAAAAATAAAATGAGAGAAAGTTGGCTCTGAGTGGAGGAGCTTACGATGAACACAAGCAAATCTGGAGAAAAGCTGCTATTCATGTCTGACTTGGTTTAAAAAATACTTCACATAAAATGCAGAAAATAAATAGAAAATAAATTAAATTCTACACACTAAGTATAGGGACACCAGCGCTTTGCACTTCTGTTTCATTATGTTTATGGTAACCCATCATCATTTCCTTTTATCAAATTGAAACCCAAAGTGGCCACTCCGATAAACTCAGCTCAATTAAGGTTCGAATGATAAATCTGGGCTGTGAAGAGATTAGGACACAACGCAGTGCCTCAATTTATATGTAGATGAGCTGGCTTTGTCAAGAGTTTCAGAAATCTCTTTTTGGCTCAGGTCAAGCGCTTCAGAAAAAAACACAACGCACCTTTATTTGCTTACAAATTTGGAAAATTAAACAATGATAGTCATGATTATCTCAAATGAGCAAGAATGTAAACATCTCTTATATAGGCGACATTCGTCTTATTAATATCACTAACACTCAATTGTTAAACACTCCAGTGAAAACAGACTCATCCGGAATACTAATGAGGATTTTGCTCATCTTTGTGTCTGCAGCAGTAATCCAAACGAGATGATCTACATGGGAGGAATGCAAAACTCACACACATACTGGTGTTTCTTTGATATAATCAGGTTGTCTCTAACAACTCAGTTACGTATAATTTTTAACAGAGAGATGGGGAAGGTTAAATTAAGTGTAAAGAAACTATCGATATATATGGAAAATGACACAATTTTCTATTTTATAAAACATTAAAATATAAATAAAAACAGACTTGGTAAATAATTTATCAAACTTTCTTACATATTTTTTGAATTAATAATCTCCTCTTTTTTCTTACCACTATAAGATACAGTCTAACTTCTTTTCCTGCCCCCTCTCCTCTGCAACATAAACAGTAAGCCACACTTATAAGAGACTCACTGGCTGAGGGAACGATCGCATATAAGACACACATGCTCCTTACACTGTTATAAAAACAACATTCAAATCTGCAGCTTAAGACAAATGTACAAAAATACTGTTGATGATTTTTAAGACGTCTAGTTGTCACCCTCAAGGCCATGGGTTCTGTTCAAACTAACTGCAGCAACAAAGGATTCAGCCCATGTGCCCCCCCCCCCCCCCCAAAAAAAACCCCAGACAACAATCAGGACACTGATATGTGATATGCTTTGTACA
This sequence comes from Atherinomorus stipes, assembly GCA_023101725.1. NCBI lineage: Eukaryota > Metazoa > Chordata > Actinopteri > Atheriniformes > Atherinidae > Atherinomorus > Atherinomorus stipes. The sequence continues at coordinate 216,087 of JALJCO010011082.1, read as the reverse complement.
GCACAGTTTTGAGTCTCAATGCCTTTAAATTATCCTTGAAATGCTTGTTTTACTAATATTATGAAATACAGGGTCTTTCTTAACACCACAGCTGGAGTAATCAGTTTCAGTTCCCTTCTTTTTTTTTTTTTTTTTTTTTTTTGGCATGTCTTTTTTGTTTTAGGGTTTCCAGCTTGATAGGACTTTGAAACAAGAATTAACTTGCGGTACCTAATTTTGAGATTCACTCATTTCTATCAATAATAATGATTAAACAATGATATTTCTCATAAAGGTTTTGTTTTATCATGATAATTATGTGACAGAACTTCCAGAATAAACTTTGTTAGGTGTGTTTAGACAGTGTACTCAACCTGTATGCCAATACGTTGTTTACACAGTAAACATAGTTGTCTTTCCCTACAAAGTCAAACAAATTATCAGGCAGAGCAGAGTGGCTGTTGCAAAATTCAAACTGTATTGCCTCGTGTCTCAGACAAATGAAGTAACTCAGTGTTTGAGGAGTTTGTGTCATTTTCTGTGAAACTGGTGAATTTCCTGTTCAGCTCACCCTTACCCTGTTCCAAAGACTTGCTAATTAGCTTAGCCTGTTTTGGGGAAAGTGCTGTACTGCCTGAGCTTCCAAGATGTCCATCCTGTCATCTTGTTGGAAACTTCTGGTAACAAAGGGAATGAATCAGTTCTGATACTGAAAAGGCATAAAATGCCATGATATGCAAGACATGACACACAAGGCAGCTTGATGTGATTAAAATTTACTTGTTGAATAAAGACGGAAAGAAAACTAGGGGCTAGTATAACAATTATATAACTGATATTCTGCAGCTGTGAAGTGCATGTGGTTTATGTGTCCATCCACATTTTCTCAGAGCTGATTAAAAAAAAAATAAGCTTCATATCTTGCTCAGGCAGCACTTCAGCAGGATTTCTTTACGTTAACCAAAGCCTCTGTCACTGCAACAAATGACCATGGAGTTAGAAATGATGCAACATCAAATGACTCAGAATAAGAGTCCACAGATCAAACGGCACCTCTTGATAACCAGTGGATTGGTTATAGGTGCTTGAAATATTCAAAATTAATGATGGTGTCTTTTTCCACGCAATAAGTAGATGAGCATATCTGGTTGAAAGTATGTTAAAGCGCAGGGGATTATCAATCCAATTTGTTAGAGTGTATTTATGAAAATAAGTCGGTTAAGAGCATTTTGAGAGGAAATCATCCGAGTAACAATAACAGAGCTCTTTGAAGGTCTGCTGGCAAAATATCTTGCTTGTGTTATTACTGCAGCTGGTCATTTTTACAAAGGGACAATTGCTTTGTGTTTGTCATGGGATGTTTAGAAATTCCTAAATTCACCTGTTGTAAAAATCCCAAAACAGCTAAAGAGATTTAAATAATCTCATTTGGTCAAAATGATGGATTAACAACAAAGGATACTTTTTTCACATCCCTGTGATTTGATTATGTTAGGTTACATTATTTTCTAACTTTAAATACCATTTTTCAATAAAAATGATGCACTAGTAGACAGAACTTCCTCTGCACAGCCAATCTCAGGAATCAGGTGCTGATCGGTTGCAGGAGCATCTAATGTGTGAAAAACATAAACCGCCACACACTGAACTGAGCTGCTGAGATTTTATTAAGAGCGAAACATGCGTTTGCGTTTTGCTCAGCAAACCTGAGCACACCGGAAGAAGCCACGGGTGAAACGCATCCTTCTCTTAAAAAAATCCCAGCAGCTCGGTCCAGTGTGTGGTGGTTTATGTTTTTCACAAATGATGCACTCTTGAGGTTCTGGCATGGCATTACTATTCTACATGACTGATGTCAAACAGCCACTAAGGATATACAAGGTGTAAGAGATTGAAATAGATTCTGATTTTTACTTTTTTTTTTTTTTTTTTGATGAGGCAGCACATCACTGTCAAGCTTCACCCAAGAGGATGCTACATGCAGCTGAAGTGCTGAAGTGAGCATTTTGTTAGTGTCTCTCAGCACATTATGAATGCTGTCAGCGACAGCAGCCCATAAACCAGCTTCTCCACTTTAACATCTCAACAACGCAGGTGAGTTTTTGACAACAGCTCACAGATTATTAGAGCTGAGTGAGTGGACGCGGCACCACCACTAACTCCATTTTCCAAACACCACAGCAGCACACAGTTAAACCCTCTCAAGTGTTTCACTGCAGCCGAGTTATTGGTAAATTGGACTCGAGTTCAGAGACTGAACCAGCAATACACAGTGAAAAATGGGTGAAATGGGACTATGTCCCAAAGTCAGAAAATATCACTTTAAATATAAGGAATTAGTCTTCTTTCTCCCTAATAATTAGTAAACATCTCCCTTTCATGAAATATACAGTAGACGTTTATGTCCCCTATCTACCAAACAGTCCTCCGGATTAAAAAAGGATGAAAAAGAACTAAACTTTATGTGACTGAAGAAACCCCAGATGTGCATCTTGTATACATACTTATAATATTGCTTTAACACTTCAAAATATGGGCTATAGAAAATATCCAAAACAATAGAAACAGTTTACATCAACATTTTTTTCTTTTTTATGAAATCACATATTACCCACAAACTAGTAAACTAAACCCTCCTTAACCCTTTGGCACAATATCTATATTAATATCAATTATTATCATATTGTTAAATTACAAGACATCTGAATAGGAATGGTCACTCACACATTCAGCGTAGTAACACAGTTTCTCTAGTCATAACACATATTGGTACTGTATAACATAGCTCAAAAACTTTTTTTTTCAGCTTTCTTGATATGTAAATAAATTTACTTTCATCTGAAACAAAACAGAACTGTCTTTGCATGCCCTTATTATTTACAGGATCACTTTGTCTGAGTTTGTTCTTGCTGGCTACAGTAGAGCACAAAAGTGAATGAAAAACCAGACTATGAACTGCGTCTGCATTGGTCAACTGCCAGATGCACATGCTGCGGAAAATATGGACATTGTGAAGGACTACAATTCACAAGCAACATATTTGCAGCGCTGATTTCGGCTGTGATACCAGCTGTCCAGTTTGCTTTTAATGGGGTGCTGTATATGTATCAGATAGCAAATCAAACGTTAAAAATCCTTTTGTTGTGTATCACAACCTGACTCTTGGTTTTGTGAGTTTTCCTCTATGGAGGGAGCTGACACAAAGCCGAGATGTCCTCCCTCAGAGGCATCTCTGAAATGGCATTCATTGGCACTTTTCCCATTAGACTAAGAAAACTCAGGTGGTGGCAAGTGGGAATACATTCAGTTTGAAACGACACCTTATTAATTAGCCAAAAGCGTGACTTCCGGTTTTTGTGTTTCTTTTCAGACAGATTGTCCGATATCACGAGTAAAATTTCTTAATAAGAGACTGTTAATTCTTTTCCAGTAAACAAACATTTACTACTATTGCCATACACCATTTAGAGAAACTAATAATCTCAAGAACACTCACTCACTGTCTTCCAATCCAGGGAAGCATGACAAGGCCAAATCTGACCTTAAAGCAATGGACTTACAATCTGAAAATTATTGATTGCCTTTCTTGCTGAGAGCAAGGTCAGAATATTGATATCACTCTTATGCTTTTTCAATCAATAAAAAAGATTCTCCCAGTGGGCAGTTAGCATAAAGATTAGTGATAGGAAAAAATAATAATTGAATAAATCTTTGTTTTCGGTCTTGCCTAATTATGAGCAAGACAGCAAATTTCCTGAAACAAGGGAAGTTTTCATTGAAAACAGTACAACATAAGGTCCGAGGGATTTCCATGCCGGTGTTTTCAAGGTTCAGCTTCATTTTGATTGGCTGTACTGGATGTCAGTCATCTCCAGCTGTTTTGTAGCATTGTGTCAGGAAACTATAGCGATGTGACTTTATCTTAATCACTGTATGCATTAAACTCCATATGGAAAGACTTCCCAATGTATAATTTGAATTTGTTTGACTTTATTTTAAAAATAGAGGGAAAAGTTAAAAGCTCAACACACCTGCCCAACAGATGCCTTTCCCAGAGGTTGGAGGGCAAGCTGACTCAATTAATCCCATTCAAAGAACTTTCTTTGATGAAACAGGGCCATTGTGTCCTGCTGACACATTATATCAAGAAAATGTCATGACTGGGATCCAGCTAAGCCTGACAAAATGCACTGTTAAATGTCGCAGGCTCACAATAAGCTTTGAGGTCAGATTTCTCCCAATAATCCATGAGTGAGATTTCAAAACTGAGATGTTTATGGTAAAACACAGTCAGGACTTGTCAACCCCTCTTCTCCCTCTTTCTCAAGTTACAGACTGAAAGTTACAAAAGTTTTGGTCCCAACTACTTCAGGAATCATGTAGAAAATATACATTCAAACCTCTGAAGAAACTTGCTTTAAGAGTAGAAAATACTGAAAAATGCAAGACAAAAGAAAGCTGCATGAGAAAGAGGGGTTGAGGACAAGAAAGCCATGTCGTGGGAGCCTACTGAAGATGAGCAAATTAAAAGATAACCTTTGTTATAAAGTTCTTCAGAGTAACATACTGCCCTTGTATGTAAACACTCCTCACACAAAGCACTTTCTTTAGAAGCATGTTGGATTTTATCACCAAGAAAAATCCATTCCTGTCTTATATTTACAGTTTTCCCTTACATTGTATTTGTATGGGTGTGCTCACATTTATGCATTTGAGTGTGTACGTGTCTATCCATGAGCATATACATATATACTGTATATATATATATTGTGTGCCCTAGATAGCTTCTGTGCAGATCTTACAGGCTGTACGAGTCTTCTGCTGTCATATTTGCCACCCATCACATCTCTTTCACTAAAACACCGCTGAAATACACTCATGCTCGCTAATGCACACACACACAATCTCTAATTAGTTGATAGTCGAGTTACCTTAAGGCCACTACCCCAATCTACACGTACTGTTTCAGCTTAAACCATTAGGAATGATCTCTGCCAGTACTGATGCCAAAACGCCTCAGAGTTACAGTGGCCATCTTCAATCCTCACTTGTGAGACAGAGCAAGAAGCACAACACGGCAAGCTGCGTATACTTGCATCTCACTGCAAACATGTAAACACAAACACAGTTTGGTGTCTTCACCAACCAACTCTCTAAATCTACTTTTCCTCAGGTTTTCATTCCAAGCAGGGATGAATAGATTTCACTGCATCCATCCTCTTTTTTTTCTCCACTTTCCTCATTAAATCTCTGCCTCACAGTGAGGATGAACTCTGACTGTAGTTTCTGAGTGTCAGTCTGGTGTATCTGGGGGAAGGGGGAGATGGGGGAGGATGGGAGGGGACAGGGGGGACACACAGACCCATCTCTGAGATCTGGGAGCCACTGCTGGATGCCAGAGAGTCACGGAAGGGTGATGGAGGAGTCAAAGCGATTAGTTCCTCTTCCAGCTCCACCCTCCTCAGCGGGGAGTCAGGGAGGCAGGCAACCAGCCCGCCTCTCAAGGGTGAGAGAGAGGGGGAGGTGTGGTGGTGAGGAGGCGGCAGGGGGTAAGGTGAACGAGGGACAGGGTGAGCCAGACAGCCACCTCGGTTGACCAAGCTGGACTCAACAGGGGGGAGCGGCTGAACGTCAGCGTAGGTGGTGAGGGTCGGAGGCATCTGAAGCTCACGGGGCAGCAAATAGGGGTCAGCGGGATGAGGAGACGGAGGTGTGTGTTTGTGTGTGAGTGAGTGTGTTGGAGAGGGGGAGAGCATCATATTGTTGAGCTCAGAGATGTTGGCAGTGAAGCGGTTTACCACACAACTGATCTGATCCATCAGTGAACTCTGTGCCTCTTGGGGAAGGTCATTCACCGCAACCAAACGGCCATCACTCCCAGCTGCCATAGAGCCACTGCTCGCAGGTCCACAGCTGCTCCCGCTGCCACCGCTGCACACACTACTGGAGTACTTTGGAATACAAGCCATGTGGGGCTCCTCCACTAAACACGCCCCTATTCTCTGGCTGACGGTGCTGATTGGTGAAGGTGTCTGCGGCCGATATGTAACAGAGTAGTGCTCCTCCGCTTCCGAGAGCTCGTACAGGGTTTTGTCGGTGCTGCTGTCTGGATGAATGGGCAGGGAGGACATGGAGGGGAGGGAGGGCAGAGGTACATGTGGCGGCAGGTCAGCCCCGCCACAGTACCGTTCCTCAGAGGTTTTAGAGAAGGGCTTAATAACAGCAGTTTGATTGTTCTCCTTCTTCTTGATGTGGAAGGACAGTCGCTGCCACAGGTGGTTGCCACGTGAACTGCTGCGCTCTGTCTGCGCCCAAGATACTGATTTACCATTGGAGCTGCAAAACAAAAGGAGGTGAGGGGTGTTAAGAGCTATAGGTACATGAACAAATTTAATTTTCTCTTCATTATTATTATTCTTTACTATTCATTATTATTTTAGGTCTACCAAGTAATGTCAACTAATGAATAAAAACATTAAACTAGTTTGACTTTATATGCTGAGTCATTTCAGTTGATTTCCAGTCTCATGTCTCGTCTGCTCCTAATTTTTGTTTTACATTTTTATCCTTTCTCAAATTCATCTTCCATTGAACAGTTTTCCTCCACTTTTCTCTGCTTCACATCAGTCACAGTGATCTGTCCTTTGCTGCACCTCCATCCTTTTGTCAGGTTAATTAGTGTGATTAATCTATAGTGGAACTCCTGATTAAACCTCAAACCACCGTAACTGAGATGAACTCAAATCACCCTGGAGACACACACCCAGACAAGTGTAACCTGTATGATTTCAGACACATGCACACACACAAGTCTGCATATTGCTTGATTTACATCTAAAAATAAAAGGCGATGTGCTATGTTCTATGTTGCACATGCTAAATACTGTAGCATTTCATTGAACTTTGCTTACTTTATTACATTCAGCTCAGAGGCTGGTTTTAATGTCTGGAGAAGGTGAACCGAGCCCTCTTCAGTAGTTCAAACATTTGGCTCAAGCATCAAATATCTCATTCTTTGAAAAATGTCTTTTCCGTCTGGTCTGCTTGATTCATGTCTGTCTGTGTCTGTTCAGTCCACACAATGACAGCATTTCAAACACAACAGCTTCGAGCTGGGCACTAAAGAGACTGACAGCCCTGCCAATTACCACCTCCCACTGAGGTCACAGGACCAAAAGAGACATGGAAGGGAAGGCAGAAATGAGGGGAACAAAGATGGAAACACTCCTGACAATTCCTTAAAGAACGTGATTAAAATCCGCCTGCCAAGCATTTTGATCAGGAGTACCGTAACCTGCTGACAAATGAAACTGTGTCCCTGTCTTTTTCCTCCAACAAGCAGCTAGTATATATCACTATACATTACTCATTTTAAGTTTGGTAATGAGTTTCTTGTCACTGTACATGTAGATGACTGTATGTGGCCTTCAATGTGTGATGCATGACCTACAGCATAATGTTTTTTTCCCCATCACCTCTGCTCTTCATTTCCTTCTCATCTCTCTTTTCACTTTTTATATTCCTCTTTCCACTCCTCCACTCCTCTGTACACTCTTTCTGCTGTGTCTCCATTAGGCAATTTTCAGAGGTTCACGTTGGGGTCAGATGAACAGTCAAGCGTACTCGGGGGAATATGGAGAATGAATCTCGGAAAGTTGAAACACACACACACACACACACCCACACACACACACACAAACCATAAATGCTCTCTAAGTGAGGCCATTACAGAAATGGAGCCTCTGACTGTAACTTTGCATTAACCTGGCCAACAATCCTCAGGGGGACACACAGGTGACACACACACACACAATTATACCTGAGTGTCTCTCCAGTAGAGCCTCTGCGTTTCCACAGGTTAACCAGACTTGAGGAACGGCTGGCAGCGGAGGACGATTTGCCATCGCCCACATGCATGCGCACCACTGTGCTCGTGGTAAAGGCACTGCGCACATTACGCTCTGGTTTGGCCAGGATGATGTACACCTAATATGAAACAAAAGATAATACATGCTGCTTAAATAAGGCTTAACAGTTAGAAAAAAAAAAAAGAGTATTCTGCCTGTTCATTAATAATACATGATGATAGGGTTATCTAAAGGCTGTTGATAAGGTACAAATTGGGTTCAATTTCGATTAAAATATAACAAAGCATAATTTCTTGATTATAAAGTAGCCTATGTTAAAGGTTTGGTAATATCCAGGACAGACAAACATCTTCGTTTATCAAAAATGAAGCACATTTGGTGACTTTCAGTAGCAACTGTAAAAAAAAAATATTTTGATCAAAATAGTCAAATGAAGAAAGTGAATGTCAGTTTCAACCTTACCTTGGGCACAAACATGCAGCACAGAGCCACGGTGGCACTGAGGCTGACACTGAAGCACATAGTGATAATTTTGTAGTTGGAGCCAAAGTAAATGGGTACGAACGCCAGCCAGATGATACAGGTGGTGTACATGGTAAAAGCAATGTACTTCGCCTCATTGAAATTTGCTGGGACATTGCGGGTCTTGAAGAAAGGGAGACATAGAGAAAAAGAAAGGCAGGCACTGTTAAATAATGTTGCAATTCTCTTTTTTTATTGTTCTGTGTACTGTGCCTTAATTGGGGGAAATAAAGCAATGATAGAGCAGCTAGTTACAGTTTGGATCACAATCCCTCACTCTGCCAAAACAGATGCTAATGTGACATATTAACCCACTGATTTGGCATCAAAGTTATAATTTTACTGCTGACCCAGTTGTGTGTGAAGGTTTCACGAATAAAACGTGTCTAGGCCAGCCCTCTATTGGTTTGTCACTGGTTTGGCTTGCTCTTTGTTCAGAAACAGGTTGTCTGTAATTCACTGCATTGCTTATCTCTTTTTATTTTTTAGCTCTCACACTCAACAGAAAGTCAATGCCTGCAGCATGCTGATAATCAGGCACTGGCTTAATAATGTGGATGGATGTAGACACTAAAACATCACCGACTGGTTTATGCGACCATGAACTTCAAATCAAATTTATTTGTATAGCACATTCAAAAAACAACCGAAGTTGAGCAAAGTGCTTGACATAAAAATCATAATAAATAATAAAAACAGATCATGAACATATAAACAAACATTAAAATAAAAAGGTTTAAGAATAAAAGGATTTAAGAACCCCCAAAAGCTTTAACATATAAATGAGTCTTCAATTTTGCTTCAAAAGTACTGATGGAAGCTGATTGTTTAACAGAGACAAGAAGACTATTCCAGAGATTTGGAGCCGCCACTGAAAAAGCACAATCGCCCTTTCTGACTTTGATGGAAGAGGGAACAGTTAAGAGGAGTTGATCAGCAGATCTGAGGCATCTGGTGGGACTGTACGGGCAGAAGAGTTCAACAATGTATGGGGGGGGGGGGGCCTTTCAGAGCTTTAAAAACATATAAAGGAATCTTGAAATCAATGTGGAACTTCACCGGAAGCCAGTGAAGCGACATGACGGCGGGGTAATGCTGTGTCTCTTCTTAGTTCTTAGTTCTTTTGTAAGCACCCTAAAATTCTATGATATTGTTGATTTTTACGCTGACTTTTATGGACAAGGCATATAACTGCATTCTCCCACCTTGTTTGCAGAAGAAGTTTGAACATAGAGAGAGTCACTACAGCCTCAGGGGAATAGGGATCTTTAAAAAGAATAAGGCTAGAACGAATAAAAAAGCTAGATGTGTCTCCGTTAGTGGGGTGACATTATGGAATAACCTGGATGACAATTTAAAGGAAATAAAAATATTGCATGTATTCAAAAGGCATATTAAATCTGAAATTCTTAAACATTATCAAGCTCAGGAATGAATGTTATTATGAATGTTAGTTCCTTATGTGCTTGACTGAATAAATGATGATTACTACTACTTATCAGTCTGGCTGCAGCATTTTGGACTAAATAAATCACTGCATCTGCACTTGTTAACAAATCAAGTGAGACACTGGCTCTGATATTTTAATCAGATCCAAGGATGCTTAATAAAAAACAGCAATATACAACACATTTTCTGATATTTACTGGATACTAGACATGATTGTAGTTACAGAGAAACAAAGGTAATACCTTAAAGGCATAAAAGGTGCAGCTGAGGATGAGCAGGCCGTTGTATCCCAGGGGGGCAACCACACCGAGGTTAGTGGTGTGGCAAATGAGATTGACCTGTCGAATGCTGGGGTAGTCATGGATCACCTGTGTCCGCAGGAGTAAAAATGACTTACCAGCAGTTCAAAACTTGACCAAGCAAAGACTACTAGCATCATTTCATTATTTCTACAAGACAATAATGATGCAACATCAGAGGTGGTTTGGTAAAGTAATGCAAATGCACTGGCATAGCATCTATAACACTGCTAACCTCAGATGCTAAGCATCAAAGCTGTTAGCAAAAATTTCAATAACTAGCAATGCAAACTGAACTCCAGGCACTGGTGTATGGATAACGTTTTGGATATAGAGATTAGAAGCTTATTTAAGCTGAAATGTATTTGTTTCTGATTCAACTTATTCTTCTTTTTCTTTCTCTGAACTTTAAACCGTGCCACCTGCTCTAAGTCAAACACAGCTCACCTCAGGTGGCTCCATGAGGAAAAGAGCCACAATGATGCCCAGCTGTAGCAATATGAGCAGGAAGGCAATGATAAGCTGAGCACAGGCAGACATGAAACGAGGTTTCTTTGTGCAGATCTTCTTCTTGCTCCCTGCCAGGATCCGAGCGATGCGGTTTGTCTGGTCAGATACCAAACATCATTAATACATACAGCATTCACTCAGGATACTGTGTCTACTCTAAACTTCTGCTGTCGGTATTTATTTGCTGCAGTCACTGAAAATATACAGACATATCCCTGACAACACTTAGCTAATTTCTAATGAGGAGCTCCCTGTCATTTTCCTTGCTTACCTTGGTGACAAGTGCTGAGTAGCTCATGGCAGGTGACAGGCCGATTCCCAGTCGTTGGAGGTAACAGTGGATGACATGGGGTTTTGCTATGAGACTGAAGGTGCACAGGTAACCCAGGCAGATCCCTGCCAGTATAATGTAGCACAGCTCTCTACTAGAGGATTTCACAACTGGGGTGTCTCTGAATCTAAACAAACACATTTAAACAAAACACAGATCTGTAAATGAAGTGACGACATGAACACGCTCAAATAAACAGATTAGTTTAGTTATGCATAGTCCCGCTCTTCTTTTCATCTTCATGCAGTATTATGTTGTCTGAGGTAGATTTGTTACCGGATGAAGACTGCAGTGACAAAGAAGGTGGCCATCAGACCGAGGCAGGCAAAGACGACAGCAGCGATGGGTTCAGGGTCACCCCAGCGCAGGTACTCCACTGGTATTAGGTTGCAGCCTGAGGATGGAGGATGCAAATATGAGAAGATGAGTTTGCTGAGCCAAAATTAATAAAGTCGCAGAAAGTGGATAGCGCGTTATTAACTTATCTAAAGGCTGCCACACTTTTGACATTTAGCGGTATATGTTTTTTTTGTCGTGATCTTTACCTCACTTCTCTTTTCCCTCATCTGCCCTTTAATATCCAGTTTTGAATCAGCGGGGTTGGACTTAAGCATGGTAAGACTTTCAGTGTCCAGCAAAATGTGGCACTGGCAGTGTTGCATAAAATTAACCGACACCAATTCAGGCTGTGCTGTTTTGTCTGTAGTTTTAAGTCCATACATGCTCACAGCTTGCATGTAAAATGGGTGTTGGTTTGTATAAATCAAATGATATAAAACCGGACTGAGCAGAGGTTTTTATTACTGAGACCATTTTGTGAAAATGGGACACAAATGAATTAATGTGACAAACTTATTATTCTATCTTTACCCAGTATTATCAAAAATCAATATAACACCAGTCTCTTAGAATGGTCTCATCATTATCTGCTTACTACTACAAATTAGGATTTTACCTTTTCTATCACACATCTCTCGTCTGTGTTGCAACTTGTTTTTTTTCGTCCGCTTCTGATAAAAGTAGTAATTTTCTCCGAAATTTTGCAGTCCACTGATTCATCCCTCTCCCTCCATTTGTGTCTCTATTCTTCATGTGATACGCCATTAATCATTCCCCTCTTTCTATATCTCTCTTATCTCTCTTATCTCTCCACATCCTCTTCCGTCCCACCTTGTTCCTTAATTCTCTTCCACTATCTCTGTCTTCTTCACAGGCAAGGAGATAAAGTGTTGGTAATTAAAAGAACAGTTCTAATTATGTTCCATCTTAATGCTGGAGGAAATCATCTAGCTGGTCTTGACCTGCTGTAGAAGCAAGAATGCACAAAGATTCTTTCTTCAACTTTTTTTTTTTCTGTCTCCAGATACAAACATGCACCTGTTTGGGTAGCAAAGTAAATTACAAAAGAGATGGAACAGACAGAACACTTATCAAAAGATTTAAGCGCAGTAATTTAATAACTTTATCTTTAACTCGGCCAACAAGGTTTATCAAATCGCTGATGTGATTAGGTCTGGTGGCATAAACAACAGGCTTTTTACTGATAAGAGCTAAGAAACAGAATAAAGTCCAGGTTGCAGCATTCTGAAGTCGTACATTGCTGAAAAGCTTGCATGTAATCTTTGTAAATCAGAATCTAAAATACTTTATGTGAGGCATTAAAGGTACAGTCCGGAGTTCCTCCCCGTTTTCCGTTTGTAAACACTATTCAAACTGATAGCCCCTCCCCTTGGGCTAATGGCCGCATCACGCTTCAGCCTCTTCAGCTTCAAGCGTATTCTTCAAAACTCAGAAGCAGGTGAAAGCAAAACCAATATTGACCCCATGTTTTCCCATGTGTACTATCTAAAGCGCTTTTCACCACAGAGTTCTTCCTTTTCTTCACTGCGTCCGCAGCTCTGTCATTGGCTGGCGATATATACAGAAATCTCTGCCCAGAAATGCCCCGAGCACACCGAAACAAAGGGGAAGAGCGAATTACAGACAGGGAGAGAGGGAGTTGCAAACAAAGTCACCACCACATGAGAGTAGAGGCTCAAAGGCGCGGACTGAGATGGATTTCACTTGCACAAGTCTCGTGTTTATTTTCAGGGGGAAACTCTGGACTCTACCTTTAAGTAAAAGTGAAGAATGTGTAAAACAGTAGTACGCAAGTATATTAGATTTCATTCAAAGGCTATATGAAAATATAGATCATACATACAGCTTGTCAGAAATATGGCCCATTCCATTTGTCTTTTCTTTTTTCCCCCTATTTTTAGTAATAGTGTTTTTTCACAATTACAGCACAGTCTCTCTTTAAGAGGCAAGAATTACAGGACCCATCTTGCCTAGTCATTAGGGGTAAAGACCACCCACGCATGAAAATGTAAGGTGCATTTAGAGTTTAGCTCCAATTAATACTACCTACATAAGTGTTGATGCAAGGAAGCAAATCCTGGATCAGTGTTTTTCCTTGTGGGCTTTCTCAAAGCCGTCAAAATCTATAGACTACATCAGCAGTTTAATTCTTAATTAGTTCACAGAGCTCACAAAAAATTGCTCTTAAATCAGCTTGGTGCATTAATGGAAGAGGGACCATTTGAAGAGTTTAGTCAATACAAAGTTTTGAGCCAAACTACGTCAAACATTGTGAGACTCAAACTTTCCCGATTAGTGGAGAGGCTCAAATCCCAAAGCTAATCCTTCCTTACTCTGCTCCTTTCCCTGTCCCTGGCTGCTGCTTATGTCAGAGCCTCTAGTCATCTCCATCTCTTGCTCTGCTCGCCCTATCACACCAACTTTTACAACCACGTCATGCTTCTAGGTCATTTTTTCTCTCTCTGTTTCATCCTGTTTTTGCTTCATTGCAGTCTGAAAGCCTGTCCTGTAGCTTTCTTAGGTCCTTCACCTCTCTCCCTTGTCAGTTGACTGTTGCTCTATCCAATTTTTTCCCCTCTGCCTCTCAATCGTTTCTTCTCTTTATCGCTCAGCCTTTTTGTCTCTTTTCTTTTGGGCTGAGGGAGTGAGATCAAAATGTCTGCTGGTGGAACAGAGCAGGCGGTTTGTTTGTTTGATTATTACTGTTCTATATCACACCCCAGGAGGACTCGCAGTACTTATCGTTGATGAAATGAGACACATGAGCGAAGTCTCACACATGAACTTGCACCCACAAACTAATACACAGGCAGCTGCAATCATGCCTACAATTCCTCCTCTTTTTTTTTTTTCTCCTGTCGGCTTTCTGTCGATCATTTTCACACTGGTTTACAGCCTACTTTACTTCGAGGATTGTTTTATCTCTGCCAGTGAGCCTTCATCTGAATTTTTAGCAGGGCTTCTATTCATGTTTTAATCATTGAGATTGGTGAGGAGCTAGCAAGCAGCATAATGAGCAGCTGAGAGTAGAACAAGGCAACATCCCAGCACTTCCAATGCAGTAGAGGGGAAATAAATTTTTGCTGCAACAGTAATGTTTTTGAATTGAAAATCAAAAGCTTCTCTTGATGCAGAATAATTAAAACATCCATGACCATGTCAGAGACAAATTAAGGAGATGAAATGAGAACAGATGGGAGGACAGGGGAGGAGAGACAAAGAAAGAGGTGCGGTGAGTAAAATGGAGGGATTATCTCAGTTTTTTCTTTATAATGCCCAGTAACAGGTGCGAGACTTACTATTATGTTTTGACAGTACGCAGGTAAAAGGTGAGAGTCCTCATGTCTTTGTCACATTTATTTTGGACTGTTGAACGTCTTTGAAATTGCAGCTTCAGGTGATAAATAAACATGCAACCAAATGCAGAAATATACAAATATATACTGACCTGTCAGTCCATCATTAGGCCAGGAGCCCAGTTCACAGGCTCGGCAGGTGTATTCGTCAAACACATATTCATTTTCTTTACAGGGAGTACATGTCCAGCAGCAGCTCACCTCACCTTTACGGATCACCTGAAAGAGACAGATTGAGCTCTTTTTGTATGTGCATAAGTATGTGTGTCTTTGTTTATTTGCTTGCACTGACTTGACATCAAGGTTGTTTGTCTATATGACAGATATGCACTCGCAAAGATATTTATGTAAACCTTCACCTTTAGTTAAGTCAAGCAGACAGAATCTGATCCCTTTGAATTTTGACTGGGAACGAGGACAACAAAGGATCAGACAGTCGGAGGATACAAGTGTGGGCTAAGGGCTAAAAGGATTTGAGATGTTGGCATGCAGAGGATTGTGAGTAAATTCAATCAATTTATAGTGACAACAGAAATAAGTGTGGAACACTTCTAATATGTATGGCATTTTTATGAAGAGTAAAAAGTACAAAGTGATTTGTTTTAATTTTTTTGAGGACTCAATGAATAGCTAATGACTAAAAAGCCCATAAACTGGGCATTTTACACATTTCATCTATTGACACATTTTAATACTTTATATATAAAACAAACAATTAAGAAATACTATTTGTTAATGTCAGTTTACCTTAATTTGTCCTTTGTCACAGGGTTCACTGCAGACAGATTTGATAATGGCATCTTTGCTGGGCCAGATTTCATCATCATCTATCTTCAGTCCACTGTTATCCCAACTTCCAACATTAATGTAGTCGTAGTAGTCCTTTCCCATCTTTTTAAAGTTCATTATTTCATACCTGTTTAAAAAAGGCACATGTGCAGCAGACATCACACACTTACTGTAATATACTGTATAGCAGTACATCTGCAAACTACCAAAAAAAAAACTCCCAAAAAACAGACATTTCCTTGCATTTCTGCCCATTGATGATGCCTACCTGCCCGGTGAGTCTCCGTTTTCATCAAATAAGATTCCCTCCCCTGACACACCAGTGAAGTTGGTTTTCATCAGGAAGTCCAACAGGGTAGCACCATCTATAGGTCGCATGGCATCACAAAGGCCCTTAAAGCACATTAAAAATCATGTTATTCTGAATAAAAGTAGTATGAAAATAAGTTTACAAAACATTGTTTCAATAGTGTTGAACGGGGAAGGAATCAGGGGAAAATCATCACTCATACAACAGACTAAAATAGCCTTTAAATGATAGCATTTTCTGCAGTTTAACTCATTAAATCATACTCAAAGCCTATTCACTGTACTTTGCAACAGTAAACATATGAGACTTCAACTTCAGCTCTAACATCAGCAACTCACAACATTTCAAGGACAGTAAATCATGCATTTAACAATATACAGAGTTGTTTCTTAATCCCATTTTTAACCCGCTGGGCCGGATTTATCAAGACCTAAATTTGTGTGTAGTAATTTGCCCACCCTATCTGGAATTCTGCGCGAGGGGCTGAACCACGGTTTGCAAGTGATTTATCAAGAATGAAGGCGTAAATGACAGTGAGTGCAAACGTGTAGGAAACGCCCCTATAAATGACGGTTTTGCGTGTGGGGAATTGCGAGACGACAGCGCAAAAGGAAATACGACCCACAAAGGGAGATATTAGTGAAGGAAAGAGATAAAATATAATTTAAAATAAGTAATAAATAAATAATACAACATGTATCCGTGCAGAGTCTCAGAAGTGGCCAGTTTATGAGGACATGGATCAGGAGTTGCTGAACAAATGAAGTGTCTGCAGCTCTGACATGGTCTCTATTATGCACGAGGTGCGCAATTTGGCACAACGGCTTCAGAGCTTGTGCTGCCAGGTGATCCTGTGGTCCTGTCCAGGTGCCAAAATCCAAGTTAAAACGTGACGTTGGCAAAAAAGGGGAAATAAAAAGACACAATTAATGCAGCTTTAGTTCTCATTACAAACTTTCATTTATCCAGAATATTTTACACCCGTGTTAAATAGTGGTTTGCTGTACTGATTTTTACTGAATTAACACTAAATATGTTGCCCTCACGGCTCATAAAAAATTATTTTGAATTATGACTGTCCCTCTCAGAAGTTTCAGCCTTTTATGCACAAAGCTTCAAGTTTGCTTTTCAGATGTACTAAAATAGACCCAAAAAAACAGGGAGGCAATGCGTCTCACGGTTGATAAATTGCCTTGTGAGTGCTAAATGAATATATTTACATTTCCTCCTTCCATTACATGCACTTTTTTGTGTAAATGCCCCATATTGCATATTCATTGCAGAAAAAGTACTAAATGGATAAGAGGCACTACTGTATTTAGCACATTTTAAAGACTGAACCCTTTCAGCACGCTGTTAATACAGTAGATCAATTTGTTCTTTTTTTTTTTTTTTTTGCATGTGTATTGAGATAGCTCACATTTTTATACATGCAAACCTTTGATAGATCCGGCCCACTCAGTATATCTTTCAATAGCCATGTCAGAACACAAGATTGGTGAAGGTATTCCACTCAAAGTTAAAACAAATTAAATACTGTTAAATAAATGCAGTATGCGCTTTGATAATAACTGCATTTGATAATGTACACCTACAGCACCAGTCAAGAGTCTGAACATACTACCTGTTAAAACAAAAACCCAGATTAAAAATTTAAAATTGAATGATAGGTGTGTCCAAACTTACAGTATACTGTGCTAAAGCTACAGAACCCGTCTTCTGGTGGCATCAGTAGAAAAAGAAATTAACTTTTTGTGGCCACATGTTACTAATGGGTGGCCACAAAATGTTATCCTGTGGCCACGCATCATTGTGTTGTTGCCAGGCTTACTAATGCGTGAGACAGAGAGAACTGAGACGCAGCCAGTCTTCATATCGTTTTTTCATTTTCAAACTGTGCCCCATCAGCATCTAAATGAAGTGTCGAAGATTCGTTAAGTGTCATGTTGTGATATCTTGTCATGATTTGTGATGAATCTGTTGTGATAAATCACAGCAATTATATCACTGTAGTTGACCATAGCTGTGTTCAAAATCGCTCCCTGCACGGATGTAGGGCACCATATAGTGATGAGTATGCCATTTTGTAGTGTTGTTCAAATTCTCTTCAATACTTTTCATCCACGACATCGTCCACTACAAAATACCCACAATGCACTGCAAATGTAAGTGTACAAGCGATGTACCCTACATTTTACTCCCATGTACCTCAATGCAATGCGGCCGTGTTTTGTGATCGCAGAAGAAGAAAAATGGAGCAGCAGCAGCGAGAACCGGGAGAGGAGCTCAAGCGCTCCTTCATATAAAAATGTTTTAGTGGCATTGTTGTGTAGCTTTTAACAATAATGGTATTTCTTCATAGCAGGAAAGTTGTCTATTATTCATAACTGTTAGCTACTGCAACGGCAAGTCGCAGCAATACCTGCCGCATCTGCTGATGTCACCCCATATCGTGTCCGAAATCTCCTCCCATCGTACCCTACATAGTGTACACATGATATAGTGGACTACACCATATACACTATGTAGGGAAAAGGGAGTGAGTGAGTGGATGATTTCGAACACAGCTCATCTCTGTATCTGTTTTGGGTTTGAGCTACCATTAAATAGGCAAACTTTTTGTGGGGTTTGTGGTGGTTGGATAACAATATCACTGTAAAGCAGCTGTTGAACGGTGAACCTGGTGTCCCATATTAGTTTTTTAAGTTTATTTATATCACATGTGATATTTATATTTGAACTATTCCGTTAAGCAATCCCAGTAAGCTCAGTTACAATACAATAATTCATCTCAACATTAAACAGAATTAGGTTCAATAAGAGATGACCATAAATATACACTTAACTAATTCATGGCCACAAGTTAATGATCTTATGCGCTAACTCTATAAATCAATTGCTATGCCTTAATTATCTCATTCTCACACATTAGTACTGTAATCTAGCAACATCTTGTGGCCAGGCATTAATAACTCACAAGTTAGATGTTTCTTTCCTATCTCTGTCTCCAGATGGGCTCCATGTAAATCTAAAATCGTTCATGAGTTTTCTGTTTGAATTTTACTGGACATATATTATATTATGTACTTATAGTGGCATATCATCCAGGTTCCTTTACAGTACTTCATTCAGACTAAAAATGTCTTAAAAGTTCAGGAAAAAATTCAAGATCTGGCATTGTTTCTAGATTACTAAAATAAGAATTAGCTTTGTTAAATGCAGTGAATATCATCTTTCATTAAGTTGGACTGTTCTTCCTTTCTCAGAAGCCACTGAAAATGGGGTGTCATTAAGAGAGTGGATTTCATTAACTGGTTAATAAAGCTGGCTTTCTATTTGTTTACATAAATAATTTTGCCAACAATTACCTGTTTACAAGTCTGACGGCCCCAATAGGTGTGGCCTGTCATCAGAGCATCTGCTCTGGGTGGCTGGTCATTTACAGTAAAAGCTCAGATGACTAACTTTCTCTCTCTCTCTGCTTCCCTCCGCAGCCTGGTTTTTACATGTACTGATCTGCATCCACATTACACCGCTGAGTGTTCACTTATATATTTCGCACACACTTAATTTCCTTTAATAAATTATTTAGAAAAGTCACCATTGTTGCCTTCCCTATTTTTTGTCACGGCTTGCCACGCTGGTCGTGACACAAGTCTGTCTGAACATCATGGCTCCAGCAGAACCATCTTTACTACATAGCATTATGATTGTACAAAATATAGCATCATAATTACATACCAGTAAGCAGTGCCAGTGCAGAGCACACCACAAACCATTGCAGAAAAGGAATCATGCGAAGTAAAATTAATGGTAGCATCAGAGGATTAACACCTGAGGTTTTGTTCACTGAGAGAGGTAAGAAACTTCCTCATGTCTGCAAGTGATCAGTGAAGTTTACTTGATGTCAGTGTTCCTTCAGCATTCATTTGAAGGAATGTTGTTTGTGTTGAACGTTATGAAAACGTTAGCGATGCTAATTGTGTTAGCCTGTCTAAGGGTTTTTAATGTTAAGTTAGCATTCATGCTAATCGATCGTCATGTGTGTGCAACTAAATAATAAATTCATCACTGGGTTTTTTATGGACACAAAGTAATATTTGGCCATATGTAAATAAGAATCTGACTCATTTAAGTTTATTAATATGTACCTTTGTATGTTTGTATTTTAGTTTCACAGAGCTTCTCATAAACGCCCTAAACGTATCTACTGCCTCCTGGGTGTTCATTGAGAAACATGTTTTCTATCTGCCAAACTAGAAGTCACATCAAGTTCCAGTAAGGGCAAAATTAAGGTGTTAATAAAATAAAGAGGGTTTTTTGGCTGTTTAGAGGTCGACTGTGCTCATGTCCCTGTAAGACGCTGAGCTACATGTACCGTCTGTAGTCACGTGACTCCACCCCATCCAGTCTGTAACCAGTTATCATCCATTTACCCTGGTGAACTGCTGAATATATCATGATATAGATTTTAGGCCATACTGCCAGGCCCTAAAGCAAACTATAACATCCTTAGATTGACCTTAAAGGCTTTTGGAGCTCAGATGCATGCACACCATTATGAGATGAATTTTTAAAATGGGCCATATAGGACCAAAGCTTACTGTCACATCTCAGCAGCTACCAAAGCTCTTATCACACTGCCTGCTAAAGGCAGGATTGGTCTATCAGTGTCGTATGTGTAAGCTCAGAGGTGGAACAGTGGGTGGAAGTTGATGCACCACTGATAACGCTTCTGAGACTACAATAGAGACAATTACAGAGCCAAACTTTAGTGTAAGTGTGTGTCTACTTTAACCATCAACATTGTTGTCGCTCAGCTGATTCTACAATGTAGGTTGTGCAATTTTTAAGTACAAATGGAGCTAGCCAAAACACCGTCTGTTAGACTGGATGAATTACAGAGTAACAGTACTGACGTAAAGAGGATGCTTTTTTATGCATCCATACAGATTTACCACAGGCACACATTCTCCCCACTTTTAATCCTGTCATCTCCCTCGTTTATCTTTTCATTTTATTGCCGTTAACCCCTCCATTTATGTTTGACCTACCTGATAACCTGGACAGAGTGCCCGTTGCATGTTATGCAGGCCATATGCCATTGAATAGATGGCATTTACAACAAAGCCCATCTTGGTGTCCTGTGCGTACTGCTTCCGGAGGGACTCCCGTTCTGCATATGTAGAGTTAGGAGGAAGTGAGAATTGGTTTGGTGAGTAGGGATAGAAATAAAAAGGTTAGTGCAAAATCAGAGAAACTCATTTTACAACACAAGGAAAGAAAAAACAACAAAAAGTTCTCAATTCTCCAGAACATCAAAGGCCACTCTCTTTCCTCTTCCTCATCAGTTATTTCCCACCTCCACATGTCTTTTTTTCTGTCTCTGTCCTGTTCATTTGTATTTCATGTCCCATTTCATTAGAATACATAAGACATGACTCTCTTTGATGCTGCACTCAAACACTGTTTTGCCTTTGAATGGAAAGAATGAATTGCAGAGAGAAGTGGAAAGGACTGAAAGCAATGAGCAAAATAAAGGGTGCACTGTCCAGCTGAACTGGACACTGTGTGCATCCAAATGGTCTGTTTGTAGGTGTGTGGGTGTGTCCAGCCTGTCTGTTTATAAAATATTTGCATTATTTGTGGTCATTATGAAAGCCAATCAATAAAAATGCAGATTGGTCCCATAGTCTGTTATGCTGACCTAAAACAATGATTCCTAACTCAGTGTGGGGGCCTCATTTATAAAGCTTGCTTACGCACAAAACAGGGCCTGAAAGTGGCGTAAGTGATTTTCCATGCAAAGTTTCTGATTTATAAAACCAAACCTGATGGGAAAATGTGCGCACCTGTACGCAAACTCTGAACCTTGCACATGAACATATTGGATACGGGGAAACTAGCGGCACCGCTGGTAAGATGATGAACTTTAACCACGTTAATGCATTTAACCATCATATCAGACTAGACTCTCATAAACCCCCAAACTGTTCCTGGATTGAGCTGTACAATCCATAAGCCTCATTTAAGAGAGCTACAGTACATCTTCAATAATAGCGATGGCACTTATTGGTAGGTTAACTAACAAAGTGTGGAGGCTGGTTGTAATTACTGAGGAAACGGTGACACTCGTGCATAATACTTTACAACGGACGCGCTACACTGCTGGAAGATTATGGAAAGAAGAGGATAAAGATGGAGAGAGTTTTTAGAAACCACGAATATTCCCTGGGCCATGATTACTGACTGATGCCGATAGATTCCCCTGAGCAACCTTCCCGAACTGGGGATTCTTAGATCATTTCAGAGGGTCGCCAGAGGATTGTAATCGCTGTAAACTAAATACATTTAGAATTTTTCGGGTTATCAAAATAAATCTGCCAATGCAGGGACATTAATCTGTAGGAATATAAACGCATTAATTTTCTAAGAAATAAATTATAGCCTAACTCATAATAAAATCGCAATTTAGCAATATCTTACAAAACCCCTTCTCATATCTTGGTCAGCTAAGTTGTTTTTTTTTATCATGTTTTCTTACAGTTGTGTGCATATGTATATATGATTATTGTTGCACTTTTACTTTTTATATTATTGTTATGTTAGATAGATGCTATATTGTTAAAAAAAAAAGAGAGAGAGAGTTTTACAAACGTTGAATTTCCCTCCTGGGATTAATAAAGTATTTTTCATTTCAGTTAAAATTTAATTTCATTCATAATCCACCAAACCCCCGTTATCCCCCTAATTCACGAAGATTCTGACAGTTTTCCAGCCTCACATGTAGAGATGCTGTAGGATGATCTGATATATCACACAATAAAGAGCTCTGCCGTTGCGGACCTCAGGAACAACAACATCTGGTATCTTGGGGTCGTAACTCAAAAAGTTTGGGAACTCCTAGATCTATGTGTTGAACTGGACTCGACCGACCCGCCGAATCCATTTAAACCCGTGCACAGTTGTTGACCACAACGCGCTCCGGTGTGCAGGCAGCCGTTGTGTTCATTCAGCTGCAGCAACGTGCTGTCACCTCTGTTTAACTGTGATTCCACTGTGAAGTCCAAATATAACGTTCTTTCGAGCCTCCACCTCACCCACAAGCACCTCCACTTCATTCTCCATGAAACTGTGTTTTCTTGTCGACTCAGTCGCCACGATCAAGCTTTAAATGCCTCAGATCAGCTGGCTTATTTATATGCAAAAATATCCATGAGGCGCTTTGCATTGACCCTTCATGGAAGAAAGTGGGCGTGTAGGGTGGGGCATATGACTCAAATCCACCTGCGCAAACTTCCAGGAAGAGTGTGATTTATAAAGGGGAAATTGCTTGGATTTTTGCATACGCACGGTTTTATAAATCTGAATATTTTTCGACGCACACAAACTTTGGGTTTTTGGCGCAAGTACACTTTTAGTAAAGATCCTGCGCACAGTTTTATAAATGAGGCCCCAGAGCAGTAGAGCTTCAATTTTCGGCCATATGCCAGTGACTCTCAACTAACAACAGCAATTAACCCACGTAATGTGGCTACTTTTAGCAATCATGAAAATAAAATCTTTAACTCCAAGGTATTTTCATTTGTGTGTGAACTTACTACTACAAGTGTGGTTGTACTTGTTGCTTTCCTGCGGGTGACCTTTCAGTCGACAGTGAAAGCGATGTTGCCAGAACTCCGGAAACCAAGGATTCCTGTGGTTGTTTTCAGGTCGTAGTTTCAGGTAGTAATCATCAAACCATTTGACATCAGCTGATTGGAGCTTGATGGTAATACCCCCGGCAGCTTCTCTGACATAGCCGTCTGTCACATCATACCTGTCTGCCCATCCATCACTGCAAAAGAACATGTGAAAAGGCAAGCAGACTTGATTAGTTAATTTACACACCTAAATAGATGTTTTGGGTAGGGGGTGGAGCTAAAGGGGTGGCCGGGGGGCTGTGACCACCCCTGGCCAATCACTGGCCATCCCATGCTTGAACAAAAAAAATGAATTAATAAAATAAAAAATTAATAATTGGTAAGCAGTTACAGAGACCCAAAGCTGCTTCCAAACCACTTTTCCTTCTTATTTTAGACACTATAGCTACCCCATACAGCTCGAATTTTTAAGATCAGAGCTGAGGAAATTGAAAATCACAGTTTTAAGCTTTTCATCACTTTTTCACTCAGTGCCATGGAGGTTTGGATCCCCCCCCTTACTAATAAAAATCTTCATTCAAAAACTGCATTTTCTGTTTACTTGTGTAATCTTTGTGTCACATCTAAATTTGTTTTATGATCTGAAACAGTTAAGTGTGACAAACATACAAAAAAATAAAAAATCAGGAAGGTGCAAACACTTTTTCGCACAACTGTATATATTGCACATTTATGTGTGTGCTCTGAGGTATCTAAGTATGGTCACCCTTATGTGAATAATCATCTCATCCTGGCCACCCTAGTGAAAGATTTCTGGCTCCGCCACTGGTTTTGGGTTTATCTTTGGGGGTAAAACCATACCTGCCTCCTTCATGCCAAAATCAAATCTGAAGCGTTTCCTCTAAATGTGTAGCGCAGCAATTTGGTCAGACCTACCGGTTTATTACTCTGCCCATGCATTTTGAAAAACAGACATCAAGAACACTGTCATTCTTTGATATTTTCATGGACACTGTTGGGTTGGTTATTTCTCCAATTTGACACTAGTTTTGGCTGCATATATATCTGAATCCAAATTAATGGAAACCAACTATGGGAGACCCCAGTTCATGGTTGGATTTGGAGCAGAGCTGGACCAGCATGACCAGGTTGTACCGTAATTAACACTGCATCAAAGGAGTCAGCTTTCAGCATTGTATTATGTCTCTGCGGTTTACAACAGGGTAGCAGATTGCAGACAACAGAAAATGTAATTTAATATAATTGAATTTGATTTAATCCTGCAAACAAGAAAGAATGTTTCAAGCGTTTTCATTTGCACTGTGGGGATGTGAATATACTATAGTAGATTGTAAAAAATTAAGCATCTGTTGAAAATCAGTGGCATGTGGCTCTGCAGCTAATTTTTTTAAATTTATAATGCTTGATAAATTAACAATTTGTGTGAAAGGGGCAGGTTACACAAGATTTTTGTTCTTTCTAGTCCTTTTTATTCAAGAAATTTTTGTTTGTAATGATTTTTTCATTTGGTAAACAGATTAAAGCATATAGGATTATTTCAATGCCAAGTTCAATGCCCCTGCTTTCCAATGAGCCCTGTCCTCTTTTAATAAAGTGGGCACTGGAAATGGCTGCAAGGAACTTGACAGACGTCCACTGACTGCAGGGGCTGTGGAAACAACATCATATTATTACACACAGCAAGATTCCATAAAAAGATTCTGCCACAAAAAAGTAACTCAAAACTAAACAAAGAAAAAATATTTGTGCAGAAAAACAGCTGACGGAAGGTTACTCAGAGAAACAGGAAAATATAGTTCAACAGACCAAAATGTGGAAGTGGAAAAGCTCTGCAGCTTCCAGGAATTTCCAGGGTATTTCTTTCCCTTGTAAACGTTTGCAACATTTTAAATAACACAGTAGTGATGTCTGTATGCTCAAAACAGAAAGCTACAATATGAAAAAAATACCATGTGATCAGGGCTTGACATTAACTATTTTGCTCACCAGCCACTGTGGCCAGTGGTTTTCCAAAGTTACTAGCCACTCAACATTTTCACTTGCCACAATTTTGTTGTTGAGAAAAGATGTTTAATAGAATTAAAACCGACTATGGCCTGCTAAAGCTGACTTAAACTAGATTTACAAACTTTTTAAACGTAAATGACTCTTGTACACATTCATATGAAGGCTACATAAAATGTTTAACAATCCAGGTCATTATCAATCATTCAGCTCTGATAGAGTTCTGTGTAAAGCTCCTTTTATATGAAAATATGCAGCATACTGTACAAAGTAATAAAAAAAAAGTGTTTTCTTTTTGCATTTTAAAAATGGTGCAGGGTAGTAAAAGATTAATTTAAAAGATAAAAACTGAACTGGAAAAAAATCTGAAAAGAATCCCTGTTTGTTTCAGTATTTATTTACAGCAGTAGACTAAATAGGCAACTACAGAGAAGAAAAAAATCAAAACAAAAGAGACCGCTAAATCTTTTCACCCCCACAGCCTTCATCCTACAGTCACTGTCTGGTTAATAATAATAATAATAATAATAATAATGATAATAATAATAATAATATATAATAATAATAATAATAATAAAATAAAAAAAATATAATTATAATTACTGTATTTTAATTGTGCTTTTACTGCTGGACACTCAAAGCGCTCACATTGGATCCATCATGTGTTCACACCTCAGTAATAGTGGATGCTGCAGCTTTGTGAATAATACATTGCTGCATCTTTCGGAATGGTTTATAAAACATGCTACCATGCACGTTCAGGATGTTTACATCCCAAACTTGCATTGATGTGTGAGCACACCGGAGCTTGGGCGGAGACAAAGCTGACAGACTATGAACAGAACTTTGATTCTCACTCTGGACATTCACATGGCCTCATCAGTGCACAACAGATCATATTATGCCCCCAAAACTTCAGAAAAGTTCAATTTGATGTCATGGCACCTTTAAATTAAAATCTCATTTAGGCTCTCATCCTTTATCTGTCTGATACTGAATCCCATTACTATGGCTGGTCGGAGGATGAGTGAGATGGTTTTGGGGCCTTCTGCACATAATCTAAAACTTTGCACTACCTTTTCCATTTTTGATCAGTGTATTGTGTCATTAAGCAGAAAAAAGTCAACTGCAATAAAAATGCAGCAAAAGAAAACTAGACAGCTGTTACCTGCATACACCAATGTTAAAACAAAGGCACAGTTGGTTTTCTTTTCTTAAACTTCCAATTTTCTGTTCATGTTCAAATCAAAATACTGTATAACAAGAAAACAATGACAAATAGTTAACCAACCATCTCAGCTACAACAATTTTTTACTGGAAATTGACAATAAAGTAAATCAAAATCGGGCTACAGCCTACTGGTAGTTAAAACATTTACCTGGATCCAAGGTGCAAATGTGCTCAGATGCAAAGACAAGCAAATCCTTTACAGCCCACCTAGATGTCATGCTTTTGTTGTGGAGTTGGAATTATGATTACAGGTGTGTTACATTTTGGATGTCAGGTGAAGCATGGCGGTACCAATACAATATGTCATCATAGCAAATAAACTCTCTTCCACACACACACACACTTTTAGCAACCCATTGGCATGCACACACTGTAGAAGACATTTACATGGTGAGAACTCCAGCTTATTTGCAAAAACAAACAACAAAAGGTGAAAGAGAAAAACAAGGAAAGCAAACAAAAGAGAGAAAACCAGAAATAGCAAATCAATCAGACAGACTGTGAAAAAGCAGAACCAGAGAGTCAGAGAACATGTGGGAGGAGGAGGGAACTCATCTTTATGGGCAATAACCAAAATTCATCATATCACCAAGAAATGGGCATGACTACTATGCAGACACTGCTGGCAGCCAGCTGCTGAGATGATCTAGGTCAAAAAGAGTATTTCAGCTGCAGCTCAGCAGCCATGCCCTGTCAGATGCTAGCAAGGCGAATATAACTGCCTCATAATTCACACCCACGGACCATGGAGCCATATTACTATAGTTTGCAATTTTTGGAGTACACTTGGGTTTCCTGCCCCTCTAGAAAGAACAGATGGCAAAGTGATTGTGTCTGTCTGGGAGAGAGACAGAGAGAAAGAGAGAGCAAGCGAGCGAGCGAGAGAGCAATAAATAAAGGGAAGTGAATGTGAATGACAAATCCTCTCTTGTTCTTTCACAATTGTTGCCAATATGCCTCGAGCAACACAATGATTCTTAACTTTTCCATTGAAAATTAGTTTCTTTCTGGTACATTGCTTCTTTATTTCTATCTTTTTCATTTCTCTCCGTTTCCCCTCTTTGTCTGTCTTTCCTCCTTGTCCTTTTTCTATCTCTTTTTGAGCCTCCAGAGTACAAAACTCAATTTCTCCTACAGCAATCCTTGCAGCCTCTGTCTGATTGGAGATCAAATGTGTTAGTGTAATTGTGTGTGTGTGTGCGCATGTGTGTGTGTTTGTGTATACATGTGTGCATGTAAACTGCCTTCTCTGTTAGTTACTAAGAGTTTTTCTGCCTTTTTCCTTTTACTTCTTGCAGCTATCATCATCTCTGAGCTGTGGTCATAAATCACAAAGTAAGCAGTGGTATTTATCTGCAACCATCTAAATAAATGGGTATAATGATGTAATGTCTGTAAACGAATGGCATCATATTTGCAGACATCTGGGGGCTGATGGGAAGATGAATATGTTGCTGAAGGTCATTTGGCTTGTACAAACTTTAATTGATAACATTTCACATAGAAAGATATGAAATACAAAATGACAATAATGCTGAACAATATATATATTTCCTTATTGGATGTTTTGTTTTTCTAGCAGCAGTGCAAGCCATTGATAGCCTGACTTGATTTAAAATCATATAGCTGTAAAATAAGCTTTATTGATTAAAAAGTAAAAGTCAATGGAGCTTGAAATAGTTTTAGGGCTGCCTACTTTAACTTCCAGAGATTTTGCTTCTGGTGTTGATTGATCTACCAGCAGCTTCTCTGAGGTAATAAATAATAAAAGTTTGGATATTTCATGTGAGAATTTCCGTCTAGTCCATGTTCAGCACAACACTGTGCAGACCTTATGAGACACCATGGATGGAAAAGTGAGGTAAAAAGAAAAAGAACTTTAGGAATGAAAAAAATAATGAAAAAAAATCAATAACAGGCAGATGCAGCGAAAGTAGAAAAGTAAAAAAAAAAATCAATAGCATCAATCATTAATCAGCACTCTCATCTCATCACATCAAAAGGTTTCTTTTTTAGACAGATCAGTATCTTTCACTCTGTCTCATTAACACCTTCATCTTTTCCTTGAGCTCCTTCACTCTGTCTCTATTATCTTCTTTTTCATCCTTGAATTGTTTTCACATTTTACAGCATCTTTCTGTAATTAAACTTATTCCTTTTCATGGATGATATTAATCATTTATAGAAAGTGTCTTTGTCACAGTTTTGTTCTTTATTTCCAAAATGGTAAAGCAAATTCTCTGGACCAACTTCTCAGTGGCATTATACTTAAATTTTTTAATCAAATACACTTTAAGAGTTTTTTAATTACTTTCTTAGTCATTAAAACAATTTTGCATCTTTATGTACTTGCAAACACAAGTTGCAGAGGTAAAACACAATTAAAGCATGTGTGAAACACTGATCACACTTGCAACATGATTTGATGAAACCACAAGCTAGGTAAGAGTGTTACTGAGGTCCGAAATGTGATAAATAATATGAGATTTACAGGAGTGCTTGTGTGTAGTGCATGTGATAGGTGGCATAGACGGAGGAACAGGAGGAAGGGAAGGAAACACCAAAACTAAGAACACTGATTAAAGAGGCAATTGACGTCTGTGACTGATCCCACTACTGTACTTCATTATGCAGTTATTTTAGAGTGTCAAACGGCGTCAGGCAGGGTGGGATCTTGTCACCTGTTTTATTTAATCTCTATGTAAATGAGCTGTCTATGCGTCTAAACGCTTGTAAAACTGGCTGTCTGGTTGGGGGTCTGTTGGTGAACAATCTAATGTACGCAGATGATCTTGTCATTTTCAGTCCAAGTAGTGCTGGGCTGCAGCAACTTCTTCATATATGTACAGAATATGGTTTGCAATTTGACATAAAGTATAATGCCAGTAAGAGTGCTGTGTTAATATGCAGAACCAAACAGGATAAGTGGCTGAAATTCCCAGATTTTAAACTTTCTAATGCAGGACTTGAGGTCTGCCAACAAATTAAATACCTTGGTCATTCTCTAAAGGATGACATGAGTGATGATGATGATATATACAGACAATGTTGTAAGTTATATGCACAGGCAAATACTATTGCACGTAAGTTTAGTTTTTGTTCAGTTGATGTTAAGGTGTCGCTTTTTAAGGCGTATTGTACATCACTGTACATGGCCCATTTGTGGTCATCTTATAAAAAATCTTCAATGCGAAAGCTGCAAGTTGCATATAATGATGCCATGAGGATAGTGCTTAAGATCCCCAGAGGAGGGAGCGCTAGCCTGATGTTTGTGTCTGCTGGAGTTAGCACACTTAAAGCACTCGTGAGGAACTATATTTATACGTTTATGCAACGCCTGGATGTGTCCGTGAATACAATCATTGTCGCTCTCTCGGATCCTTCTGAGAGTTGTTCCCGTTACGCATCCAGGCTGAGGATGCGCTGGATGAAATGTCTGTATGTTTTTAGGTGATTTTTGATGTATGTATGTATGTGTATATATATATGTATATATATATATATATATATATATATATATGTATGTGTGTATGTATGTATATTTATGTGTATGTAGGTGTGTTTATATATATATGTATACAATTCTTTTTAGTGTGTTATTTTATATGCATTTCTTAGCTTTTATAGGAACGTTTGTCTGTTTGCTTTTTTTATGAACATGAGTCTGATAATAAACTGAACTGAACTGAACTGAATGCAACAAGTTGGGTACAGAACAGATCAACAGCATTACCATTAAATGCAGAATGAATCATTTCATAATTCTGATTCTGTGATTTTCATATGTAGTTCACTGAATTTTTCAGTGACTTGTTGTCCTTGTGAGTTCACTATTCTTCCTTTTATACACACACACAAAAAAAATGCTGGGTTATTCCATCAACCTAACTGCTAGGTTAGGAAATGTATTGTATGGGTTTGGGGTAATTATCTGGATTATTTTTGTGAACCCATGCACTGAGATAAACACAGTTGAGTTATACCAAGTTGTCATTGAATTGGGTATGTTTGTGTTAGAGGGGCTGGGTCTATTTTCAAAACTCAACGTAACTGGATCACAAAGGCTCATGGGAAATGCAAATGCAGAGGGAATTTAACCTTTCATGATTGTTATAAATTGCTATAAATTTGAGTTATGTGTTTTACTTCCTTAGTTATGTCCATATTTAGCCAACGTTGTTGAAAAGCTCAGTTCAGCTTGAATGTTAAAGTTGGCACCTTGAGTGTGAAGGACAGTACAAGGAGATAAAGTCACTACTACAGACAACCCTGTAGAATTTGTTAGAGATAACATTAACATGAGTCGTTGGCTACTCGGGCTATCTGCAGTACTCTTTTGCATACTTTACATAAGTAAATATGCTCTCTAGTCATCTAGAGACAGGTTAGAAACTTCTCTTGCTATGAAGACTTTTGAGAAGATGATTAAAATTCAAATTTTATTTCATGTTGAACAACAGCTCGATCCATTGCAGTTTGCATACAGAGCTGGTCGAGGTGTTGAGGATGCAGTTGTCACATTATTGCACTTCTTGTTTAAACATCTGGAGGGGCAGAGGACTCATGCCAGACTCTTATTCATTGACTTTTCCTCGGCATTTAACACCATCCAACCCTCTCTACTTGCTGACAGGCTGTTTCACCTGTTTAAATTAGACCCCAACCTGATTGGTTGGATAACTGATTTTTTAGCCAACAGGTCCCAGTGTGTTTCAAGTGAACGGTGTATTTTCCAGTGTGATTTCCTCTTCCACTGGCTCACCTCAAGGCTGCTGCTTGTCGGCCCTCCTTTTCATCTTGTACATTAATGGTTGCCGCAGCAGCTTTAGCAACAGGCACATTTTACGGTTTGCTGACGACACAGTTACTGTCAGTCTACTTCAGGGGGATGAGCAGGATGATGGGCCTGTTGTAGATGACTAGCTGGTGCGATGAGTCTTGTCTCTAGCTAAATGTGTCATAGACAAAAGACATGATCACTGATTTTAGAAAGTCTCCCTCTTCTCCATCAACTACATTTATCAGTGGTGTTGATATTGAAATAGTAGAGTTACAGTACTTGAACTTTGTTTTTAACCCCATGTTGATGCCACTTCCAAGAAGGTTCAGCAAACTGTTCTTTTTAAGAAAGATGAAAACTTTCCATATTTCTGCTGAGATGATTACTCTTTTAATAGAACTTTTATTTAATCAGTTTTAACATTTTGTACTGCTGCATGGTTTGGAAACCTCAACTTGCCTAACTAGAATTGTCTCAGCAGTCTTGTGAAAGCAGCTGGTAAAATCTGTGGCGGTCAGCAAGCCGGAGTAACGTCTATTTCCAGCAGACAGGTCCCGAGAAAGGCAAATGCTATTATGTACGTTCCTTATCATCCCCTCCCAAGTGAGTTTTGTATGAGATTTTGCCCTCAGGCCATCGTTTTCAGGTTCCTGGGAGAAAGACTAAGAGACTTCAGGTGTCTTTTATTCCCTTTGCAATTTCTTTGCTTAATGGCAATTAGTTCCTGTTCTTTTGCACTATTGTTGCTCATTTTGAACTCTCATAATCATTGCACTTTTTTTTTTCACTTTGCACTTTTGTGTGTATAGCAATCCTCCATTTCTCGTCCAATGGCCTTTACAGAATTCATGAACACATCATTCAGCAGAGCTGATTTTAAGGTTGTTACGGCTACTGTATAATCACCTTGGCAGTCATATTTAGTGATGTTTCTAGTTCCTTATACAGCATAGAGGTCAGTCTAATTTCTTATAATGCTTAATGTAAACATGTACTATACAGTCATGTATAGTACAGGGCCTATAACTCTACTTGATTTTTTTTCTCATAGTGCACCAAAATGATTCCTTTAAATATGAAACGTCCAAAATTTTCTTCCTGGGAGCATGCTTCCCGACAGGACTTGTATCCTTCTCACCTTTATTACTCCTGACCCATTTTCATGTTTGCATTTTCTTATTGTACTGTAATTGTATATTAGACTCCTAAATAGGCTACTTGCTTGTATGTATGTTTGCTTGAGCCGGTTGAAGACGAACCCTGAATTGCATATGTACAGGTAGGTACACATAACACCTGGTCACACAACAAAATGAGAAGCAAAAAATTTTTTAAAAATGACTTAGAAAGATGTTCTTTTTTATGTTCTTTTTCATTCCTGAACCACTCCCAAAAAGATCCGTCTCATATTTTTGGTCAGTGCTGCCATCTATGTTTCATGTACCGTAACAATGTAATGTTGTGTTTTTGTTGTTTGAGGAAGGCATAAAAAAAGTGCATACTGACCAAGCCTGATAGGTTATGCATAAAATCCATTTATCTTCACAGCTGCGTTGCATTTTTAAAGAACAACCCTGATTTGATTCCTTAAAGGTCCCTCACATGACAGCTGAAGTATCCTCAGTCCCTATCAGGGGGCTGTTTGACTGAACAGACTTAAAGGTCATCCCATAAATGAGGGTTTTTTTTAACTAGATTTTTTGTTTGTTTGTTTGTTTTGTCTTTTTTATTTGGTTTAAGGACTACTTATTCTGCATAAATTAACATTTCCACTATTTGATGATTTGTTGTATTGAAGATAAAAACGGGGTAGGAAAACAATAACTGCCACTTTCCTTTACAGAGTAATGGGACTGCATTCCTTTCACTTGCACATTTGCTCGGGCATCAATTGGCTGAGATCCAATAGGGGTGAATTTTACTTTCAAATGACAAACTGTAATTGTGTGACAAAGGCACATCACAACACTTTTTAAAAAAAAAGCTTTTTAAAGTAACAAGACCCCAAGTTGTACTACAACTTCTATGCATGGCAAATATCAGCAAATCAAAATTACTCGTGGTGTCCAGATTTTCTGGTCCTTTGAGGTGTGAAACTGCATCATGATTATAAACAACAAAAAAGTATCTCCTCAGGAGACTGGACTTAGAGGTTATTGTTTAATTGCACGGTGAATCACAGTGTGAAGTATTGCCTTTTATAGACAAGAGCCAATGCGGTGTTTGCTGATGTTTGACATTACCCTCTCTCACACACAGATTGGTATTTCATTCATTATAGGTCAGCCTCATTTTGAAGTGCAAGCTGAGCCCCAAGCACAAAAACGTGAACAAGATACACTGGCTAGTTTCATTAAAACTATATACTAATCCAGGCAAACGCTGCAAATAGACTGTCCACCATTGCTGAGGGATCACTTCTGTACATGTTAGGGGTGTAAATCGCTGGTTTGATTACGATACAACATTGTATTGATACAGTTGATGGGTGGTTTGATACCTGCTGATATCTCAAAATTAATCACAATACGATTTTGCTTCGATTCAATTTAGGATCCACCAATCGATATAAAACCATATAAAACAACATTACAAGTAATAAACAAGGTTATCGTTTCTTAACATAACTGTATAACCTGACTCCGCCAGATGGATTTGCTCCGCATATCCATCTGATTTGCTATCCACTGTTTCCCCATATCCATCTGGGAATTATCCATTAAAGTAGTTTTGGGAAGGGGCGAAAATACTGGTTAGCTGATTGGATAAGGCATTTGTCTATCACCACCTATGTTGGCGATAGATGGGCCAAATCAACCATTCAGGTCAACGAAGCATTTGCCGTACTAACAGAGTGACTAAGAAAACACAAGCAAAACCATCTTTTCCCTTGAAAAAAGCCTCCAGAGCAGTGTTTTGCTCTGCTTTCAGTGTATTCTGTCATTCCGATAAAACTTGAGCGATAGCCACGCTGACGCTAGTTTCATTCACTGAAGCCATCATGTTGTTTAGACTGAACTGTCGCTTCTCGTCGCGTCACTCCTCAACCCGCCTCAAAGCCAACGCTGATTGGACGTTCGTTTGGTGAACTGCTCCAAATTCTCTTCAAGTAGTCAGACTGATCTGCAAGTGAAAACCTGAAGCTCACGAGATCAGGATGGTCTCACGAGGCCAATAACTGTAAGCTTTGCAGTACAATCTCCCTGTGTCCAATTATCCACTGCACAACTATGAACATGGATTTTGTTGTGAAAATATTGTGTCAGAAGACCTTCAAGATAAAGCCATTTTCATATGAAAAGTGGGTTTGATATCGATTTTTGGTTGACATTGGGTTTTTGGATTGATTTACGATCAATAGTTCAATCTATATCGATGTATTGTTAAGGCCCATTTACTGTATGCTCCCTTATGTACACAAATGGTTTCATCCGTTTCATGCGTCGCCCTGCGTGGCTGTCTTCATACTTCCGTGCTTCTTCTGGCATCATGGTTCATAAATCAGTTTGTCTGCTAGGCGGCAGTGCTGCCTGTCCCTGTGCCCTGGCAATGTGATGTCATAAATATGAGTGTATTTTCGGACACACTCGCACAGCCTCTCCTCAAAAGCTCCGTCCGTGTCTACAAATGCTCTCTGTTTGGCATCCTCTTTCTCAGGTGGTTTTGTTGGGCTTTATGACCCCGGGAGTTTTTGTGTTGTTTTTGTTCCGGTTCCTGTTCTTCTTCTCTGGTTTGTTCCTGCATATCAGCTACACAACTCAACACTGATCCCACGGTTTTTGGTGGTATTGCTCCGTCTTATGCGTCGAGTGACAGACCAACAAGCCCCTTGAAAACGCAACAAATTATATGCGAAACCGATGCTGATGACGGACGAAACTGCCTGTCCGTCTGCGTATCCGTCTTCTGCGTCGAGCCCTTACACCCCTAGAACATGTGTACTGTAATTAGAACAGATGAGAATTACACAATTTTCTTAACAATCACAAGGAAATCCGGAAGGACTTGTGCATTCTTGGTTGTTGGAACAGCAGTGGAAAACTTTATTTGTGGTAAAAAGTGAATGAGAAGAACACAGACACTAATTTCATGAAGATGCTGCTGTCTGTCTCTGTCCACTGATGTCAGTGTGTTCGTAGCACAGTAGACGACTGCACACACACACACATTTCCTTATATTAGTTAGGGGTTAGCCGGTTCTGTAACGTTACTAATGCTCATTGAGTGATTGAGTGTTAATGCGACACCTAGTGGTCAGGAGGAATTCAATTTGTTGCTATCACCTTTAAAACTTACTAAAAGCCGAATATGTGACAAAATAAAAAAGTAACAACCTTTACAAAAATTCCAGAGTATTTCATTATCTTTATTTTATCTTTTGATAAGTTATGAGGAGATCTAGGCTATGTTTTATATTCCAGTACGGATAGTCATGAGTGTATTCATTTACTGGAAAGGAATAAAAGTTTACATTAATGCACCAATGTCAAAATGTCAAATAACTTTGAGATCTCCAGATAACTAGAGGCTATCAATTACCTGCGATGACTGTCGAAGGTAACTGACGATGGACTGTCAGTCCATCATCAAATAACATTCATAAGGCCTAATATACTGAGATCCAAATTTGCGTGTAGTAATTTGCCCATGCAGTTTAGAATTTTGTGCTAGGGGCTGAACCGCAGTTTGCGGGTGATTAACAAACAATGATCGCGTAAATGACTGCGGGAACAAACATGTTGGAAATGCCCCTATATAAATGAAGGTTTTGTGTGTTTCAAGGTTTGTAGCATGGCAGATTGTGAGAGACGACAGCACAAAAGGACACACAACTCAATGGAGATGGAGATATTAGTGGAAGAGGGAAATGAATATACAATTTGAAATAGAATGATAAACATAAAAATTAAATTAATACAACAGGTATTCATGCATAGTCTCAGAAGTGGCCAATTTATCAGGACATGGATCAGGAGTTGCTGAACAAATGAAAGTGCCTGCAGCCTCAAACATGGTCTGACATACATTAAGAACGAGGTGCACATTTTTTGGCACAATGCCAACGGCTCCAGAGGCTTGCGCTGCCAAGTGATCCTGTCCAACCACTAAAATCCAAGTCAAAATGTGACGTTGGCAAGAAGGAGAAAATAAAAAGACACAACTGATTCCAGCTTTAGTTATCATATTACAGTGGCTGAAAACTTTCTGTTTTGTTTGTCCAGAATATTTTACATATGTGTTAAATAGTTGTGTTTGCTGGGTTGATTTGTACTGAATTCAACAATGAGAAGTAAATACATTGCCCTCACTGCTCATGAAAAATAATTTTGAATCGGAGTTGTGTGTGTGCAGCATTGTCCCCCTCAGAAACTGAAGCCTTTTGTACACCGAGCTGCTAGTTTGCACCTGCTTTTCAGTTGTACTTAAATACACGGAAATGGCCAGCCCCACAATCCGTTTCAGGATTGATAAATTGCTTTGCGAGTGCTAAATTAATATATTTACATTTTCTCCTCCCAACACACACACAATTGCGTGTAAACACCCCATATTGGATATTCATTGCAGCAAAAGTACTAAATAAATAAGAGGTACTATTCAATAAGTTTGAAAGACGCTGCCCTTTTTTAACGCTGTAGGTAGATCAGATTGTAAATTTTTTTGCGTGTGCAATGAGATAACTCAAGTTTTTATACACACAAAACTTTGATAGATCCGATCCATAGTATCTATACTTATTATACATTTTTGGGTTTCATTTATTTTCAGAGATGTAGCCTATGTCATGATGTAGCCTACCTGCGAGAGCCCCCAGAGAGCCTGCTCAGCATGGTACATGTCTGATAATAAATTAAACCCACTTAGTTGTCAGTCCAGATTTTCATGCTGCTTCTCATGTTGAGGTAATTAGGACGAGGTAATTAGGACTATCTCCCTACGCAATGACAGCGCCGCAACACGGCACAACACGGCACAACACGGCACAACACGGCACAACACGGCGCAACACACAAAACAGCCATCAGTTTAGTCGATGCATTTGCCAAAGCATTACACTTTTTCACCATTAATGAAATGACAACAGCCTACAGGATACATCTTATATTCAAAAAGCATTTTTTTAAACCAAAACAAAAAGAAATGTAATCTGTTTAAAAAAAAAAAAAAGCTGGATGCTTAAAATGAACACTTATGATATGTAGTTGTGTGGGTGATGATGCAACAAAAGGAAGGCTTAAGGGGAATCATTTCAAGAATAAGTATATAAATACTGTATGATGATGTAAACTATGTGTATCCAAAAGTGTGTATGTTCCGATACTATTATGATATCTAAGACCAATCAATCACTTGCTCTGTTGTTGATCACAACAAACCTTTAAATGACATGGTGGCTCTCTCTCTCTTTCTATCTCTCTCAACATCGCAACAAGCCCAAGGCCATTGCCATGGTTTCCAGCCCACGCTCAACCTGCTGTCTGTACTTTGTGTCTCATTAGAAGCACACTGGATTTTAAGTGTATGCACAAACATACACCCACACACACACAATTTCAGACACACACACTTTTCTATTCACTGTTCAATTAACATTAGACACCCTGTGTCGATACCAGAAATGCTATTTGTATAGTAGTACAGTATTTCAGTGTTGTAGGCCACTGCACCACCTAAAGCACAACTTTAGCAAACCAATTCTATGTACTGGGGCCTCGGGCAACTGCCTTCCCATTTTGTTCATTTGGGGTATTAATAGAAACTGGAACTCATTTGCGAATGATTATTAATTTTTAGTTGGCTCTTTCTTGGTTATAAAATCCATTACAAGCCAGAAGTTTCTGACTCCTTGAATTCCAGCTATACTTTGCCAAGCTTTGGGTTTCTTATTATGCATAAGCTTGAATGTTGAATGTCACTCTTTTACAATTCACTTTTAGGGAGGGTATCTGCTATATGACTCAACCCAGAGCAAATGTAAATCGTAGTTAATCTGGTTTCACTTAATCCACAATACACAATGTGTAAAAGCCTTTTAGATGCATCCCTTTACACAACAGTTTTAACCAATTAAGACCTGAGCTTAATGTTGAACTTGGCACAGACATAACCTACTCATTATTTAATGTACGCATTTACATATTTATTTTTTGCAATTTGGTTATTTAGCAATGGCCATCAGTAAGATAAATTCATTATAGACATTAAATTCATCTGTAAACAGAGAATTTAAATGTCAAGCAAGTAATGCATTCAAAGCTAAGCAGGCACAGTGCAGCCTAGTTTAATCCATAAACTGGTTGCTAATTTGGAGCAAGCTAAATTATGCAATATTACTTTCTTTTTTTCTGCAGTTTGATGGGACACCTGATTAACCATATCAAAGATAACCCAGCTGGCTTTTAAATTATTTAATGGGTTAACATTTTGTTTGGTCTGCTTGCATTGTAAGAAATTCGCTTCAATTTTTTGAGCCGTTCTTGCAGTTTAGATCCTGACCAAACTTTGAATCAGACAAGTGGTATATCTCCCAATCAGTTGCAACTCCACGATACAGCAATCAGGATCAAGAAAATTCTACCCTTTATGTGAAGCTTAAAGGGGAACTTCGTTTTTTTTTTTAATCTGGACCTATTTTCTAGCATGAAATATGTTCATTTACTCACCCAGACAGTTTTGGTGCAACTTGAATTCCTTCGGGGGAGATATTTAGATCCACTCGAGATCAGTGTATGCGTGGTATAATGGCAGTGAAAAGCCACTTCGAGTGCACAGGGGAGTGTTCGACAAACGTTTCGTAACAAAACATTGGTGAAATGAAGGAGTTTGTGGCAGATAATGCCTTATTGGATTATCTGCCTCGGCTGGACATGATTGCCCCATCACTGTCATCATATCACGCATACACTCCCCCCCGAAAGAAAAAACGAAGTTCCCCTTTGACATAAAAACAACAAATAGTTGATGAAAAGTGAGATTAAAAGTAGTAGAAGTAAATAAGGTCTTTGAGATTTATTTCAGACTGAAAAGGGTTGAAAATCAGATAAGCTTACTGACCCAAAGCCAAGCATTTTAATTTCAAATTCATCTAGATTAATGGTTGTTTATGGAGATCTGTGAATGAGAATCTACAGCATATAGTACATATTCATCTGTGCTTTTAATTCTCTTCACAGAAAAGTTGCAGCTCCTCTGGCAAATGAAAGCTCACGATTCTTAATGAGAGGGCAGAAAGTCAAGGATTGTGTTTAATTTCCCTTATTGTAATATACAG
Organism: Atherinomorus stipes; assembly: GCA_023101725.1. Classification (NCBI taxonomy): domain Eukaryota; kingdom Metazoa; phylum Chordata; class Actinopteri; order Atheriniformes; family Atherinidae; genus Atherinomorus; species Atherinomorus stipes. The sequence continues at coordinate 176,363 of JALJCO010011082.1, read as the reverse complement.
TAAAAGGTACAAAATGCATTGTTAAGTAATTACTGTTGAAATTTCAACTAGCTCAAGAAAATAAGGTCATGGATTTACCAAAATATTTGAATCTGATCTGAAGCCGTGTTGCCAATAGGTCACTTTAGTAATTAATGTCTGAGTTCAATAATAACATGCCACCCGACCCCAACCCACTCACTCTGTTGCTGCCATGGCAACCTGGCAGAAATTCTAAATGAGCATCTGCTGCTTACAACCATAAAGACTGCATGTGCACACACTGCACACATGCATAAACATAGAAACATGCACCAGTCGTGGAGCAACAGAATCCGACAGCATTAATAAGCTGGACAGACAACACAAGCAGAGAAAGAACCCAGAACATACAAAGACAGATAGATTGCAATGTCTAAGTGCAGAAAAAAAGATCAAAACAATAATAAATAAATAAAAGAAATAAAACAAGTATTCTTTGAGTATGCCTGAATACAAAGCGCACCCTCTAGAAAATGAGATTTCTACATGTAGGCCGCCGCACATTCGTCAATAAGCTGCAAGTATCCACATTGTAACATGAGATATAGGCTCATACCATAAATGTTAGATTTTTTCTGAACGGTGCCTGTAACAGGGCTGGTTAAAAAAAAATTCTTCACGCTGCCGTCTCCAATGTCTCACCGGTGGACACTGATGCCAAGCAGCTCCATCCAGCGCCGCTGTCCGTGTTCTGACATTTCATCCTACACATGCGCAACATTATATTGTGACAGGGTAGCACAGATGGATCTGTCATTTCAGTCTGGGGTAGCATGTTTCGACAAAGTCCCAAGTTTTGACAGAATACCAGACAGAAGGCTCGTAAAAGGACTCCCAACTTTCCTTCTGAACGTCTGTCAGACGAGTTTATTCATAAAGCTCATTTGCCGGTAACAATCTATCGATTAGCTGCATCGTTGTTCAGACCGCAGTGTTCAAAGCGTGTGACAAAAGTAGCAGCCTTGGAATTTACAGTAGTGGTAGAACTAAAGCTGTCCTTCATGCTTGTTAACTTCTCTAACTTAACACAAGAAAAGAAATTACAGTTAAATTTGTTTTCATAATGATCAACTGAATCTGGTCATTCAAAAATGGCTGCTAACAAACTTATAGCTGAAACATGGAAGCTACAGGTAATAACACATCACGCCTTATGACACAGCAAGTGCTATTTTGTGTAAGTACACCAAGCATCATGTAACAGCTACATTATGTTAATCTATGAGCACAGTTGATATCTGGCAGCTGCCAGATAGTTCTATTATAAGTCAACTTTGACAGTGGTGACACACATATAGCTGAAAATGGGAAGCATTACAACTGTGATACTATGATCTGTCAGAGAAAATCATAAGATATGCAGGGAGACAAGGTATCCTTTTATATACTGTATTGTAAAGTAGTTAAGTTGCACTTCAACCAGTGCAAGTTATAAACCTTTGAGACTAAAGAGTGAAACCTCTAAAGACGTGCCAAAAGCTGCACTGCCTTGAAATGGCCACACACCTGTCCCCATAGACCTGGATGTTAAAAAAAAAAAAAAAAACTTGACAGCACAAATTAAGACATTCAAAGTATGGACAACAAAACTGTTTTGGTCTTGATGGTCAGTTGTCCACTTCCATACAAACAGGAAAGGAATCTTTAATCTATTTAATCTGTAGTATTTACATTAAGAATCAAAGTTGTGCGTTACCACAGCACAGCTGTTTTGGGTAAATGATTAATCCCAGAGAAGACACATACTGGATGTGTAGTGCTCTTGGAGTCTAGGTCAAAACCATTTGTTTAACATTACTCGATAATCCTAAAATAACAACCGACAAATGACAATTTTTAGTTGAAATGTGATGTAACATCACTGGATGCTTAGGTAAGTTTCACAAATGCCATTTTGATGCATAACAAGCCTCAAAATTTTCTTTACTGCGTTTCCAAAGGTAATTTTAAAATAAAACTGTTCTCAAACTGGAAACTAATATGAAAAGAAAGTCTTAACCAGTTCTGAGCAACAGCAGCTCATCTATCATCAGCTTCAGCAAACTGAGGTCAGAGTTCACAGAGACAACAGCGAAACTCATTTGCCAAAATGTCAGTACTGTCTCACACACAAACAAAGTGTAGCTAAACTGAGTGTGTGTGCGTGTGTGTTAAACATGCAGGTAGAGATATGTGTGTATATGTGTGGATTCAACTATGTAATTTTGTGAGTGATCGGACCACTTTACACGCCTATCATTCAATAACACACAGACACAGTGAGCAGAACAGCCTGCGTCTGCTTACCTCAACAGCAGGTTCATTTTTACTCATCTATCAATGCCACACTTCATTACCCTCTGTCTGTGTTTCTGACACTCTCAGCTGCTCTCAGCTCAGCTCTTTCTCTTTTCTTCCCACATCTGGATACCCTCTCCCTTGTTTCCCCATTTTCTCCATCTGATACCTGTTTGTGCTTTTCTCACTCTGATTTCATCTTTATTTGCAAACAACTTCTACCTACAGTATGTATTTAACATACAATTTTTTGTCAGTACAATTGCCTTGATTGTATATCAAAATATAAATTCAAAAATATAAATTTAAAGGTAGAAACTGGAATTTGCCCCCTGAAAATAAATGCTAGACTTGTGTGAGTGAAATTTGGCCTCTACTCCCGTGTGGCAGGGAGATTTGTTTGCAACTCCCCCTTCCCCTGACTGTATTTAGTTTTTTCCATTTGCTTTAATGTGTTTGGGACATTTCTGGGTGGAGATTTGTGTGTAATCTCCAGCCAAAGACAGAGCTAAGGGCGTAGCACTCTGTGGGGATAAACTCATCAATTGGAGCAAACTTCTGTTTTTTTTATTTAAACATCGACAGAAGCCGACACTAGATTCACTTGAATTCTCAATAAAAATGGTGGATGCAGCGAAGAAAAGGAAGTATTTTGCACCGAAAAGAGCTTTAGATACTCCACGCTGAAAACCAGGGTTAATATTGGTTTGGCTTTCACCCACTTCTGAGCTTTGAAGGAGAGGCTTGGGGCTGAAGAGCAATGTGGCCATTAGACCGAGGGATAAGCTCTCAGTTTGAATAGTGTTTACAAACAGAAACGGAGAAAACTCCGAATCCTACCTTTAAACATAAAGCGAACTTTTTTCAAATGAAGATCAACATGCACCAACATTGAGACTTCTGACCCAAGAAGTCACTTAGACAGAGGCACATGCTTTTAACTATTTCACTTTCAAGTTGAACCCTGTGTTCATTCAAGTGTAGGCATGCAGAATGTGATTCATGTTTTGGCAACTTTCTTCATTTCCCACGGGTCTTCACACAACAGGTCTTGATCTGATATGTGATGAGGGAATAGCATCAAATCTAACGAAAATAAAAAAAAAAAAGAAAGGAAACAAATGCTCAGATAGCGTATCCTCCACTGCAGTATATTGGAATTTTAATGAAAGTGGTCCTGACACACACTTAAATCTAATTTTTTTTTTCCTTTGCCTATGCTCTAATTCTCCACTGAAATTGGTTAAAATGAGGACAAACAGAGTAACAGTGGTCACATCCAGCGGGGAAAAAAAAAATAATGAACATGCCAGCTTTTTTGTCAGAAAATATATTTCTAGTAGAACTATTGACATGAAATTTTCACCAGATGTCGGCAACAACCCAAGTAGTGCACACACACAACAAAATCCGAACATTTATGTCCATAAATTAAGTTATGCGTAATATAGTGAAATGACACAGGGAATGACACATGAAGAAATGGAGGGGCAAAAAGATCTGGAAAGCCAAGAAAGCAGCTGGAGTCTGTCAGTATTTAAAAAGTAACCCTGTCCCCTATCAGTGCAAAGTAATATCAGCTGTTTTAGTCCTGACTGATGCCTTTAAAAAGGTTTCTCATCACCAAGGTGTCAGACAAGAAGCATTCCATGATGGGTAAAAGCAAAGAACTGTCTAAAGACCTACGCAAACTTATCATTGTAACACACATTGAAGGCATTGGTTCCAGGTGCATTTCTAAACTTCTGAAAGTTCCAGTGAGCACCACTGGGGCCATCATTCAGAAGTGGAAAGAACACAGCATCATTTTAAACCAGCCAAGGCTAAGTGCTCCTCGCAAGATTTCAGACAGAGGAGTCAGAACAATAATCAGAAAGGTTCTCCAACAGCCCAGGACCACTCGTGGAGAGCTTCAGAAAGACCTGGAATCAGCAGGTACAGTTGTTGCATCCACACCACGCAGGACTTCATTTCTGAAAAAAAAACATGTTGATCCTTGTTTGAACTTTGCAACATAAGATCTGGACAAACCCATAACATTCTGGGAAAACATAGTCTGGTCAGATGAGACCAAACTGAACTCTTCAAATGTCATAACATCATGTTCGGAGGATAAATGGCACCGCACTTGACCCCAAAAACTTCGTAGCAACAGTGAAGTTTGGAGGTGGGAACATCATGATGGGGGCTGTTTTTCAGCATGCGGTACTGGCAGACTTCATATCATTGAAGGAAGAATGAATGGAGAAAAGTAGAGAGACATTCTTAACCAGAATCTGCCAGCTGCCAGCTGCTGAAGATGAAAAGAGGATAGATCTTTGAGCAAGACAACCATTCCAAGCACACAGCCAAGGAAACACTCAACTGGTTTAAGAAAAAAAAAGAAATAAAGCTGCTAGAATGGCCCTGTCAATTAAATCTAATTGAAATCTTTGGAAAGAACTGAAGTGATCCGAGTTAACGGAATTGGCCCCCCGAACCTTGAAGATTTGAAGGCAGTTTGTGTGGAAGAATAGGCCAAAATCACACTTGAGCAATGTATTCCACTGGTTTCTCCGTACAGGAGGCGTCTTGAGAATGTTATCACCAAGAAAGGCTTTTGCACTAAATATTAAATAAACTTCGGTGAGCGTATTATTATTATATTTATTCCCTTTGTCATTTCACTACATTACACATAATTTATGGACATAAATGTTAGGATTTAGGATCTAAACTTATGTTAAAACAAAGCACTGTCTGGGTTGTTAAACCAAGCCTTTCTCATCAGTTTTGATGTGACTCCCATGTTTGTGGGGGATATGGAAAACCTCCCCCCCCCCCTTTTTTTTTCTCTTTTTCTTCCCCCTTCCTTTTCCGTCTTTTTTTTGTTTTTCCTTTTGGATGTTTTTTTTTTTCGGTTTATTGACTTTAAATTATGTACCCCAAATTAAAAATTTTACTAATATTGAAGCAAACAGCTCAGATAAAGTCACATGTATAAAAAGGTTATGGATGTGACAGACAAGCAAAGCATCTCTCATAATAAAGAAAAAAATATTTTGAAATGCAGAAAATAAAACCTCAGCTACATGCACATTTCTCTTCCATTCAGTTGGAGAATGTTTGCTTTCATCCAGATGAGCAATCATTAAATGTATTTTAATATGAAAGCTTCTGTAAAAGACATTGAAAAACAGACTTTTAGAGTATATCAGGTCCACAATGAGCTACTCTAATTGATCCATTGCACTGGAGGATTAAACAGATTGGAAAACATCCCACTTATCTAAATTTCATTACAGAATGGGGTAAATAAAACAATTACAGCTCATTAAATGTTTGATTATCTCTCTGCGTGACTGTATTTTGATCACTGTATCAGCATTGGAAACCAAGGCTCATAGAGCTTCATCTTCAAACAATCCCTTTAAATTTGTTTTTAAAAGTTGTTCTTAGGAAGTTTCTTAAGAAAACTATACACCACAAACATGTTTGCCAGCCACAAAACTGTTTGTATCTTTTGTTTTAGATTGATCAATGGCTGGCTCTTCGTAAATTGAAAGGACATCCCAGCTGGCCCTAATTTGCCTATGTAAATTTCCAAAAATGTCCATAAAAGGTCAAGAGAATGAAGGGCAGACGCAGAGATGAGGGAAAATAACAAATATAATGCCTAAAGAGATTATGCCCACAGAGCTGCTTTGCAATATGAAAAAGACATGTGCCCCTCCTGGGAAGCAGGAGACCATATTTAGCTGGTGGATTTCAGAGTTGTGGAGGATTTTGAGAGCCTGAAAGTGTATAATGCCGGTGAAACGTGGGGGTATGGTGGGGAACTGCAACCTATACTCCTTTAAAATCGTTTTCAGCACCCAATGCGGAGCTGCGTGCGCGACCCACCTCTCCCATTTGAGAGAGAGCGCCCTCTCGTGGTGGAATAGTGAAGTGTCTCCCGGGCGGTGCTGTGCCTTTTTCCCGGGGAAGAAGGCACCGGGAAAATAGATTTGGCTTTTTTTATTAGCTGTGCCCTTGGCACTTGGCCTGGATGCTGCAGCGGAACACATTTTACTTTCTTTATGAAAACTGTGTTTGTGCGTGCTTGTGGACATGGGTGAGGGGTAACCGCTAAACCCTCTGCGGTCAAATGTCCGTCTCTGTCGCAATACTTTGGCACGGCCCACGGCAGCCGGGAGATGGGGGCGTGTGTGACCCCAAGATGCATGCTTGGAAGCCAAACAGGTGGAGCTAGCGAACAGGGAACTACCCGCTGCACCGGTGAAGAAGGGGCTTTCCAGGCCGCTCGCTTCTTCTTCCTGGCCCGGAAAGTGGCAGTTCCCACATTGCTGGGTTGTGTGTTTGCACAAAATCCTCACATAGCTCAACCTGGTAAGCTGAAAGCAAGGTGAAGACATTGAGCGCTCTGGTCGAAAGCGCCACTGCCTTGTAAGCCTTTTCCATCAGGGTTGACTGAAAACGGTCAGACTTGGCTGGCAGGCTGGGGCTCCCAGAAGACATCGCCGACAGCTGGGGATGAAGGTGGGATGTGAAGAGTGGCTCCATCGGAGGCATGCGGAGCAAAACCAGGCTCTCCATCGCCTTGCAGTTGAGGGATGAGGCCCCAGGAATTGGGCTCCTGCTGCTGTAAGGGTGGTCTCTCCAAGAGCGCGACACCTCATCCAGCAGTTCTGGGAAGACGGGGAGAAGTTGCTTTGCAGCGCTCCTGGCCAAGGGCAATTTCTTCCCTTTGTAGCGGTACCTGGTGGTCTCAGCTATGACAGGGGCTGGCCAGCCAGGAGGCCGCGTCTTTGCACACATCGAGCAAGTCTGAGCTGGGGAGGGCAGAAGCTGGTGTGCTACTCTCGTCTTGACCCCGAAAGGCCACTGGCTGCGCAGCCTGGGCCAGAGTCACGGAAATGCCATCTTCCTTTTCATCCTCTGATATGAGGAGATTTGAGGCGACATCATCATTTTCCTCATAGTCCAGATCCAGGACGTCTTCCTCCTAAGACAATAATCATGTCCAGACAAGCTAGCTTGGCAGGCTAGCTGTCTGTGGAGACTCTTGACGGTGAACACTGAACAGTGTCGACATGAGCTGGGGACGTCAATAGCTAGCCAGGCATGTTCCAGCCCGAGGCAGCTCGAGCAGCCCTGCTGTGCAACAGGGACGGGCCCTGGAGTCTCCGTTCTCTCTGGTGTGAGGGGTTTTGGCCTCCATTCCTTGCGAACTGGTGAGTAGGCAGGGAGTGGAGGTGGTTAACTGGTATGCTAACCGTGGAGAGTGGAGGTGGTTAACTGGTGTGCTAACCGTCGACTGTCGAGAGATTAGCTGGTATCCTAACGCTCGGTGCTCGAGAAGCCGTGGTGGGGCTTCGAGGTTAGTGCTGACCAAGCCGTGGAAGGCGAGGAAGCACTAAGGTGGTCTGGTGTGACGGACGACACAAAAATGTCCAAGGCAAGGTAGCGCCCGGTGACTGAACCTATGTAAGATCAGTCTATGGACAGTTTAGCCAGCTAGCCTAGGACGGTAGATATGCTCCATGGGAGAAGAGGTTTTTGAATGGGACGGTACCATCTGCACCAGCTACTTATGGTAGGTGGCACTACCTAGTGCGGATGGATATGTTCACCAGCCAATCAGGATTAGTGTAATGAAATCGATGCTTCTGAGAGCTGCAGGGAGGCTGCATCCCATGGTAAAACATGGGGGGGGGGACTGTTTGCTTGATAGTGTGCTCTAATTGGAGCAAATGAATTACGTAGAATGATAGAACTACGTAGAATGATAGAACTACGTAGAATGATAAGCTGCTGTCTGATTCAACCGTTTCTGAACAGGGACACAAAGCTGACAGACCATGAACAGGAACTTTGATACTCACTCTAGGCCAGTGGTTCTCAAACTGGGGGGCGGGCCCCCCAGGGGGGGCTCAGGGCTCTGTCAGGGGGGCCCAGCCAGGCCTAGTTTTTGTACTTCTAACAAAAAATGGGCATATTCTTAAAAGTACTAATGAAAAAATGATGACTCAATAGGCATTGCCCCCACCTCAAATGCAGTGCATTTTTTCATGTATTTCCTGGTAAATGTTTGGGTTCATGAGGTAGCGGTGGTGGGATGGGGGGGCTTGACATTGTTGTTTCCAATGAAAGGGGGGCCCTGCAAAAAAAGTTTGAGAATCACTGCTCTGAGGCAAACTGAGGCATTCGCATGGCCTCATCAGTGCACAACGGATCATATTATACCCCCAAAACCCCAGAAAAGTGAAATTTGATGTCATGGCACCTTTAAGACCTTTTTATGTATTAGGGCTATGGTTAATCAGAAGTTCTTTTTTCTTGTTAATCAATGCCAAAAAAACCTATTGGCCAAAGAGGTTTTGGGGTTTTGAGGTTGGGGGAAAAAAAGAAAGCAAATTACAGTAGAGCAACAAATACGTGTCAGCGCAGAAAGGCAAACTGACAAGAGCTAGGATTCAGGAAAGGGCAGGACGAGGAACATAGCAGGTGAGAGATGAGACCAATCAGTGAAACACCTGAGGGAGTGGGGAGGTTAAAGGCAACTAAATCCTCTAGGATAAGCCAAGACACAGACAGCATGAAGTCACATAGATATGGCAGGATAGAGATCGAATTAGGATGGAGAGAAAAGAAGATCAAAAGGAAAGACCGTAGTGTTCTATAAGGCTGGATAAGGGTCTGCTTTCTCCAAAGTTGTGAAATGAAGAGCAATACTGTTAAAGGTAAGGGCGTGAGGTGAGCGGTGGAGGAACATACACACACACACACAGGGAGAAAAAAAATTGGAGTATGATGTCAGGAGGAAAGAATTAAGAGAGAAACACAGGCTGTATATTCTCCTCAGTCCTCATGGTCTAGCCTCATCACTTTTTATTGCTTCACACATAAAAGTGTCATCTCTCATATTCAGCACAGCAGACATTGTAATATCACCTGCTGAGGTAATACACCTCCAGTGTAACATTACTCTCCCTCTCAGTCTTTTTTATTTCTGCTTCATCTTTATCACCATGGTGGCCTTCTGGTCTTTTCTTCAAAATCCTCTGTGTGAGCTTTTCCAACTCCCTCACTATCATCTTCTTTTTTCTATTTCTCTCAGCTTCCCAACACTTTCTCAGTTCCTGCACTGAAAGACCTTTGTGCCAAAGCCATGTCTTTTAACTGACTTTCTAAAAGAGACCAGACAGAAAAGCTACTTTGATATTCAGACATGGAATTATTTGGAAAAGACAAATGCATTTTAAACCAGCCATGAAGACCAACAGTTTGATTTAAAAAATAAATAAATACCGGTACTAAAAAATATGTAGGTGGGCAGGAAAGAACTAATTATGATAGTTATATAAGAGACTATTCAATTTACATGTCAACATAATGCAAATATGACATCTACCCAAAAACTCATACTGCATACATACCATAAGTAAATAAAAAGCACACTCAGCAGATGTCAGCATTTTAGACATGTCTAATGCACAACTCTCAAGTTTATGTATAAATTCAGCATCAGATATTTTCAGCATCCTCTCTCCGGTATCCAAACAATCGCCAGATGATGGATCCTGTACTGTTTTTCTTCCGGACGAATTCTTCCTCCTCCATTTTTTTATAACTCGGGCTGCTGCTGAAACCTGAACTCTCTGCCAGAAAAGCTGCTACATGCTGCTGGGCAGCATGTAGCAGCATGTATCACGCGTGATGTACGTAACTAGGTGCGCTTGTTTTATCTCTCTGAGCAGAGTGGTGCAGAGAGACGAGGAGGAGTGAGAAAAACAACTAAAACAAATGAATACTCGAATATGACGAATATAGTTATTTTCTATATTTCACAGGGGACTAGCCGCAATATCTCAAGTATATTTAATACATTTCCTAGCCTGGTGTTCACTAGGCTTTCCACCGATCAGATCGGTTTGATCGGATCGGCCGATATTTCACATTTTTTTCATCTTTTCTGATCGGTCCTTAATTTTTCATTCACCGATCCGATCAATGACGTCATTGTCATTTTGAATCTGCTCCGGTAAAACTCTCATTTACACCAATTAAACTTAGAAAACAAGCAAACAAACAAAGCAGAATAGGCACATACTCACTAGTATGGGTTTTATGTCTTTGTGGCGTTTTTGTGGTGAGTTCTGTCACTATGTGCTGGACAATAAAGTTTCTACAATCCCAAATGTCTTTCTTTTCTCTCCCCCCCTCCCCCTTTCCTCTTCCTCCTTTTCTTTCCCTTGTTCTCCTCTTTTTTTTTTTTTTTTCTTTTTTTTTGTTTGTTCTTTGTTTTTATATATTTCTTTTGTTTTTTCTTTATCCTTGTCTATTTTATTTTTTGCTTGGTTTTTTTTTGTTTTTTTTTTTCCCTTTTTTATTTATCTTTGGAGTTTTTTCATACCCCCCATTCATTTCACTCCTTGCAGGGCTGAGGAGTCGAGAACAAGCTGCAAGCCGTCCTCAAACACTTCTGCGAGACTAAAATGACGTCATTTTGTTCTTGTAATCCCGAAAACAAGAAGAAAGTTCTCATTTCTTGTGGAGTATGTAGCAGCCTTCACATTGCACAAAAAAACGTTGCATCATTTCTATTTCATATTTAGCATACTTATTTTAAATTGTATTCAAATTTGCCTCTTCCATCGTGATGGGGTCGTTTTTCCTTTTGCACTGTCTTCTCTCAAAATTTGCCATGCTGCAAACCCTTAAACACACAAAACACTTATTTATATAGGGGTGTTTCCAACACATTTGCACCTGCTGCCATTTCTGCATCACTCTTCCTAAATCACCTAAAAACCGTAGTTCAACCCCGTGGTTCTAGATTGCTCGGGCAAATTACAACATGCAAATTGGGATCTTAGTTGATCCAGCCCATTTCAGATCCAGATCCACCAGCTACACTGGCACAGAGCATGACACTCCCACCAGACCACTTAACAGCTAATGCTGCTTTCTTTGGGTTGAACACCTCAAACATTTGTTTCAGTTGCGCATAAAACCGCTTTCTAGCAGGTTAAAACTTTGTCCATGTGGCTGACTGACTGATGCATATTCCATCTGAGCTAACTTCCTCACAGCTGAGTGTGACAGCTTACAATATTTTCCAGACTCTGGGAATGTGAGAAGTGATATATATGTATGTATATATATATATATATATATATATATATATATATATATATATACAGTATATACATATGCAGATCTTCTATAAGTCTGTTGTGGAAAGTGCAATCAACTTTGCAGCCATCTGCTGGGGCAGCAGTATCAGAACCAGAGACTTGAAGACACTAAACAAGAAAGCTGGTTCTGTGTTGGGAATAACTCTGGAGCCGCTGAAGTTGATTGTTCAGAAAAGAAAGCTGCACAAGCTGATGAAGATAATGGAGGATTCTTCCCATCCTCTCCACAACACAGTGAAGAATCAACAGTGTGTTTAGTGAGAGGCTGCGTCAGGTTCGCTTTAGAACGGAGAGATACAGAAATTCATTTCTACCAGCAGCCATCACCTTGAAGAACAAGACTGACTGACTGACTGACTTATTATTGTTATTATTTCAGATATATGTTATATTGTTAAAAACAAAACAAAAAAAAAAGAGTACAAGCTTATTGCAATATTGAGTTTCCCTTCTAGGATAAATAAAGTATTTTTCATTCATTTCATTGTAAAGGCCTATACTGAGTCTGCAACATACTGTTACATGCTTTTATTTGATAACTTCCTCACAAGTGAACTTTGTGTATATACTATATATATATATATATATATATATATATATATATATATATATATATATACAGTCATTCGCATGCAAATGTTTAAGATGATCTTGTCGATGGATTGTTCAGAAAGGGCACCAGAAAATACTTGGATAAATCTACAATTGTCTCTTAGATCTACACTGAGATCCTTGTACCTGTCCTGTTCTACTGTAAGTTGGTTCATTAAGAAGCTCTGTGAAACAAGCTGCATGACCCATGGATTCTGCATGTGCACTTTTTTCTGTGCTAAGCTGTTGCTTTTACTATTATTAATCTACTTTAGTTGTTTTATTGTTATGTCCTAGAAAAAGAACAGTTCACAGAAATCCCTTAAAGCCTAATGTTGCTTTCAGATTTATACCAATAGGTGTTTCTTAAAGGTTGAGTCCAAAGTTTCCCCCCTGAAAATAAACGTTAGACTTGTGCAAGTGAAATCTGTCTTTACACGCGTGCCGTGGTGAGTTTGAATGCTACTCCATCTCCCCGTCTGTAATTCGCTCTTTAGCTTTGTTTTGTCGTGGTCGGGACGTTTCTGGGTGGAAATTTCTGTTTATATCGACAGCCTATGACAGAGCTAAGGCATGATGCTGTGTGGGAATAAGCTCATGATTGGAGCAAAAGCCAGTCACTCAAACTCTCGAAGGGAAAAAAAAAAAGAAATAAAAACAGCGGATGCACTGAAAAAAAGGTAAGAGCTTAAGATAGTGCAAGCTGGACCAGGGTTAATATTGGTTTGGCTTTTACCCGCTTCTGAGCTCTGAAGGGGAGGCTTGAAGCTGAATAGGCTGAAGAACGGCCTCCCTCTCATTATCCTGAGAGGGAGGGGCACTCAATTTGAATACTGTTGTTTGCAAACAGAATCGGTGGGGGAATTTCGGACTCTACCTTTAACATCCAACCACAAGTGTGCATGCAGAAAGTAATTTCCCCCCATTTTTTTCGCTCACATGTGCAAATTCATAGTCATGAATAATCTCATGGAACCTAATGAGATGCCCGTGACTTCAAAGAACCAGTAAAAGTTATGCCTTACTTTGCACAGTGGCAAGAATTATACTGGTTGGTCCTGCACATAAACACAAACACACACATTTATGTTGGTCTGTTACCATTAGGGATTAGTGAAGAGACATTCAGTTAATTCCCAATAATGAGGCATCCAGCTTATTGCCCAAAGGACCATGCATGCATCTGTGACTGTATGTGTGCATCAGAAACAGAGAAAAGTGACATTCATACATATCTGAAGACGAAGACGAAGATGGATCTAACATGCAGAAGTGTAGTATATCTTTAGTATTAAGTATTAACTGAATTTGGGTCATGGGTGAGAGAAGTAATTCAGGGAAACTTGGTGCTCAGAATATGATGCTGTTTTCTTCTCAAACCGGATTCATACTCACGCTGCATCAGCGTCTGTCAGGTTGATGCTGGTCATCGCCGTACGGCCTGTATAGGTCCGCAAAGGTTCAATACGAACTTCTTCAAGCCTGACAAGCAGCCGCGTTCAGCAGAACACAGCAACTCTTTTTTACTGAAACATGAGTGTGTGGAGAGGCACGTGTCTGCAGCCCTGGAGACCGCAGGTTACTGCTGAGTGTATGGGAAGTGCATCCAGGTATCTCCGTATCACACCGCCTCCTCTCCGCGAGAGCACCGTGTTTTATCCGATAGGGACCATAGAGACTCACTGACAACAGAACCACATGGCAACAAGCTTGCCATGTGGTTCCGTCAGTCGAACCTCTGTCATTGTAGGCCAGTGCTAACAGTGCTAACTGCCGACTGCCAGCCACTAACCAGCCACTTACCAGCGACTTGTCTGGTAATTCAATCGCACAGAGAAACGCCTGTGTCCCCCGGGGAAATGATTTCAGAGCATAAGTGAATGCCTGGAATAAGAACGTTTCACATGCCAAGTTTGGACACTGTGCGTGATAACGTATTCGCGGGACAAACCGTTCAACCAGTGATAGTGCAGTAATAGTGCACTATCACTGCACAACTTCTGGCAGAAGGGGGAACTTTTTCATGGCCAGATCTGTTCTACGACAAGGCTGAATTACTTTCATCCAGTATTACGGTACTTAGAGTCTGACTAAAAAGGGACCAAAAGTCGCAGGGAATTTCATGCCACTGGCACTTTAATGACATTACAATCTCTCACTTGTAACGTGCTTCAATTTTCCCCTTTTTTTTCTCTCCAATCAAAATTTCAGGGCTTCATTCGCATGGAAGTGAGCCATTGATGCAAATATGACACATTAAACAACCCCTAATAACTGATTAACCTACGTATGATAAATTGTTAAAGGGACTTGAGACAAGATTAAGAAACGAAACTCAAGACTGCCGCAACTGCCGCAACTGCCGCAACTGCCGCGACTGGCGCTTCAGGTAACTGCAGCCACGAGCCAAGCCGTCACGAGAGCGTGCACAAACTGAAGCTATAATGTTGTTTACTAACCTTTTTCTTCGTAGTTACACTTTTTAGTGTCTTTCAGTTGATCTAGATTGTTTGCTGACGGCAGAAGAATCCATAACTATCGCTTACAGTGTTTGAATTTACCGCGACCGTCTTCTTCCTGTATCAAAACTGCGGATGTAGCGTCATTTACCGGCGATCGGAGTACCGGGGACTGACGCAGGACTTTGTGGACTGGTGTCTGCAAAACCGCCTCCTGATCAACGCGGGGAAAACCAAGGAGATGGTGGTGGACTTTCGCAGACACCGGTTTGCCGGCCCCTCACTGGTGAACATCCAGGGAACTGACATTAAGAGAGTGGACTCTTACAAGTACCTGAGTGTTCACCTGAACAATAAACTGGACCGGACTCACAATGCAGATGCCCTATACAGGAAGGGCCAGAGCCGGCTCTACCTCAAGAGGAGACTGCAGTCTTTTGGAGTGAAGGGGGTCCTCCTGAGGACCTTCTATGACTCTGTGGTGGCATCAGCCGTCCTATATGGAGTGGTCTGCTGGAGCAGCAGCATTACAGAGAGGGAGAGGAGGAAGCTGGAAATATTCATCAGGAAGTCCAGCTCTGTCCTGGGCTGTCCTCTGGACTCAGTGCAGGTGGTCGGAGACAAACGGGTCCTAACAAAACTGACATCCATGCTGGACCATGAGTCCCACCCCCTGCAGGACATCATGTCCGGTCTGGAGAGCAGCTTCAGTGCCAGACTGATCCACCCTTGCTGTGTGAAGGAGAGATCCCGCAGGTCTTTCCTCGTGGCTGCTATCAGACTTTACAATCAGCACATCTAAAGATTCTGTTTCACCCGTGCAGCCTTTGTATCTGTCACTTCCGGATCATGTGCAATGTGTTATGACTACTATGTTCAATAATTTCTTCATGCTGCAATTTACAATACACACCAGTCTGTTATTTATTTATTTATGAATATTCATATATAGTACATACCGACTTGTCTGTAAAATTACCACGCTTATTCATTATTTATTCATTGTGTTTTTAAAACTCCTGTGCAGTCTACTTAACTTATTTTAATTTATCCTAATCTATCCTTGTCTATGTTTGTAAGTTTTTTTCTGTCTATACCTTTGGCCAGACTGGTCCGCTGCATGTGTGCTGTTGCAGAATTGCAAATTTCCCCAATGTGGTACAAATAAAGGTTTTTCTTATCTTATCTTATCGTATCTTATCTTATCTTATCGTCACGTTTGCAGGGCAGCGCGGGAAATTTGGACACCGAATTGCAGCGCATTTTGCAGCGCACAGCCTGTTCAAGGCAACGGAGAGAAACGTGGGTGGAAACATTATTTTTGGTATTTAGCGCTTCATCACCCATTAGTATTAAAAAAATGGACATGCATGTTTGGTTTTTTTTAAATTCCTGCCTCTAGTGCCTTTAATAGCAAAACGATAAAATGAAGCAAGAGCATAAGGCAATTTTGGACCAAACTTTGGCTAGGTTGGAACTACTGTAAACACTTTTAAGTACTTTTGTTTCTACAGTAGTTGTAGTCAAACTAGACATGGGAGCAATAAAGTGATGGAACAGCCAGGTTGTAATTAGTAGACAAGCCCAAATCACATAACTTTGATACAAATAGGCTCTACAGATGTTACAGTCGGTCTCCCTCCCCGTCCATTTAGCTGCATTTTATTTAGCTATTTTATTTATGTACTGCTGCTGATATAGGCAGAGGTGGGTAGTAACGCGCTCTCTCCTCCGTTACATTTTCTTGCTTACATTTTTACATAAATTGTACTTTTAAGAGTAAACTTATTACGGTATACTTTTTACTTTTACTTGAGTATATTTATGAGGAAGAAACACTACTTCTACTCTGTTACAATGTCATACATCCTGCTCATTATTTTTATTTTTGGTCTTATACTGTAATTCAATATCATTTTATTGTTTTGTTAGAGAGGCACACATGTGAACGTCTCACTAAACAAACATAGCTGCTGTTGGCTACGTCACACGTTATGAGCTACGTTTCACTATGTACCACCAATCAGGTGTAGCCAGATAGTCACATGATAATGTGGCGCTGGTCCCCAAAGCTGGAGCAAGCTGGAGCACACAAACTCAAGAGGGATGTAGTCTACATGAAGACTGAAACAACAGCATGTGGTTCCGAAATCAAGACAGAAGCCACGGAACATTCCTAACTGCACATTCCAGAGATGTTTGCCTTCCAGACGACATAAATGACCAGCTGTGCAAGCCGCGTTTCGTGTAACCTCAAACTTAGGTTGGAAAGTTGTAATAAGTTTAGTTTTGTGGACTGTTTGTACAAGTTCCTTTGGTTAGTTTTACAAAAATCAAATTTTTTGTTGGTCATAAAAGAGGAATTGAGCGACGCAAACCTACATCCCATCCTGGTATCACATAACCAAAAAAGGTTTGCTGCAAAAAAAAATCCTGTCATACCGAATCTGTGGTAGAATGTGTGTTCCCTATTGTACATTTGTGCAATCTCAACTAGTCGTGGTATAATTTGGTTAAAGAAAGTTGGCATTACACTGGGAGGGAAATTTCTTTGATGAGGAAACTTAAGAAGACCTATAGAACCAGAATTATAATTATCCAGTTTATCTGGCACAGATTAAAAAAAAGGGGAAATACTGTAGTTACAAAGCTATAGGAAAAATCCTGCAACCTAAAGGCACAGTAGTGCCACATGACTAGGTCACATGACTGTGCAGCATTGTTTTTCTTTGGCCAGCCATTTATGTCGTCTATGATGTTTTCTTCAGAATTTCTATTGGTGTAAGTAATCGATGTCAATGTTGTTATAAAATTAATTTTTCAGGTCTGTTGAGCATTTAGGTCTTCAACAAGTGGGGGTTTTGTTACACTTGTGATACAGTTGAGGCATCAGTATTCAGAGGGAATTTTATCACTTCCTTCTGATCCCAGGTGAAGCAGACAAATCACTGATCCACAATTAATGTTGATTGTGTGTAACATAATCAAAATTCCTACTGTCTCCTCGCATCAACTCTGTTTAAAAACAAACAAACAAACAAAAACGTCTTAACATAAAACTGCTTTAGATTTCTAAGGCCCTGATTTACAAAGAATCCAAATAAAGACCGCTAATTTCTTTGTCGCGCTGATAAATTGCGCGGCTGTCTCTTCAGCGTTTGCAGGTGATCTACAAAGATTACACACACAATCTGTAACAGGCGCAAACATCAGTATTTAAATGAGGATTTAGCGTGAGCTATTGCTTAGCCATGGAACTAACAGTAGAGCACATGGTAAACGCAAAATGAAATTCGACCTGATAGAGAGATATTAGTTCCAAAAATATAATATGAGGCAAATAAAAAATAGAATATAAGATAAATATAATAATATTAAAATAAAAGCAATGCAGCAGGTTTCCCTGTGGGTCGTACGAAGAGGCCAGTTTAAGGACATGGATAAGGAGACGCTGTTGAAGATGGCCTGATATTATGCACGCAGTGCGCACTCTTTTGAACAATGCTGGGTGCTGGATCTGCATAATTGCCCCCCACCCCACACAAAACTCAGTAAAATATAGTATCAGTAGTTTGTGCTACGTTACTGGATATTTTCACAGAGTTTTGCGTGGGGTGGGGGCCAACTTCACACAGGACAGCAACCTCAGAGCAGCAGCAGCATGCTGCCATGGTGTGGAGAGGAGGAGCGCGCAGGAGCTAAATTAAAAAATATGCCTTTGACAAAAAATAAAGAAAATAAAAAGACATAATTAATGTCGGCTTTAACTACCATGATGCTACAGCTGCCGATGTTCTGATAAATCTGTCTAGAATAACCCGTGTTAAATAGTGGTGTTGGTTGTTTAATTATTAGATAATAAAAACCTGACGAGTTCCCTCACACCACATGAGAAATGATTTTGATCCGATCCTGCATGTCTGCAGTCCTGTAGGCAGCACTCTTTAAGCCATCAGTGCATAAAGCTGCCAGTTAACACCTGCTTTTCAGACATGCTAAGTTACGCAATTTTTTGTGCCCGCGTTCCGTTGCATGGTTAATAAATCACATTGCGTGTGCAAAGCTAAGTCTCCTACCAATATTTTGTGTGTTCTGGCAGAAACGTCTATATTGCATATTCATCTACAGCAAAATGGATAGCAGGGCTATTTTGCCCGTAAACAGACGCAAACCTCCTTTTGCCTTGTTTGTAAATCAGCTCCAGCAGATTATTGCGTGTGTTATGAAGATAACGCTCGTTTTAGCACGCGCAAAGCTTTAGAAAATCAGGGCCTATGACTTTGATCCGAGAACAGTGACCTATGCCAAATATCAAATTACTTAATGCTCAATATCAGTGTAACATGGCAGATAAACTGAGATTTACTGAACATTTTCTGGATTTATTTACTCAGGGAGAGGATGTTTCTCATCTTTAAGTCTGTGGTGTTTTAGCATCTTGGTTAACACTTAATCGTTCCCTTTTCACATTAAAATGAGAATTTGATTAATGTGAACAATATCCTTTAGCAAACATGCTTTGGCAGCAGTAGTTATTCATTTAAGCAGCCCAAGTTGAAGAACTTTTCTTCAGGGTGTGTATTTGGGCCTCATTGAACTGGTGAGCAAGAAGCTATTGTACAGATCATTTGTATTGGGGATTTTGAATAATGTATTTTTTGCTTATTACAGTGTACTGGGATTAATTGACCCTACCTTCTCCTTACGCTGCTTAATTTTATCCGAGAGCTGTTGGTGGAAAGATTTTCTATTATTGCTGTGGGTTGCAGAAGGAGACATGTTAAAGTATACAAGTAAACCTCTTGATCCCTCACTTGCAAACTTCCTCTCTTTCACAGACTATTTATCTCTGTCTTTCTATAATTTTCTTGCTCTCTGTCTCCTTTGTTGCTATGGTAACAAGCTGTGCGGGGGCTGCGATGCAGCACACATCACACCCATCTCACTGAGCTGCCCAAAGAAAGGGAAATGAGAAACAGAGACAAATGGAGTGTGTGTGTGTGTGTGTGTGTGTGTGTGTGTGTGTGTGTGTGTGTGTGTGTGTGTGTGTGTGTGGGGGGGGGGGGGGGGGTGTTAATGTTTGTGTTAAAGTTTTGAAACTATAAATGTCATCTACACCCAGGTTAAAAAAAAAGAATCCATAGGTTAAAGCAACACTCTGCAGGGGTGTCCAGCTCCGGTCCTCGAGGGCCACAATCCTACAGATTTCCATGTGTTCCTGCTCCAACACACCTGACTCTAATCAATGAGTCAATGACAACGTTTACATGCCATCAAAGTTCGGGTTAAGATCAATATTCCGGTTTCTGAAAGATTAGGAATAACCCGCTTACATACGTAAGCAGGCAGAGTTACTCCTGTATACATGATTACTGAAATCAATTGGAATATCTCGACCCAAACCGCAACGCACGGAAAACGTCATGATGATGGGGGATAATGAGCCATCCGGAGCCACTGCGGTCAAGCCAGCCAAGTTTCAGAGCTACAGCCAAAATAACGCCGGTTGGCTTGCCCGCGGATCCGCGAGAGGCGGCTGGCTTGACTGCAGTCCGGAGCCGACAGCAGTCCTTTTCCTGCGCTGCTGTGCTGGTACTGACCCACCAGCAGTAGTTACTTAATGGGTCATAGAAGGACAGAATATGTGCTGGAAATGCAGCTCGGAGCTGGAGTTGTGCACATCCACGCTGCTCGTTTCCAGCAGAGTCCCCCGGACAGATGAAGGTGCGCAGTCAGGACGGAAAGTAGATTTCCTCTCTGATACGTTTTGTTTTGTTTTTTTAATAAATAAATTAGCTGAGAAAGACAGGAGCAGATCAGAAATTGAGCGTTTGAGGGGCTTATGAGACATTAGCTGTGGTTCCTTTGAATTATCCACTGAATTTATAGCTGATTTTTTTAAATATTGCTTAATGTTGACAGCAGTTCTAGGCGATATAGGCCATGTTACATATGGCTTTAATGAATGGATTAATTGTCACTAATAAGAAAAAGATGAAAAGCACTTGGACATGATCAAAGCCTGTTGCCTTGTCCAAACATGACTGCAAAATGCTCTGAGGTCTTTTTCATTTGAGTGCATTCATATTCTTATGACAGTTATCAGTGACTGTATTTCTTATTCGAGGGCCCACTCCTTGTTTAATCTATTAACATAGTAAGCAACTGACCAAGATGTCTTTTATAATAAACCAATAGAACATTGACTTGTTTTACTTAAAATGTCAAGAGAAGCTTTAAAGAAACCTGAGAGAAATGGGTACACTTAATGAAATAATGAGGGGGAGCCAGTCTCTCAACTTGCACAAACTCATTTCCTTTTGCTTTTTTTCTCACTACTTCTCTCTTAGAAAGACTAAATTATTTCAAAACATAGTGTCAGACAAAACCCCTATGCTGTGCCCACTTCTTTTTATTCACATATTTCATTTCACTGGAGGTCTGGGGTTATTTCTCAGAGGAATCAGAGTTCATATTTCTCTTAATTACCTTTGCTTGCCTCGGAGTCTGAGCTAAATTAAGGGGCAATTCATTTCCTGTCCAGGCAAGAAGGGTAATTCTTTACAGATAGCCTTTTCAAATGTGTGATGAATGAAACGTGTGTTGAGGCCAGGAGAGAAGAGACTGGTTGAGGTTATGGAATTCAAGGAGAAAGAAAACATAAGGTGAAATGGCAGGACAGTGAATAAAAAGTACTGAGAACAAACATCCGAAGCTATTTGTGTTGATGAGATCTGTGTGTTTGATTGTATGCAAAGCCACATTTCAATGAATCTCCAGGACATCAGCATCAAATATTAAACAGAAAAACAGAGCGTAAACCCCCAGATTCTGGTGTGGATTACTGTGACAACAACCATTAAAAGGATTATTTAAAGTGTATTGATGTGTGTGTGCATGTGTGTGTGTTGGGTCTGTGCATGCCGGGCCCACTGATGTAACAGTCAGTTTAATCCTGCAGTGTAAATCTCAGAAAATGAGCAGCAAAATACTGAACAGCGAGCTCACAACAGACATCCAGCACAAACAATCTATTGTATAAACACTGGAAAATCCTAAACACAAAGTTACGAAAGGGCAAATATATATTTACTCTCCACGACCTTCAATCTACATTTCCTTTTGACTATCGTCATCTGTCTGTCTGTCTGTCTGTCTGTCACACACCCTTATACTCTCTAATTCCAAGCACTTTTCCCATTGGAGTGCTGTAAGAGGATAAGACCATTCCCTGGGAGAGCAATAAGAGGATGAATATGTGTGTAGGTGGGTGTTCATGTCTCCTGTTTCCCAAGTACGTGTGTGCAATATGCATGCAATCTTGAATGTGCGACACATGTTGGTCATTTGTGTAATTATGTCTGTGTATAAGAGAGCATTAAGATGTCGACATTACATCATTAAGCATGTGTGTGGAGGTGTGTGTGTGTGTCTAAATGCCCCTAGGTCTGCCCTACATACAGAAAACCTCCTAATTCCCTGTCAAGGGACTCTGTGTTAGACATTTCTATGTGTTCTTCTGTTCTTGAATCTCCATTTTTCTTCTTTCAAACAGCAGAGTGATAAGTCGCCATCATTAATCAGTGTCTTGCAGTGAGAGCCAAAAGAAGAAAGCTAAAAGGAGATGTGCAACACCCTAGCTGCCTTATGATCTGATCTGGAGAAAAATATTTCAGTCGCCAATCATATCTTGATACAATCAAAAATTACACCACTGTAGAAGCAGAAGAAAATCTAGTTTTAGTTTGATGCATGAAAAACTTTGTTTGTAATTCTCTTGTTTCACAAATATGTAACTTCAAACTCACCATTTCTGATCAATCAGTAAATCAATAAATCCATATTGTACAGTATATTCTTGCAGCCACACCTTTGAAAAGTAGCTTTCGGTTCTTTTTGCACAACCTGAGTTTAATTTGATTGCTGAAAATAACTTGCCTCCAAATTTCTAGGGGTACTACTGAAGTAAGATCAGTGCAGCATTAAACCAGCAAAAGCATTCAGATCTAATGATGTAATGTCATAACAGGGTCCTCAACACCATTAAAGGTGCCATGACATCAAATCTCACTTTTCTGGGGTTTTGGGTGTATAATATGATCTGTTGTGCACTGATGAGGCCATGTGAATGTCCAGAGTGAGAATCAAAGTTCCTGTTTATGGTCTGTCAGCTTTGTCTCTCTGTTCAGAAACAGTTGAATCAGACAGCAGGCTATCATTCTACGTAGTTCTATCATTCTACGTAATTTAATTGCTCCAATAAGAGCACACTATCAAGTAAACAGCCCCCCCCCCCCCCCCCCCCCCCCCCTCTCCTAAGGGTCTATGCACCGTTCGCTTCGCTCCCCCGCTCCCCCCTCCCTGTCTGATTCAGCTTCGTGTATGGAGCTAGTAGTAACTTCTGTGCAGTCAGGTCTGGGTTTTCAAACAAATGGATTTAAAAGAAAACTTCTGCAGCAACACTGAGGGAGGCGACCACAACCTTGTCATTACCTGTAAGTTTATTTATTTTCTAAATGCTGTCTTGTCTGATAAACGTAGCTCACACTGTCTGAAGTGCCCATGTTGCTAGCAGTTAGCCTGTAGCAAACTCTGACCGCAGCTTGACCTAGATTCTCCAAATAAGGTCATAGCCAAATAAGGTGTAGCCAATCAAAATGAAGTCAACGTGGTCTCCGGGTAAAGCTGCGTATCATAACCGGACCCAACTGTATTGCTGAGGAAGTGAGGTGTGGCGTTTCAAAACAATACTCCGCTGTAAAAAATGCCGTTTTTTTCTTTGGCGTATTTACATATGCAGTAATGCCAACAACATAAACTAGTTTTTACTGCTATGTCATCACTCCTTTAAAAGGAGCTAAAACCTGTGGCAGGGTCTTAGATTAAATACAAGAGATTAACTTCTACAATACATCTCTGAGATATGGACTGGGTTGATGGGCGATTCTGTCGTGCCAACCCTGTCACAGATGGTAGAAAGGCATCACAGATGTGATTGGATCAGTCGTCCTCCCTGGTGTATCAAGTTAGATATTTACAACACTGAATACAGTTGTTTCTTAGAATCTGTTTTCTTTATTAATCATAAAATCTGTTTACAAGGCTACTAACAACGCAAAATAAGCTGCAACAGCCTCTACTAAAGAGTCTGTATACATACAAGCTTTTGTCATAGGTATGGCTTTAAGTTTAAGTATTGCTTAGTTTTTAATTTAATTTCCACAAATGAGAAGAATTGCATCATGAACAAGACTCTTGGACACCTTCATCTCCCCAAATTTCGGGATTGTCTGGGCTGAACAATAAAACAATCTCAGAATTAGATTATATTCAATTGTTGATCACAGTGATTAGACTTTTTTGGGTCAACCTGGAAAAAAAAAAAAAAGGAGAAGAAAATCTAATTTATAGAAAGATCCCACATTATATTAACCACTATACTGTAGCTGACAATCAGGAGTTGTGTTTATAGAATAAAAAAAATAAAATATTGTTGTGTTTTGCATACGAGGTCTCCTCCTAACATGTAGCATTACACATCACGCCGCAGCACGTCACGTTTACCGGCGGCCTTGACATGTTTCGGTTTTGAGGTGAAGAAGAGATTCTCTGCGCGGGAAGACCTGAATGTGAGGTGGGAACAAACACACTCGCCAGTTCGCGCATCTGTCGTAATAGTTCAACTCGGGGGGGAATAAAGTTTATATCAATCTCATCATCATCTTATCTCACTAGCAAAGGTTATGTAGCCTAATGTCAGAGAAGGAGAGAGGGACACCTCTCTGTTCTGAAAAACCGCTGCCCCACCCCCCCCCAACCCTGCAGCTGTACATGTTGCTGAACCAGGTGACGTTTACACTCTCTGCATAACTGTGCCTTGTCTGTGAAATGCTGAATCTGTCCCACTTGCTCTCCACCCCACTTCGTTGGGGGAGATCTCCCCTTCACAGAGTAAATGAAATACACGTTTTTTTCTGTCTCTCTCTCTCTTCCTGCTGAGTCTGAGCGTGGCTGAACCGGGCGCAAGCCTGCTGCTAGTGATGGGAAGTTTGGATCTTTTCGGAGAGCCGGCTCTTTTGATTTGGCTCCCAAAGAAGAGCCGGCTCTTTCGACTCCCGAATGGCTCTTAATTTAAGATATTTGCAGCCCTGTATTTTACCTTAAGTTTGCAACAAATTAATGGTTTGTGTGTTAAAAACTTTTTTGCATTCAGTATTTTTATGAGAAGCCTTAAAATTCTGTGCATTTATTCTATCTTCAAACTTTTTGTTTATTTGATAGGGACAGTAATGAGCATATGTAACAACAGAGGTAAACATGTTGGATTAGCATTAGCAAGCTAATTTGCATCAATAGATCCTTGGCAGGTGAAGAAAAGATACATTATACAATAAAACCACAAAATTAAACTTTAAGGTGTATATTACAAGACAACGCAATGCACTCACACACACTCTTCACCACTTAACCCCTGTCTTCATTTGCAATGGAACATAGCCTTTCTTTCTGTTTATATATATTTGTACAAACCTATATGCTCAAATGTGACTGGCAGCATGGCCTCCTTAGTGGCCAGTCAAAACAAAAGCCCCGTTTCCACCCGTGGGTCTGGGTCGGGTTGGGCCAGGCCGGATTGGGTGGGTTTTGGTACGGATGTGTTGATTTCACGTTGCGTCCCCACAGCAATCTGTACCCTTATACTTGAGGCGGAGTATTAACCGGATAGCGCTGCTACGTGATCGTGCAACACCCTTTAACCAAAGCACCACACCACACGTGACAGAAACAAAAGGAGTCACCCTGCTTTGTTTTTATGCCGGGTGACGTGGGAAGTGACAGATTTTTCAACGAATCAACAGATTGCTGTGTATTAGCTCCACCTCTTCGGTCCGGATCGGCTAGATCAGTACCCCTGCCGAAGGGTACCAACAAAGTAGGCCGGGTCGGGTCGGATATAAGGGTACCCATTAGGGGTGGGCAATATAACTAAAATCCCATATCACGATATAACAAATTTTATATCATGATAACGATATACATACGATATAGCTTCTTTTTTTGGGGGGGGTTGTTCAATTCAATAATTTAATTAATATGTAATTTGTATTGAAACTGCAATGTAGAAATGCCGTTTCAAATCATCTACTGAACAAATAAAGGTTGCAGGTACTAAATGTTTCTTCTACTTTATTTTTTCTCAGCAGGATGTGTTGGTCATGTTAACATCTGGCTTCACCCCAGCTCTCACCTGGTCCGTGAGCACAGCGCATCGGCGCACCATGCGCACCGGGTCGCACCCCTGTAGTCAATAGTTTGAAATATATCGAACATGCTGTGGCGCGTAAGCTGTCCGTCGTTGCTACGGCATCTCACGCTGCTGTGCAGCTTTTAAACTGCTGAACTCTCTGAACCTGCATCTCCTTGTCCACAAGGTTTAAGTGAAATAAGAAACCATGACGCACAAACGTGGACTAAATTAACCATTTGGATGTGAATCACAGGCAATCTTGCAGTCCCTCCGGTGATTCCATGATGTCATGGATCTAGCATGTTTGTTTGCAGCGTGCGTGTGCACGCAGCGCATCTTGATTAAACACTGCAATAAAGCGCCTATCGCCATATAAACGATAGAGCTTCATATGAAACGATAGACATTTTCTATCGTCCAGACGATATATATCGTTATATCGCCCAGCCCTAGTACCCATCCCAGTTTTTATCTGTTGAGATGCAAAAGAAACTTGGACCGATCCGGCCCAACCCGACCCAGACCCGCTGGGTACTGTGATCTCCTAAAAAAAACTGGGAGCCGGCTCCTCTGATTCACTATGAAGCATTGGCTCTCAGAGCCGGCTCTTCTGAGCTAGGCTATAGCATATGAGTGGCAAATGTTAATAAAAATTCAGTCAGCAATATTATACGATTGTGTATTTGTGTAATTGCACAACACTATTTATTTTACTTTTTATTCATAAGTAAGTACTCAAATTCTTTTTTTTGCTCGCGCATTGCGCGCTCGCATGGTTTTTACCTCACTAGGTTCATAACCCTGGTTACAGCCCTGGTCATAATGTAAAAATAAATGTCCATTCATTACTGCAAAACATTGTGAGCTACTAGCAGGATAGAAAGGACCTAATGAGAGGCATAAAAAAAAAACTGGGGTGAGATTAAAACGGAACCAGCAAGAACCTCCCAAAATGTTCAAGATTTGTTGTATTATCAGTAAATATAAACTTTTTTTTATTGTACAGCTGCTTGCAGAACATCTATTCAACTCCTCTCCGTTTGACCAACAGCCCACATATATCACTTTATGTCAGGCCCTGGCTCTTATATTCACAGATACACTGAATCAATACAGGTCTCACCTTAACACTTAGGTCCAATCTCATTTCTCTTTTTGACCACTACCCCTTTGCCCTTGACACTTAAAACAAAGCCACAAGAGGTAGGGCTGAAAGTCAACCCCCACAACACCCCTTCAACAACAACATACGTCATCAGTGATCCCCACCGGCTTGTATGTAAGCAGATGCGTCGGCGCAAATCTCGAGAAATCAAGCCGTCTACAGCTGTGAATTAACATTACCAAGCAAGTCCGATTTGTGCATGACATTCACACTTGTGTTATATCCCATGATGGACCTACATCCAACTGAAGACAAGCAGCAATGTTACCTAAGTTTTTGATCATGTTATCACTGTACAGTAGATTATCAGGGCTGCCAGCACCGCTGGCTTTCAGCCTGATAACGTTTGTTACTGAAGCTAATGCTAGCGATGTTTTTCATGTACATTTTATAGAGAGAAAGAAACAGAGAACAGAGAAAATGATCGTTGAACATTTAAACAATGTTAAACTATACAATGGTTTTCATACTTTTTAAACTTTATTTATGGAGAAAATATTCAAATTTGTGAATCGGTAGCAGCCATATTACCGGTGATTCGCAAATTTGTCATACTCTTCATTGTAATCGGAATCGGAAAACCCTTTGTTTGAAGTGGTGTAGACCCCTACCAACATCCCTACCCCTACACGTGAAAGTGCAAAACGGAAGGGAAGGGCAAAGGGGTGAATTGAGATAGGGCCTTAGTGCAATGTTCAAGTCTTTTGAAACCCTTTCAGCAACTTATTCTCAAGAAAGCACCAAGTTATGACAACTTCATGCTGGTAATTCTCTCTCCAGATAAGTCCTAATGTGATTTAAATCAATAAACATAAAAAACAATTTCATGATAATATATCGCCATATTCCACAGGCGAATCCAATAACTTGTCTATTTTCCTTCTAATGGAAAGAGAACAGCTTTCCACAAGTATTTCACTTTCTAACACAGTCCAGAGATATTCATATTAAATGAAAAATTAGTCAGACTGTCTCTCTGAGTTTATCCATAGTGAACTCAAGGTAATATAGAAAAATATCCACCATGTTCACTAACAATGTCTCCCCTTGATCAAAAATAATCAGGCAGAACAAAAAAAAATCAAAGGCACAAAGGGAGAAGGAAGTGTCAAAAAGTCAAGAGCAGGAGAAAAGGTAAAGGAAACCAGGGTGTGAAGGAAAAAGACAGGTGGTGACAGACAGAAAGGTAAGGAAAGACCAGTGACTTGAATAAAAAAAATTCTTTGATATTTGGTAGTTTCAGTTCAACAGCTTTTTGATCTGCTGTCTTAGAGGACTTCACCCAAACAGACAATGGAAAATGAAAGTCAAGGTAGAGTTTTATTGGAGTTTAAAATGTGAAGACATACACTTCCCTTGAGAGCTCCTTGATATCTGTTTGACACTTTGACACCAAGGAACAAAGAGATCTGAGGCGCTCATGAATTCCTTCCTTTATCAAATTCACAGATAAGGGGAATTATGTGCTACAATAAACAAAACAATGAAACTTATCACCAAAAATCTAAACTCTAATTGAAAGATTGAAGCTGTCTAACGAAAGACACGTCCAGTCTCATGTGTCACCCAAATCACATTAAGCGCACTTTCTGCTATGTTCTGAATACTTTTGCTCTAATATTCAGTTTAGATAGTTAAAATATGCGGTCTACTCCGTTTTTATAATTTATACAGGAATCCAAAACCTTAACAGCCAGACCTAAACAATAGTAGGTTAAAAAAAAAAAGAAAAAAGCTCAATGCATGAGCTGAGTCCACAAGGGGATCAGGTGGTCACAGCTGGTTCAGATAAGTATGTAATAACAGCAGGACAGAAAGAACAAATTCAAAGTCATGAATCTTATTTCCAACTGTAAATGCGTAGATCAAATTGTTTTAACATAAGTCTGGGTGTGTATGGGTGCAAGATCAGGTAAACGTGTCATCCTGACAGTCCTGCAGGTGTTAGCTTTTTCCCTGCTTCAACACTCCAAACTCAGATTTATGGGTCAGTGTGTAGAATTTCACAAGCTGCAGCATCCATTTCTTTTCAATGCGGTGTTTTTGGAGCATGTCAGCATTTAAAATCTGCAGGAAAGTGAGGACAAGAGTGTAGGATCCTTACTTTAGTTTTTCAATTTGTCTTAAAATATGTTGACAAGTCTAATTTTGAATTAAATTTGTGTTGATTTTGTTAACTGTGAATGAAATGAGAGTCAAGAGCATTTTATTAGATCACACCACTACTGACTGATAAGTACTGAGCAGTCACCACAGCTTTAAATAAACGATTATAGATCACACCCATTTGTTTTTATTTTAATTACGCACCAGTAAAGATTTCTGATGTTTCAGTGTTGACATCTGTCCACAATAATCTGCCCCAAAAATCATAACTAACACTGAGAGACTCAAATATTTACAGTACAGTGGTTTAGATGTTTGTTATGAGTTGTCTTCTCAGACTGACACATTCAGACACACAAGAAAAAGATGAACAATGTAAAAAAGATAGCATCAATCTCAATCTTGTAGCCAAGAATTAGAAGCAGCACTGAGATACAGAAATTCAAAATCTAAATTAAACACGTTTGTGTCGTTTACATGGACATCATGATCAAGAACATGCATAATATACAGTACATCTAAGCTTGTACTCAGTAAGTCACCAACTAGCGATCACAAAGCAATCGGTTCATTTGAAAGGGACACAATACAGATATCAGTCAAACTAGCAGTCACAAACCAAGCAGCATCCATGCACACAGTACCACATTTGCATAAACTAAGGCGTACACCAGGGAGGAATAATAAATACTGATGGATAATCAAACGTGCTAATGCACATGAAAAACAAGTCTCTCTTCATCTTCTCCCCCCTTTTTACGCCCGTCATTCATTACAACATGTTCCCCCGTGTTTAATTACTAGCACTCTTTTATTGCAATGCTATGAAAAGGATCAACAGGATTAATTTCTATCATTTCACCAATTAAAGTACATGGAATAGCTTGTTTTAATCATGGGTAAATTAACATGGTCCTAGAAAAAAATCTACAGCTCCAAATCCACCCATAGACTGAAACAGACCCATATGTGCATGTATGTATGTTTTCCCACCTGTGTGATACTAGAAAAAATGCTGCAGTGATGTGTAAATTACACTCCCACTATAAGAGATTTGCCTTTCATGTCTGAGAAGAGATCTTTTGCACAGTCTGCTCTTTGCTCTGCCCCCAACTGCTAATCTCATCTCTTCTCAGTCACCTTCCCCCCATTTTCCCCACTGCTGGCTGAATCTTGCCTCCACTCCTCACTCTGTTTCCCTGCTCTGCCCTCTGAGAGTCTCTGATCTCCTTTCAATGCCAAACTGGTGTATACTACGCACTAAAATCAATTCTACAGACAGGCAACTGTGAGACATCTTGAGCCACTCATATATATTTTCAAATGTTACTTTCCATTTTTTCCCTTTGAATTTTAAACCACAAGAAAGTGTAATCTTAACATGCGGCTGTGGTGTGAAGTGGGACACTGCCGAGTTTTGACCTTAAATAAACAATCAGCTTAAATTCCCTGTTAAAACACTCCTCCAGTCTGAATAAATGTAACAGGAAAAGAAGGAGAGATGATAATATATAGCCCCCAAAAGAAGAGACAAAAACCAACAGTGATAATACATGCGGAGTTAAACAACATCAGAGTACAGTAAGTGCCTCATCAGTCAGTGATCAATTCAGCAAAAAACATGGTCAATATGATAGAAAAAACATGAGAAACAGTGCCCACTTGCCAACACAGTCTCACACCCCGCACACACAAATATATATATAGAGCACCCACGCATGCACATAGTCATTCATATAAACGTAAGCGCATGCGCCACATCACCCCTGCTGCTATGCTGGATTCATCCCAATACGGTAGGGAAAATTTCCATAGCAACAGCAGACAGACGGGGTGCAGACTTGTGCGGGATGAACTCCAGAGAGAGTCTGCTTGACTTCTTATTCAAACTATTCTTTTTCAACTCATTCAACAGGATAGTGGCTCTTTCAGTGCAGACTGAATACCTGTCTCTTAAAGCTGCAGTCTACAAATTTCTGAAAAATATGTATTTAGCATATTGGCTAAAACTATCCCTTTGCCCAGACAGCAGTACATGAGACATTTAACCTGTGAAAAACAAAACAATTGGTTCCGACTACCACTCGTATTGCAAACTGTAAGAATCTATCAGGACGAGACCAAACATCCATTCAGAGCCAGAGGAGCATCTCATGGAGTGTCTGACAACATGAGTGCAGCGGAGAGAAAGGGGGAGTGGCATGAAACCTGTTTTGCTTCAAATTTTCAGGCTAAGTCTGCGCTTTTCTCAGGGTTATAAACTGCAGCTTTAAAGAAATACACACAATCCAGGCTTGGTAACATGCTGGCTGTCATGGAAATTTTTTTCAGCACGGCATGAAGGGCAAGACAGCTTGTTAACTATGCATCCATTAGTTTTAACACATCATGTAGATTTCTTCTCATTTTTACTAATTTTTAACAACTTAGGTCTGAACATCAAGTGTACTGTATGTAGATGTGCAGATTACTGTGTCGTAAAATGTGGTGTAAAGCTGGTGCACATGAGATGGCATCCATTCGTTAGTAGCAATAATGGAAAAGAAATGTACTAACCGGTCAAAGAAAGGCAGTGCTTGAGGGTGACAAATACATCAGATTGTAATAAGCAACCATAAACCACAGGGCTATAACAGTGAAATCACCATGTAATAAGCTATAATCACTGCTTGCTCTTTATCTCATGTGTTCCTGTACAGTAATTTATGCAAGGAGAAAATATTCTCTTAAATAATCATTGAAACAGATCTGTGTTGTTAACAAACCGTCATCTTAGTTTCAATAAAAAAATCTTCTGCATGAAGACAAAAAAAGAGAATACATCTACTAGCTAATGAACAGGGGGGGGGGGGGGCACACACATTTATGCTCTGAGGTGCACTTCTGTGTATCTGTGTAAAGATTGGGGTGGAGTCCGTGTGTCCCATGTGGCTACAGATATTTATCTCACCCTAGCTACTCATTAATGGGTCTGTAGCCCTCTGGCACCACAAGAAATTATGCCACCAAAAGAATCAATATACTGAGGCAGAAAGGTGCATCTGTGTCTACACTGGTGAGTGTGCGTGTGTGTGTGCATGACATAGTTTTCTGGTTATGTTGTAGTTGAATTCTCACTAGAAATACATGTTTCATTTCTAGTGTGAGGGGAGAAAAAAAATGCTATCATCAGAAACATATCGAAACAGGATAGTTTTATGTCCAACAAATGACAGAACTGAGCATTTTGGTAAAAGTGCAAAATCACTGCAATGTCTTAGAAGATCAGAGATTTAATATGAACCATGGTGCAGGTAAATTTTCACTTCAAATCTTTTTTTTTTTTTGTCTGTATGTTGCTTTTCTACTTTGTTTATTGAGTTCAGTGTTTTCCCAACATCGACTCAGCCGTGGTGGGCCGCCTCAGCTATTATGCCATCCAAATACAGAGAACTGAATTGTTTTATATGGGCAACATCAAAGTTTCTTATTCAAAGCTGCCTCCAGAAGCGCAGCAGCAGTAGGCTCTGCATGTGAACACAGCATGCAGAGTACGGTGACAGGGAGAGAGGTGTGGCCTAACTACACTGTATTCTGCATTTAGGGGAGTGGGTAGCCTAGTTTAGGGGAGTGGGTCATGTCACCATGTTGTGTCACCATGTTTTTACGTTCAGTAGAAGCCTGACAGCAGGAAACCACAGAAACTTACCAGACACCAGAATTGTCAGCTCAGTTCGAGGTAATGCTTTTGAAAAGTCACCGCGGGTGCAGTAAGGAGGAACCGAGCTTTACACTGATGCTGCTTTCACATGCAGTCGGGCAGACGGCCGTCAGTAACAAACCAGATGTAATTTTAATCACAGAAGTCGAGAGAAAGACGGTAAAACATGGATGGGGGAAAACAATACAACATCGCCATGACAACATATCAGATGTGGACTGAAGTCACTAACTGACAGACCACATCTTCACATAGAGGCTTGTTTATGCCTTTACATGCAGCGGCTGTCGTCCGTCTGCCCGGTTTCACGCGAACGCAGCATGAAAAGTACTCGCCAGTTGCTCGCGATATACAATTGTTACACAATGTCCCTTTAACTAGGAAAAATACCATTTCCGGTCGATGACCCCCATGTAAATTTAGTATGATAGAAATAGAAACACAAAACAGCAACACTGAGCAAGTCAGTCTTTTTTCATTCATCATCAAAATACAGTTTTATACAATATAAATTTAAAACACAATGATCTGTGATTGTTTTGTCAGGTTACTTTACCTTTTTGTGCATGATACGAGTGCATGTTTGGCCACAGACTGATAGTGCAAGCACATGTTTTTTTTTTGTTTTTTGTTTTTTTTAACAAAAAAAAGGCATGTTTTTTGCCCCCTGGTTGCATGCGCAACTGCCAATGTTTGTGAACAGAAAACCCATTTATGGGACAATAGTCATCAGGAGTACCGGGCTGGGGTTTCTATGGGACAGACACTATGAAAGACTTTTTAAAACAGTTTGGAATCTCACACTGTGTGAGAGAGGGAAAAGGTAGCTGCTGATAACTTGCTGTAGAAGCTGAATAGACATTCCTATACTGATCAAGGTTTCAATTACACTCGGGCTTTCAGGGGGCCTTTCTTTCAGGTGTTTACTGCAGCTTCACAAGTCATGTACATGCACATGCATACAGTATCAGTGCATGGTAGCAGGATCAAAATACTCACTTTATCCTCCCTATTTATGATGTTTCTGTTCATTTTCAAACCCTAAAATTACAGCAAGTTTTCATCATCATTGGTCCAGAAACAAAGCTGTTGCTGGTGCCATTTTAAATTCCAAAATTGGCTTTATCTTGACGACAGGAGCTGACTCTGAGCATGCATAGCATGTGCGTTTGTCAAAAACATATTGGCCATAATCCAATAGATGACCCCCCCCCCCCCCCCCCCACCTCCCTGTCCGCGATTGCGTCAACACAAAACCAACCGTACAGGGAAGC
Source organism: Atherinomorus stipes (assembly GCA_023101725.1). Lineage (NCBI taxonomy): Eukaryota > Metazoa > Chordata > Actinopteri > Atheriniformes > Atherinidae > Atherinomorus > Atherinomorus stipes. Next base: position 142,343 of record JALJCO010011082.1, on the reverse strand, counting down.
AAGGAGTCTCATCTGCCTCATCTGTGCAGATGGACAAAAAAGATAGCACTGCATTTTTCTACAACACACTTTGTGTGTCATATTCTCAGCCTGCAGTTTGCTCTCCACCGTGCAGAACATTCTGAGTTGTAAGAATTTGTCTCACAAAAAGAAGCATGTGACAAAACCTCCCATCTGTTTCTCCAGCTTTCACTCTATGAAATTTATTTAGATGGAGAAGGAAAATGGTCTCTAAATCGCTTGTTTCCATCATGTCTTTTTTATGTGCATTTTAAGTGGACAGAAATGATTGGTTTCACAGAAAATGTTTCATACTTGCTCAGGGTAGTTTTTGCCTTTTTTCAGAAATGACTTGGCATGTGGAATACATAAGTTCTTATATAGTGGACATTTTTTTCACATAACTAACCAGATGAGTCATTGTTGCTTCTACAGAGTAAACATGGCAAATACTTGCTTAAATGAAAGAGTAATCAAAGCTTGCTCTGTTAAAAGGAAATTACCTCTATTTTCTGTCATATACAGCCAGATAACAGCTTCTGTTTGTCTGTTTTCCAAATGTTTTTTTTTTTGCAGCCACTGAGCACTATTCTGTAGGTTATACCACTTTCTCCTGTTGACACTATGCAACCAAATTTATTCATTCCAAATCTATTGACAAAAAATGTGCCTGCTGGGGCACTTTCTGTATATTTCAAAAGTCACATCAGAAAAAAATCCCTCTGAATATTTTTTCAACGTAAAACGGTGAATGATCCCAGTGTGATCCTAATAACTCAAAAAATGGAGAGGGCACAGAGTTGATACACTAGATCATTTTAATAACACAGACATATAAAGTTAATTAGGGTGATTATAAAATAGTTTTATGTGATATGACGCAAATATGCCTTTGTAAATAGAAGGATATTAATTCTGGGATCCAGAAATCTTTAGGTATTTCATGACTATCTGCCAGACAAAACTGAATAATCTGCTTTATTAACATCTGTATGCTCCTCTGGTAATGTAATTATCCTGGTGCTAAATGAGTGTCTGGCCAACTGAGTTAATCAGAAGTTGCTTCCACAGACCCCTGGTGAGCAGGGCACCCACCCATGACCATCTCCAATTTGTAACCGCAGTTAGTTTATGATGCAGACGCTAATGAAGGGTGATATTCAATTAACTAGCCTAATCAAAAATGACTTGCCAAAGATAGAGAACTATAACATACTGCAAAAACTACCCATTTTTCTAAACCACTGATTTCTATTTTTAACTACTAAAATGAGTGAGATAGTTGGAGCTTCAGCAGATTTTAACCCTTTAAAGCCAACAATGCCACCAGTAACAGTCATAATTCAAATTTGGCCGACTGTGAATCCTCAACCAATCATGCTAATGGCATACATGGAGAATCATGCTAATGACAGACAACTGATTGTAAAACCTAAGACGCCGAGCTTTCCTTTTGTTGGATTTGTAGGATATTTGTATGGAAAAACATACTGGAGTGAGATTGAGTATGAATCGATTAGCGTTAAATTGTGGAAACTGTGGTTTGTACAGAAAATCAATCTGAATTTGGCAAAAAGTTGTAAAATAGCATTTCTAGATAAGCTCACAAGGTAAACACAGATGAAAGTATTTGACAGAAATATTTCCAAAGAAGCTGTCAGGTTTGACTTTGACTTGCAAGAATCCTTCACCCCATCCATGAGGTGTTTTTATACATACTCTATACATGCAGCTTTGTGTGGGCTTCCCAAAGGTGTGAACAATGGTGGCTCCAAGGGAGGTTAGTATAGTTGATGGTACATCAGTTATATTAAAACAAGTGGGGACTTGTCCGGAAAGAGGGGCAGGAAGGACATTGGGTTGTTTGTGATGGATGGTTAAAGTTTTTGTTTCTAATTAAATTTTCTGCATTGATCTGATTGGTTGAATTTGTTGGTGATATATAGTAAAATGGCTCATCCAATGAACTGACAGGTTTTGGTTGCTTTTTTTTTTTCTTTTTAAATGCCAAACCATGGTCCAAAACCATCTGGCTAGTCAAGTTAGTGTTCTATAACTGGAATTTTAACTAAGTAATTAATATTTTTCTCCCATAAGTTTGTATGTATTATCACTGCTGATGTTACTTATTGTCCTTTGGCGGACCTCATGCCCCATTATTGCAGATTAAGGCTTCATTCCCCCTGTGGCCCTGCATTGGAATAAGCGGATATAATGGATGGATGGATGGATGGATGGATGGACAAAATTACCTGTTAAGTTATCTGTATCATAAGTAGAAGCATAAACAAAACATTACCCCCTTCAAGAGCATTATAATTGTGACAAAAACACTCTTTTAATGATTAGGACACGCTATTCCCCGCTGTTTTATGATTTTCTCATGGCAATGGCAAGACAAATAACAGGTTTAAAATAGTATAGGACTTTACCTCACCCCCTCGAGGACGACGATGATATTGATGAGGATGATGATGAGTAAGGTGAGTGAGATGACAGCGACGACAACACAAAATATGCTGGTTGCGATGATTTAATTACACAGCACTGATCACTGGAGAAGAGTAAAGCAGAATTGAAATTATTATTATTGTTTTCAGTTAATCCTAAATCTGTTTTATTTTATGCAGGCTGGTTTGCATAAGTGTTAAAATCATTATTCATCCTATGCTAATTAGATAGTTGGCATGACAACTAATATCTAAGAGGCTTGCAGCTTTCATACACAAGAAAAGATGTCTGCAAAAAAGAACAGTAGGTGGAATATATTTGAGCCTTAACGTAAAATCCAATAATACAACAAAACAAAATCTTGTTTAATTCTTTTATGACTTCATAAACAGCTTTAGTGTCCCTTTGATTACATTTTATCTGTGTACAGTAAGTGTTTGTTCTCTAAGTTGCAGATTACTATCTATGAAACATGAAAAAAATGTTTAAATGTTGTATATATATATACATATACATATATATATATATATATATATATATATATATATATATATATATATATATATAGTTTTTCTGTTGATTACAATATATTGTTGATTGCAATCATCATTATTTATGATTGTAATGATTAATCAGTATCAGTTAATCTCCTGAGCTTTTCTTTAATTAAAATATCCACCTTAGAGCACATGGTGTCAGAGGATTTATTTTGTTTTATATCCAAATATCTTAAGAAATCAAAGAACAACCAATAAGCAGAAGCTTTTATATCTGAATAATTTGGTTTTAAATGAGAAATCGTTTAATCAGAAAATTAACAGAGGAGATCCAAAACTGACTAGTTCATGTCAGTCAAACCTTATATAAAAAAGAGAATAGATATTACAAGTTCAGACAGAGAGCCATTTTCTTGGAAGAAACATTAAAACGACTAGACCAGTCAACACAACAGAAATTCACTTTGTGACCCCACTGACCTGCCGATGAGGAGGAACTCTCCCACCAGTCCCTGACGTCTCATGGCCATGAGGATATTACGGACGGTCATGCCTTCACAGAAACATGCCACTACTCTGGCCTTTGGCAAGTGTGCCCTCAGTCTCTCCAGGAGCCGATCAAAACTCTGCTCTCCAGCATTGCTCCAGATTTTGCCTTAGGAAAGCATGTCAGACAAACACATCTGAAACCCCTATGGCATGTTTGGATCTCATTTTTTTTATCTGAGAATTTGACTTTGGGGCACAGCATCTGTAGCTTTGATGAATTATCAGCCAATTGTTTAAAATATGAAGTAGGAGTCTTCATTAAAGAATAGACAAACGTTTTGTTTTGTGCAATGCATTTCTACAGCAGTTAATTTGAAAATATATATATGTTGTCAGCATTATCAAATGAATTAAAATAATAACTTAATAAATTGTTGTTCTTTTGTAAGCAAAGGCATCACTTTGGAGTGGGTGTACAAATTAATCTACTTCAATGTTTTTGTTTGAGTCAACATCAAATTACTCTATAACACCTAGAAATCCAGTTTTCACCTGTCAAATATAAGTAATGAATAGTAAAGAGCTTTTTGAATTCACTGTGGTCATGATAGCCTGTGTTTCTTACCTGAGTGGGCAATACAGATGCCCTCTTTGGCTGCCATGTCCTTGAATGCTTCCATTCCACTTTCACCATAGTTGCCTATAGAACCACAGAAAGAGTATAAGAGGATTTAATGAGTTCAGTTTTATGATAAAAGTTTATCAGTTTTTAAATTGGTCATATGAGGATGGACAGAGACAGAGTTAGAAACAGGCATGTATGCTCTTATTTTAGAGAAAATGTGTCATTGTGTCTACAAAGGCCAAACACAGTAACATGCTTATTGTGGACAATACCAGCTCAAATACATGTCAAAGAAAGCATCTCCCTACTGTGGCACCCCTTTCTTTGCCAGGGAAAGTGGGTGACCTGAAATTTATGCTAATGTAAGGTTCTGCTCACTAGCAAAGACTATGCTAGGATTCCCCACTCTAATTTTTCATCCTCCAATCCTTTAATGTCTTCCCTTCCCTGTGTTGATTGAAAAAATATGAAAATTCTCTGTTTTATTCTTTTTTTCTAATCTCTGATGACTTAACTGTGTGACTACACACTAATTTGATATCTTTGAACTGTGCTCTACATAAATTGATGATGTCGGGGGGGGGGGGGGGGGGGGGGGGACTGTTAAGGAGATAAAGGGAAAACTGTGATAAAAGAGCAAAGATAAGGAAGAGATGAAAAATCTTTGTGGGCAAATACATAGAAAAGTGCAAAACAAGGGGGGAAAAAAGGGGGGGGGGGGGGGTTGAAGTCCCACAATCCCTGACCACCATACATCTCACAGTGTCCATGTAGACAGGCCAGTGATGAGGGCAGTGGAGTGAAGTGTAAAGTCCTGTAATTAGTGTCTCAGTGAGAGGACTGAGAGACAGATGGTACAGACCATCCTTCCCCGGTGCAGTTTGAGACGCCGGCACACATACACATTCTGGTACCATTACAAAAATCAGTAAAGCTTGTAACCTACTTCACCCTGGACTCAACAGGGTTTTCTGTGTGAGACCACCTTCTCCTTTCTTCAATAAGCCTACTATGAGCCTCTTTATCACTTTGTCTCTGTCTCTCAGACCCATCCTCCCCTCCCCCCATCATGCAAGCATCAGTTTGAGAGTTTACTCTTTATAGACTCAATAGTTTTAATACAAAAATATTTATATATTGTTTTGAGTTGCAGATGCAATCTTCTATTCATGTGTCAGTTGATATGGTACAGAGCAGTCAGAGAAATGATTCATCATATAATGCCCCCTTTATGTCACTGAGGTGTTTGTACATAAAAGCCTTGAGAACATCCATACCCCTTAAACATACAGCATTACTTTGGTTTCTCCTAAACCCCAAAAATGTGTCTCCTTTTGACCAGAAATCATCCCACTCTTCACAGATTTTGCCTGAGCCAACAGTACGCGTCGTATGGCAACAGCATGTGACGCAAGATGCTGTGAAAAGCTGCTTCATCTCCCCCATAGCACACTGCAGAACAATTATACATGTTTTGCGTCTAAGATAGGTCCACATAGCTTAATGTAATGTCTGCTTGCTTAAAATGCAACCTTATTTGGACAAAGGTTATCGGAATTAGTTTTTCAACACACAATCATCAATAAGACAATGTCACATAATTACTTGTCATTAAAGACTCATAGTGAACAGCGAGTGCAACACAAATGATAATATAAAGCAAAATAAAAGGAAACTTGTAAGCTGTTGTTCATGTTTGATAGTAAATCAGCCACAGCTTGTAATGACCAGTAAAGAAACTGTCACATCTGATAAATATTAATAGAAAAAATAAATTAAGTTAAAAGGGTGAAAATGAAAGATAATCTGCTGAATGGCTTCAGCAGCTCTAGTTTTTGACCTCATACAGAAAAGTAAATGCATGACATGACAAGCATTAAGGACAGTCCTGGAAACCTCTTGCAACTTACTAGAACATTTTAAGCCAAACCTCATAAATTCATGTTCAGCTCTGTTAGCCGACTGTTATAAAAACATGATATAATGAACCCCTGCTTGCTTCAGTTCACCTTGCATTCTGTATTTTGCCATAATCGTGTCTTACATCCACTTACTTCACCTTGCTTTCATGTTCTGATACTGTCCTTCTTCTAAATCTATTTTCACTTCATTTCTCACACAAACACACATCAAATGGTCCACAAGCAAGTGCAAAATGTTCACTATCACATTTGAAACAAATCGCCTCATACATAGGACATTTAACTAATTCACACATGTGGTACTTTGGTTTAATCACCTTCCACTGAAAAAACCAACAACTGAGATCACACATTCACAGCTTTTCTGATATAGTTCTTCTCCCTCTGTCATGTATCTTTGTTCTTGTCTTCTAAAAAGCTGTTGTTCTTTCACTCCTAAATTAAATCTATTATTGTAATGATATATTCAGCACAGATTATGCAAAACATTACAAAAATTTGACTGTAAAATTTCAGGAACCTGGAGAAAGGTGTTCAGATAGGAAAGCAGAGATCTGCATATAATCAGCATTTGTCTTTGGGAAGTGAGGTTAAAATGCTAAGTGGAGCTGAGGGAGAAGGCTGTGCTGTCAAATTTTTCTATTATATTAACTTTCTGTAGCTTTCAAGTAAAAAACGTTAAGAAGGGTTTTAAAAAAGGAAAAAGGAGACAAGAAAACAGCATTAACCCCTCTTACATTGTTCTTTTCTGAAACATCCCTGCATCCTCTCCAGGCATGGAGCAAGTGTCACATTGCAGAGGGGGCAGAGACTCACAGTGGGCCTTATAGGCTATTGGCCATTTCATTTAACAATTCACGTCTGATCTGGATCTGCGCTGTAGGTCTATTTGGCCTCTGCCAAAAAAGGGACTGAATGAACGGCTTTAGTTTAAAAAAAAAATCTCACACTTTGATCCATAAAAAAATATTAAATATAATCATTTGCTCACTAGACAGCCAGATAAATTGTAAAGCAAAGTAAATGGATATTAGACACTGTGCAGTGACAGTAATGACACAGCTGATCAATTAGTAGCTTAAAAATGGCAAACAGAAACAGAAGGACAAAGTGTTTGGATTAGATGAGTTCTTTGTGCTATTTCAGCACCACAGACAGCGACATGGACTTACGGGTGTGCCAAGGTGTGTCAGTGGCAGAGCAGAGGCAGCTGCACACCGGGCTGACTACCAGCCTACTACTACTAATAAGAGACTTCTCGCCCAGCAAGCGTTGCGAGAGCCCCAACTGCTGCTAACAGCTATGAAACAGAGTTCCCTGTTCCTTGACAGACACCTGGACGAACTGAATAACCGTTTTCAGAGTAACTTTTATGGAATAATGAAGGTGCTGCCTCCCTGCTGCCTGCATCAAATGCGTTTTACCAGCTGGATGCATTGCGCGCACCGAGCAGGCATTACTGTAGTCATTTCCTGTCCATGATTGAAGCATTGGACTCATTTCCCAACATGAACTGTTTACTGGTATTCTGGTAACACCACCTGTTCCAAGTTGCTTTGTGGAGCCTGTTTCCAGTTGTAAACAGTATTAAATCCACCAGCAGAGCCAACACACCCCCGACCATCCACATCCTCCTCCCACCCCTCCCACACATTCACAGTTACCCAGTCCCCTTACATTCACACAGGCCCACATCCCCACCACGTCACTGATAGACACACTCTCCCACCTCTGCTAGCACCCCCCGCTCGTCCATCTCCCCCACATGCCATCTCCATACATACACCCGCACCCCATATCCCCACCTAATCACAGATCCACACCTGCCTCACACAAAAATGCCTCTATCCCAGACACACACAAGCCCTGCCCATGTACACCTCTATCCATATTCGGACACACACATCTCCCATGCACCCTCACCTGCCCACACATCCAGACACACCCTCATAGATAACCACATGCACATCCCACTGAACTCACGCCCACACATACCCATACTCACCCTCCAGGCACTCAACCACCCACACACACCACAGATGTGAACTGTAGGGCCTCCAACCCTCGCCCACACCATGAACCTGCCCCACCCAGCCCCCGAACCAGGCAAGCCCAACCTGCACAACGAGTTCGATCATGCCGATTGGTTCCACCCAACCAAGCAGCCAAGCAGAACAGGCATCCCACAAGGGAAAGACCCGTCCGCCTCACAACCCCCATCCCCGACACATATATCCCTACTCACACACCCACAAACACACAACCATTCACACAACGCACACCCACATAGCAGGGGCGCCCGGCCCCTGGTGCAGTGACTGGACACCAGGGCATTAAGACCAGCCTGACCCAGAGGAGGCACACCCTGCCGGCCTGAACCCCCCAGCACCGGCCAACAACCGCCAGTGAGGGCCCTAACAGTGACCCGCCCACCACTGCAGAGCAGCCCCAACCGCTGACCCCGATTTCCCCCAACCGGGCTGGACACAGTCCCGTCCCCAGCGGTGAGGCAGCCCTGATCCCACCCCCAAGCAGGGATTGCCAGGGTTGCCAGGGACCCGTGGCCTTCAAGCACTTGCTGCCAACACCCAACCCTCACAGCACCCAAGGCTGCTCTCCTCCACCAACATTAAGTGATGGAGCTAATCACAGGGGACCAGAGGGAGTGGAATTCATCTAACTGATTCTTAGAGGAGGCAGACAGTAGCTACGTTTACATGGACAATAATTCATCTATCCGATGAAATCTTTCCGACGCGGTCCGCGACGTATTTACAGACGGGGGAGGCCACGAGTAGTACAGACGAAGTCGAAGCCGCCCCAAAGAGGTTCTTTTAAATTTTAATCTTTTACTACATTCTCAATATCATTACTCTTTCAGGATACAACCCACCAACCCACGACCCGCGCCCCCCCGCCGGGGCCACCCCCCACCCCCCCCACCCCCACCAAACCACCATTTGCCCGCCCCCGCCCCCCCCCGCCCCCCCGCCCCACCCTTTCCCCCCCCCCCCCCCCCCCCCGCCCACCCACCACACCGAATTTTTTCTCCAGAAACCACCCCTCTCAACTACACCCCCCACAACACCAACACGCATATCACACAAAACCCCACCACACTCTAACAATCTACTAAAAATCCTCGCCCTCAATATTTTGGTTCAACCAATCGCAAACAAAACACAATAATGCAAGTACCATTTCTCACCAACCCCCAAAACACACGCAAATGTTACACCTACCACACAACCACACAACCTCTACAGGACAAACCACAAGCAGAATAATTTCTTTGGTTCTCATGCAATGTAAGCAAATTTTGAAGGGAAACACATTTTGAACATCCTCTTACTTATAATGAACCTAAAATTAATTGTATCATGCTATTCTTTTATCATACAAACATATCTCCAATTTTGTGGGTCTGAATCACCCCCATTTTAACAAGGAAATTAATAATCCATTAATAAACCTATATTTTCTTTCGCAACAAATCCCCTACACCCATAGGTTTTTTGCTTAATATTAATGATCTAGAATTTACACACCCATATTAAAATATTTAAGCATATTTTTTTTTCATATGTTCTATTTTTTACTCCTTTATCTTCCAATCAAAATTAATCATTTTCTTTTTTTGTACATTACCAGACACACAATAATATAAACTTAATTTCAGAATTCCCACCATCTTTCAATACATATGTTAATGCTTTTTAAAGCATTTATGAGATCAATTTTGAGCTATAAAGCAATCAAACAACCAACCTCACACAATGCTTTTCTCCTCCCACATATCTAGCTCATCCATTTAATATATTGTAGCTTTTTCAAAACATAATTAAAAGGAATCTAACCCACCTCTTCTCTAACCTTTTAATTTTTAAATATCAGTTTTTCCAAAAATTTGTATTTCATCCAGACTTAACCAACTAGGAAGGTTTGGGGTATCAATGAGAAAGTTAATTAATTTTAGGTAGAACCTCATTTTAATGGTAGCAACTCTCCCCATCATATATGGTAAGTGCTCCATTTTAGATCTTCCTCTATGATCACCGCAGCACCAATTTTCCCAAATTCTCACATCCTTAGGTAGGAGGTGAAAACATCGCTTCTTGCATGGGGAGCCACTAATTACCTGCTTCATTACTCTCAATCTTCTTTATTCTACTTTGAAATACCGAGAAGTCCCGCTGTGTATGGCTGCCATAAACATATCTATCACACACAAAAATATGTTTGTCCAGTTCCCAAAACAACAGAAAAAGTCCCGAACAACATGCTAAGTGGCTAGCTGTTATCAAGCCCATAAATGCTGACAGTTCACGCTAAACATCTAACAATAAGTTCGATCACTTTGTGACTATAAAAAGCATATATTGTGGTCTTTCTTTTTAAACCCTGTAGTTTTTTGTAAAGATGATAGAAAACACCATTAAATCAGTGGATGTACAGAATCACAGCGCCGCCCGCTGTTCCCATCTCCTCAGGACTTTAACGATCATGTTCATCCAGATTACTGCCATCAATGTTCCCACATAAGAATAAAAGCAGAAAAAGCGGCAGAAAGGCATTTGCAGCGTTATAAACATGCACAGTCATAACCAGTTAAATACAAAGACCCGGAATTTATAGCTTTATCAATGAAGTAAACCCTAAAGTACATCAAAAAATACCACCATTCTTAAAAACCAGAAAATTAATATTCTATAAAAAATAAATCTAACACCTACCTATAAACCAAACACATCATAACGAAACACATCGCTTTATGTACAGGAGGTCGTCTAACCAGGCTTAGCAGCAAAATGGGCATCATCCAACAGATACTATTTAGCTCGTATCTTCTTCTACGTCGCAGTAGACTTTCAATATAACTGGAAGTTATTTCAATATTATTTCAAAGACAGACCGGCGGAGAAAAAAAATTAAAAGGGTGCAAAAACAGTTTTTGAGGCTCATAGTCCATCAACGCCGTTCAAATACGAAGCATGTTTTCACCGCTACCAGCTTCTGGTCACGTAATTCCGGGTTGTGACGAGGCTCGCCTATCCATTGATTTTAATAGCTGGACATAATTTTAGTTTTATTAGTTCTGAAAGTTTTGGAGAAACATTTATTCCCAAATATCTGATCTACCAGTCTGTATTGTAATATTAGGAATGTTTTGTAAAGTACAATTAATAGATAAGCTGTAGCCTTGACCAGTTAATAGAGTACTCAGATATCATTAAATTTATTGATCAATGTGATTGTTTCGGAGAGAGATGTTCATGAGTTCTGCGGAAAAGTAATAAGTCATCTGCATAAGGCTTACTTTGTGCTCTATATTTTTCCGGGATCCCTTTAATATCTTCGTCTTTCTTATAGCAGCTGCTTATCATTCAGTTTTACACCATTTTGTTATCACCTCTTTTGAGAAGCCGGTAAATATTTAGAAACATGACCCTGATGAGGTCGTCAGCTGTAAAGCCACGTATTCAAAAGAGGGGAAATCCCCAAGAGATAACTTTACACAGAAATAAGTCACTGAATAAGATAGCAACCCCCACCTCTCCTGCTCACTCTGGCTTCACTGATGAAACTGAAGTTAGGGGGCATGGCCTCAATAAGAGCTGAATGACAGTTTTCATGTAACCAGGTCTCAGTTACAAACATAAAGTCAAGGCTATGTTCAGTGATTAAAAATTATTTTCCTGCTAAAGATCAAACATTTAGTGAAGCTAACTAATAGAGTCCGAAGTCCCCCCACCATTTCTGTTTGCAAACAACAGTATTCAAACTGAGCGCCCCTCCCTCTCAGGCTAATGGCCGCCTCGTTCTGAGAAAAACAAAACTACAGGTTCATTATGACATCTATAAAGAGAAACTTCACTTTTATCATTTACAGCTAGGAATGCAGGAAATTCATATTTTTCTGATATCATCACTCAAATCGGTCACAATGCTCGGGCCTTATTTGCTACAGTTGACGGGCTAACACACCCTCCTGTGCCAGTAGCACCTGAACTTTAGTCCACCAAGCCTGCAATGACTTTGCCAAATTCTTCACAGACAAAATCCAAAATATTAGACAAGAAGCTGGTTCATCAACAGCAGGTTCAGGTCAGGTACTGTGTCCACCAAGTGTAAACACCATGACACATTTTTATCCCATAACTAGCAAAGAACTGGAGGACATCTTGCATCCGCTGAACTCCTCCTCTTGCTGTTTAGACATCCTGCCAACTGGTTTTTTGAAAAAGGTCTCAAAGACATTGGAGTCAGATCTGCTTCAGATTGTGAACTCGTCTTTAACGTCGGGTGTTTTCCCAGAGTCACTGAAAACAGCTGTGATCAAACCTCTGCTTAAAAAAAAGGACAATCTAGACAGGACACAGATGAGCAGCTACAGGCCGATCTCCAATCTTCCACTTTTAAGTAAGATCATCAACAAAGCAGTTTTTTAAAAAACAAGAAAACAACTAAAAGAAAAGAAAGAAAACTAAAAGAAAACAACTGCTATGATGTCTTCCAGTCAGGTTTTAGACAACACCACAGCACCGAGACTGCTCTGACCAAAGTCATGAATGACATATGTCTGAATACTGACACTGGAAAAATGTCAGTGTTGGTTTTACTGGATCTCAGTGCTGCATTTGATACAGCTGACCACATAATGTTACTCCAACGACTGGAGAAGTGGGTGGTTCTCTGTAGTTCCGTACTAAACTGGTTCAAAACGTACTCGGGGAACAGGAAGTACTTTGTGTCAGTAGGTAACTATACATCTGAGCAGACAAAAATTACCTGTGGAGTTCCCCAGGGCTCTATTCTGGGGCCTCTTCTGTTCAACATCTACTGACAACATCCGGGGCCCTGTACAGGCTCTTGGTAAATGTATTGATGAGATTAATGACTGGATGTGCCTCAACGTTCTTCAGCTGAACAAAAACAAAACTGAGGTGATTGTTTTTGGAGCCAAAGAGAAACGACAGCAGGTTGGCACAGAACTTCAGTCCATACACCTAAAACACCACCAATCTAGGCCAGAAATCTGGGTGTAGTGATGGACTCAGACCTAAACTTTGAAAAACACATCAAGGCGATCACTAAATCAGCCTACTATCACCTGAAGAATCACATCTCAGGAATAAGAGATCTGATGTCTCAGGAAAATCTGGAAAAACTAGTCCATGCATTCATCTTTAGTAAGCTTGATTATTGTAACAGCGTCTTTACTGGTCTACCTAAAAAATCAGTTAAACAGCTGCAGCTCATTCAGAACTTTGCTGCCCGAGTTCTCACTAAGACCAGAAAAGTGGACCACATCAGTCCAGTTCTGAGGTCTTTACACTGGCTGTCGGCCCGTCAGAGAATAGACTTTAAAGTCCTGCTGCTGGTCTATAAAGCTCTGAATGGTTTAGGCCCAAAATACATCAGTGACCCCTTGACCCAGTATCAACCTACTAGACTCCTCAGGTCATCTAGATCCGGTCTTTTATCAGTTCCCAGAGTCAGAACCAGACATGGAGAAGCTGCGTTCAGCTTCTACGCTCCACATGTCTGGAACAAACTTCCAGAAAGTCTCAGATCAGCTGAAACACTTAGTTTATTTAAATCCAGGTTAAAGACCCACCTGTTCTCAGCTGCATTTACATAGATTTTATTCAAAAGTTAAAATGTGCTTGACTCTGTCTTCTCTCTTTTTAATCTTAAATGTTTTTAATGTTTTTAATTTTAAATCATATTTCTACTTTTTTGTTCTTAATTTTTTTTTTCCTTTTGCACCCCGCAGCAATGCTTATAATGTTTTATGTAAAGCACTTTGAATTGTCCTGTACTGTAAATGAAATGTGCTACTGTATACAAATTGCCTTGTCTTGCCTTGGTTTACTCCAGAAACATTTGCAGATACAGCCACTCGTAGATGTCAGGTGATTAATCAGAGGCAAACTGCGCTACATCTGTGTGCTGCAGCTGAACCAAACCACACCGCTACAGCTCAGTTTTATATTGCAGAAAATATTGATTAACAGAATATCAAAGCATCGCACAGCTGCGTCCACCTCCAACCACCCTCTTTAAACTTGACGTGTGGCCATCAGGTTTCCTCCATCCAACAACAGGCTGACAGCGTCAGTAAAAAGCAGGTGTTTGGACTTCAGGGCTAAGCATCCAGCTCTGTTCCTAACGTCAAACCCACGGTCTGCTAAAACCCTAAATAATTTAGATAATTAATATTGTACATGTAGTATGTAAATACTTACATGGACTTATTTTCATATGAAATTAACTATTCCTTCAAGCTCATATGTGAGTCAAGGCAGGTGAGCGAATACTTTTGGCAATATAGTGTATCTCATACAGTATGTTATTTTTGTAAATGTCTTCAACCATTGTTGTAATTAAAGGTAGAGTCCAGAGTTCCTCACCATTTCTGTTTGCAAACAACAGTATTCAAACTGAGCGCTTTTTCCCCCAGGCTAATGACCGTCTCATTCTTCAGCCTATTCAGCTTCAAGCCTCTCCTTTAAAGCTCGGAAGCGGGTAAAAGCAAAACTAATATTAACCCTGGTTTTCCAATGTGCACTGTCTTGAAGCTCTTACCGCAGAGTACTTCTTTTTCTCCGCGGCGTCCACCGAGCTTATTATGAGCTTATTCCCACACAGCGTCATGCCCTTAGCTCTGTCACTGGCTGGCGATATAAACAGAAATCTCCACCCATAAACGTCCCGACCAGACGAAAGCAAAGGGAAAAAGCAAGTCACAGACGGAGAGAGGGAGTTGCATTCAAACTCACCATCCCACGAGAGTAGAGGCCCAAAGGCGCGGATTGAGACGGATTTCACTTGCACAAGTGTAACGTTTATTTTCAGGGGGGACACTCCGTACTCTACCTTTAAATAAATATATAGTGTAAAGTTTTTCAAATTGTACAACTTTAACATACTTTTCTGGCGAAGCCTAAGGAGTAGGATGGTTGGTGAATCATCTATCTTAACAGAAGCTATTAAATAGATTCTCAGGACCTGAGTTCTGAAACATGAGACTAAGCTGCTTTGTGTGGATGTGGTCTTATGATCCATAATCATTAAAATACAACTGCCTTTGTATTATTTCAGAACCCACCAAAAACTGGCCCATGACCTACTTTGAATGCTCACCCTCAGGCAACAACGATTATAAAAACATAAGCAGCTTCAGTCATTCTCCCCCTGTTCCATTCATTAAACCCTCCTCTACACTGTCTTCCCAAACTCATCCCACTTTCCTCTCTCCCGTAATCCTTCAAATGCCATGGAAGTTAAATACGTAAAGGCCATGTTGTGCTGCAGAGTCAGAGAGAAAGAATGAAAGCTCGAAGGATGACAGGAACAAAAAAGAAGACAAAATCCAAGTGAATGGGAAGGAAGACAGAATCTGTGAGGCCAAGATCAAAAGCCATTAACCACAAAAGGAGAAATAAATGAGAAAAAGTGAGAAAGGACTAAGGATGGCTGGCAAAGAGAAAGACAGGACAAAAGGGTAGCATCCAGATTAACTGAGATTGATCAGTTGATGTTGGAGCATGGTTGGGTGAAATGTCAAATTTCTTGTCAATAAAACCCGTTGAGCTGAATTGAATTGAACTGAGGAGAGACACAGTAAAGATGAAAGCAGGCAGCAGAGAAAGAGTGACAGAAAAAAAAAATTAAGTGGTATAGTGCGGAATGATAATGGAGATTCTCCTCTTTGAAACCATTTTGCAGCTCTGTATGTGTCTGCGTGTGTGTGTGTGTAAATTCCTAGTTTATTTCATGACAAGACTAACGACAGGCTGTGTTTAAATAAAATGAGATTACACTAAATATACACACACTTGATATATTGAATGCATAGAACTGAAAATGATGAATACTGAAGAAAAAAGCTGACAAAAAATAACAGTAGCACCTCTTTTTCTTTTTAGTGCATAGCAAAGCATCCTAAGCTGCAGGTTGGTCTTCCCAAGGTGATCTACAAAGGTTTACTTCCAAGAGGTGTTTGACGTCCTCTGTCTCTTTAAATATAGATGGCCATAGATAAGCCTCACAGCGACAGTGCTTTTTGCTGCTTCTCAGGAGTGATGCACCCAACAGAGTTCAATAAAAGTTCATTCATGTATTCATCTCCAAACATACTTTTTTTTTTTTATTCAACTGACCTTTGAACTTCCTTGGCACTCTTAATGTTGTTTCTAGGCCCTTCAGATAATCATCAAAGTTGGTGTGTTGTACTGCATAGTTTCCATCCATTGTGTTTGGCATCTGATCATTTCTGCTATCTGCTATTTGCTCAATAAAGTGAGGTTTGACAATATAATAAGTAAGGTTTGTGTCATCATATATTTCAGGATTTGACATTTCATAATATACAGAGCTTTCACAATTATCGATTTATCTCAAGAGCCTAGAAACAACACTGGAGGCTGCTTAAATGCTAACATTGCTTAAACAGCTGTAAAGACATACTGTCTTACCCAAACAGATTTGTTCGCATTGCAGATCTCTTCTAAATAATCATTTTTAGAATCAACACAACAGATTGAAAAAATCAGGGATGTGCAATATATCCTCTCAAAGATAAATTTCACAGATTTCCATCCTTTTATGACAGTGATTCATTACTTCAGCATAATTACAGTGCCGGCATTATATTTATTATTCAGTTTCCTGTGTATCAGTTTCCTGTCTTTTGCCTCCAGATGCAAAATGTTAGTGCAGAGAATTAATGAGTTTCTCTAAAGCCCCTCACAAATCTTTCTCTGATTCTGCAGCTTCCATACGCTCTTCTATTTATCTGAAGCATCCAGGCACACACACATACTCGCAATCATACACACCTAGTAGCCTAATAGCTAGTACTTTGGCTTCTGTGGTTTCCTGGCTTTATTATCAATAGTTCTCCAATTCTTTTTACCTCCCTTGTTCTTCACCCCCAATTATCCTTGAGCCTTTCCCCCCATACGAAATCCTTCATTTCTCCTATTTTCTCTTCAGCACCACCCCTCCACACACACACAAACCCTCACATATTCTTTGTCTTTTCTTTGCAATCCTTGTTGTCTGCCCCTGTATGTCTGAGTGTTTGAGAGGATCAACCTTGAGAGCCAATCCCAAGGTTAAACCCCACCTGTCTGTGTGCGTGCAGAGAGCAATACTTCTCCAACAAATTCACAAATTTTCACTTCCAAAAAACAAATTTCTTACACTGATTACAGCACATGTTCATCTATGTTGCTACTGTATGATAAGAGGTAAAATTCATAGAATCACATCAGTCTCAGGAGATGAAAGCAATAATATCACAAAATAAAAACGTTTTTTATGGTATACTGTTCTCATGCATGTTGATCTGTCTGTAAGTTTTTATTTACATAAACTAACTCAAACAGAGATGCAAAAATGTCTTTAACATCTGCTATTACTTTCATTTTAAAGAAAAAAATTAACAAAAGGATTATTTGTTCCAAGAAACTTTAACATACAGTAATTAAACATTTTTAACAAAGGTTTTGTGCATCATATTCTCAGTCCTTGATTTTAATGTTATAGCTTAAAATTGGGCCAAAATTTAACTATGAAACTCATGGAAGTGTCAGATTTAACCTCATTTCTCTAAAGATACAACAGTACTGAAATCTTGTAAAACATAAGTTCTTGTCTTTGGCGTCAAGATATGTACAGCAAAATTTCACGCAACCTATACATGACTTTATATTTACATACATGAAAGTATGACTTTTCATTTTGATGATTGTTATGCAGAGACTCCCCTGATAAAATGACACTATTCTCCTGGGGTTTTTGGGGTGTTGTTTTTTTTTTTTTTTCTTTGTTTATTTTTTGTTTTGTTTTATTTTGGGGTTGTTTTTACATAATTTCACCTTTACAGAACCACTTCCTTATTAACCTTATATTTACCTTTACTAATAACAAGTCAATAAATCCAGGCTATTCTTTACAACTTTTTGGAGGAAAATCCACTGAAAATTCATTTTTATCAAACATGACAGAGAGCTGAGGGTGCTGCACTTTTTAGTGCCGTACTTAATAAACGGCCCCTTAATACTTGCAGGCATTTTTAGAATAGTATACAAGAAAATAGCTTAACAATTTTCATCCCTGATCTGGGAGCTTTAAATGTAGGAATATCATTAAACGGGTGCAATACATGTAAAGCTGATCAGTTGTGCATATGTGGTTTTAGAATCCACCCCCTCTGCCGAAACCAGCTCTCTGCTCTCTTTTTACACTTTGCTCATCTCTTCCACACACTAATTAACCTAAATAACAAAACCGCTTGCAAGTTTTAAAAAAAAATCTTTTTTCACTCATACTGAAGAACACCCATGTCTCTAGCATGTTAATATGTGTGCCTTTGTCGTGGCACACCCATTACCATCCTGCAGTTTACATGTTTAAATGCCTCAAGCACACAATCAGATAAAATTGCAATATGCTAATCACGCCCAATGAAACAGATAATCACAGGAATCCATTCATCTTCTTATGTGGTTTATTGTACATACTGAGCATCTTTGGTATGAAAGAGGGGTTTTAGTTTTTCGCCCATAACCCTATTTCAAACTGTTGTTAAAACTATATAAGTTTTGAATAGAATCTTAGATGATGTAAGGATTTCTATTAAATCTTGTGTTTACAATATTTGAACGTTTTACCTATGAGCATGGTCCTACCCAAACATGTAGAAAGTACTAGACACCAAGATTCAGGTAAAAGTACAAGTATTCTATGAAAAAAATACTTGAATAGAAGTTGAAGTGTTCTTCAAGCGCCACACTTTAAGTGGAAGTACTAAAGTATCTAACTTTTTTGTACTTGTAAGTAATCCAAGTAGTTTATTTAAAAATTTTCTACCCAAATGTTATGAAATAATTCAGTCAAGAAATCAATTAGATGATGGGTTCAGAAGTTGATGAATATGAGTATTCCCTAAATTCTAGTAATACTTATCAGTCATAAATAAATATTTTAGTTTTAGTGTCATCCACAATTCATATTTGTAGCTATAGTGTATACAGTACAGTTTGGCATCAGCCACTGCAATTGCATTATATTTTTCATCTCTTTAAAAACTATGTATTCCACCTCCTTCAATTTAATCTCACCAAGCTGTCAAAAACCTCTCTCACGCTCACACACACGGATACTCAGTATGTTTATGTAATACACTTCAATACATGCACACCACACCACCAGCACTATTAATACCTAGACTCAAATGCACTTATAATGTCCATGTTAAAGCCAGATGGCAGAATCTACAAACCTGAATGTGGAAGAGCGTGTGTGTGGGTGTGTGTGTGTGTGTGTGTGTGTGTGTGTGTGCACATACTCCATTGCATTGTCCTTTACTTTAGGTAGCTGACACATTATCTGCAGCATCTCCACCAGTAAATAGGTGACTCAACTCAATACTAGATCCATGGTGAGTGAATGAATGAGTAATACAAATGAATGATTTTTTTTTCTTTCCTCGAAAATGATTTCCTCTGTCTATAATACTGTACATCATCCACCTTCAGAAACACACTACATGTGTTTCTCCTTTGCCATTCCTTACTGGAGATTTGAACAGTTGTTCCTTATAACCTTTTTGCTCCTTTTGTCCTCTATTACCTGCTGATCCACTTCCCTATTTTTGGACACCTACAGCTTTATCAGCTTTTTGGCTTCAACCCAGCAGCAGTAATTTCATTTTTTACCACATTTCCTTTCATAAACAGTAAACATCTCTTTAAAAAGCACTTATCCCTTCTTCTTTGCTACAGTTTTGCTACTACTGTCATGAATTAAATCCATGGATGGATGGATGGATGGATGGATGGATGGATGGATGGATGATTAAAAAGAAATTGTTTTGGCAATGAGGCTATTGAAATATATGTAATTAAATTAAACTAAGGGGTCAAGACGGGGGGCAAAAACAGAGCAAGTCAATAAAAGCATAGAGCTGTACGTGCATATCGGGCCCGGTTGTACCTTCAGTGTGGATGGCAGACACATAGCTCCAGTTGTATCTCTTGACAATGTCCACCATAGCTCGTGCCTGCTGGGCATCTGAAGGCACCACCCGCATAAAATACTTGTAAAGGCTCTAAACCATTGCAGAGAAAACAAGTGGCAAACAGTTATTCAGCAGGAAATGATTTAACAAAGTGGATAATGGATGCATTAAGTCAAATCAGTTTTCTATTCTATACTCTACTGTCATATACTGTATTTAAGTGACTGCATCTGTCCAGCTTTAATAACATCTGCCAATGTGCAAACGTCCTCACCTTATCACTGAGGTCCATACTGGTTGCAGAGTAGGCAATCTGTGGTATGTTGAAGAGCTGTAGCAGATTCTGAACCTGAATGGCCACTGAGCTTGACCCTGGTCCAATTAGACCCACAATGGGTTTCTTTCCACGCATTGGAGTAGCAGAGGGGTCTGCACACTTCATCGTCGCCACGCCACCTCCTCCAGCTCCCCAGGAACCTCCCCCGCCCCACTCCTCAGCCTCGTCAGAGGAGACCAGCGAATCCCGTATGAACTCGATGCTCTGCTCCAGAGCAACAGCTGAATGCCAGCAAGAGTCCCGGATCTCACAGCCTAGGCTGATGTTGGGAAGGATTTGTGGGTCATTGTTGATGCGGTCCAACGTATGCATCATGGCCTCCACTCGTTGGATGCCGTACTGTTCTCGCACAGCACCACACTTACGCTCATGTACCTGAGCAGATGGGATGAAAGACTAAATTAAATCAAGTCAAAGTAAACTGACATATGAATAACAATGTAATTTAAGCATTTTCATCACAATTGTTTCAATTACTCAGACATTGTTTTATAATGTTTTTATAATTTTTTTCAGATAGACTAAATTAACACAACTATACATTGAACAAATTAGTACTTCACAAACATAGATTTGACATTCAGATGGATGCCGTGTTCAAAGACCTTTCTGTTGTTGTGTTTTTTTTTCCCCCTTTTGCAATTATCCATAATGAGATGAAAAAGCGTAAATGTCAATGGATGACAAATGGTTCCTGAGGCAACTAATGGAACTTGAATAATTGTGGACTCACATAGAGTCAACCATTACAAACTGAAGTCATTCCTTTGAATAACATCAAAACTCTTGGAACAGGAGGTAATCATTTTGGCCAAAAGTTACATTTTCCTGTAGTTTCAATAAGGGTTTTATTGTTTTTTTCTGTCAATTCCAGGTAAACTGTGAAATGTAGTTTGTGACAAAAATAGAAGAAGAAAAACCACCAACCTTGTCAGCAGGAGGCTGATGATGGACAGAGAACAGTGCCCCGATGATGATGTCCCCAGGCATGTGCGCTACAACTCTCCGTTCACTGGAGTGGGCACATTCAGCTTGTTCAACTGCTACCCAAAAGGATAAAACTAGCAGCAGCCAAGGGGTCATCTTGGTCCGTTCTTGGTCCATTGAGGTAACAAAGGAGAAGCAGATCTTAGCTATGCCGTAAAGAACCGTCACAGGGTACTACTTGTGTCGGAAACACTGTCCCTGCCCATGACAGAAGCTTATGCCACAGTGGAGGACTTGAAACATGTATTTCAGTATATTCCGTCCAAGTTTGCTTCTCTTTCTTCTGGATGTCAAGGTGGGACCATCAGTGAAACAGCCGAGACAGGTGCAGTGATGCAACCTGGGAAATTCAAAAGAAAATCTGGGCTAAGTCTCATTGGCTGAAACAACTCCAGGATCCCCCAATTACAAGGCTGAGTTGGTCTCCACAGTAACAGCTGACAGAAAGACATGTTCACATAAACCTGTGAGCAGAAAAAGACTTCATTAGAATCTCAATATTTTAAGTAATGTTGAATTTACATGCATACAAGCTACCATTAACAGTTTAATTTTGTCCCCTAAAGATGTAGTTCGGAATTTTGGACATAGGACCTCATTTTCAAGTTAGCTAGGGTGCTATTTATCTCTGGAAACAGTTCCAACATATTTCATCCCATAATTTTAGTTGCAGGATGTTGCCGATGCTACAGCTAGCACAAGTCAGCAGGATCACCTAGCCTGTCTGTGGAGCTGATAAGATTGTTTTTAATGACAGGTTAGGTGATCTGATTGACTGGCACTAGCCATAGCATTGGATTGGCGATCTCCTGCAAAAACAGGATGAAATATGTTAAAACTGTCTCCAGTGATAAATTGTACCATGGATAACTCTAAAATGAGGCTTTATGTCAAAAATCCCAACCTATCCGTTTAAGTTTCATAACAAACACAGAATTCTGATCTACTTTTAGTTAAATGCATTTAGTACAAAAAGTCTGTAGAATACTTTCAAGGTTTGATAATGAATCCAAATTAATTAATTAGCCTACTTTTATTTATCAAAAGCTACCATTAATAGAGACAATGAGTTTCTATGGGAAAACAGGAGAGAGAGCAAAAGGAATCAGGAATGCTCCAAGATTCAGATTAAAACCTGGATTGGCTGCAGCAAGGTCTTTCATACTTGCACAAGTGCTGCACATTCTGTCAAGTATAGGCACTTCTTGTCATGACTACAGTTTTGACTGTAGACCAACATTCTTAACAGACTCTTTATGCTTGTTTTACAAACACTGGCCCAGCTTTTTTAGAGTTGTCCTATCCTGTCCTGGAGAACACACTCACTGACCACTTTATTAGGTACACCTGTTTAAACACGTGTCAACACAAATAGCTCATCAGCCAATCAGATGGCAGCATTTTAATACATTTAAGCACAGACATGGTCAAAAAGACTCACTGAAGTTCAAACTGAGCATGAGGAATGAGGAAGAGGATTTACTGTAAGTAACTCTGAATGTGGCATGGTTGTTGTGCCAGATGGGCTGGTCTGAGTATTTCAGAGACTGATGATCTGCTGGGATTTCCACAAAAGTTTCACATTTTTACAGAAAACGGTCTGATAAAGAGGAAATATCCGGTGAGCTGCAGGACCAAAATGTCTTGTTGATGTCAAAAGGGAGAGGGGGGTTGGGGTGGGTCTAAGGAGGGTAGATAATTTATGTTAATTACATACCTTTCACTTTTTCCCCCCCCCCTCCCCCCCCTCTTTCTTTTCTCCCCATTTCTTTTTTTTGGGGTTATTTTCCTAAGATTCTAATAATAATTTCTCCCTATAAATTTTTTCTTTTTTTTTTTTTATATTAAATGCTCCACCCCCGTAAGTTTTCTTTTTTTTCCCGGGGATTTGGGTAATAACAACAAAAAAACCCTGCTTTGTGTGCTGTATGCTCCTTTTTATTCCCAAAAATCCCTCCCCCGTGCGGCTGGGAAGACGGGTATTTTTTTCTATGGATAAGCAAAGAAGAACATGGTCGAGATGCTTTTAGTGATCAGGGGAGCTGACCGGACTGACCGACTGCATCTGTCCAGTGTAAACGTCATTGGGTGAGTTTCAATGCAAGTTAGGAGAGCTAGCTTTAGTTGTTGCTAACTGGATTTCATGTACAATTTTTTTTTATAATTAAGTTGAGTGTGACTCCAATCAAACACTTACTGTAACAAAAGTATGTGTTTAGCAGAAGATCTAACTGCTTATGTTAGCCGCTGTTTACATAAAGCTGATCACCAGAGCACGACTTATTTCTCTCAGCTAAAACATTTCCATATTTTCGGGTCAGCCCATCCAGCTGTGAAACATCGATAGACATCCCTGCTTTTTAAAGCTCTTTCCCCTGTGTATGAAGATGAGTTCTGCAGGGACTCTGTTCGGATCGCACCCAATAAAAGAGATTTTTCTGTTGAATTGTTTCAGTTTTTGGGGATTAAAAATTATAAATATCCAGAACCTTACTCTGGCTCTACTACAGTGTATTCTGCTCTGAGTTCAATATGACAGTGGGAATACGTCATTGTAAACGGTGACACCCCTATTGAAGATAAAAGAAAGATAACTGTGACTCAAAGAATCACTGGTTCCAGCCAAGGTATGTGGAATATTATCTCTAGACACACAACATGTAAAACCTTGAAGCAGATGGGAGCAGCAGCAGAAGGCCACACCTGGTGCAACTCCTTTCAGCAACCAAAAAGCAGATTCACACCACTTAAACTGGCAACAAACTGGAAAAATGTGGGCTGGCTGATGAGCTCCCTTCACTCACATTAAGATGCCAGTGAAAAAAAATGAATCATGGATCAATCCTGCCTTGTATCAGTGGTTCAGGCTGGTGGTGGTATAATGGTGTGGGGGAAATTTTCTTGGCCCAGTTTTGGCCCCTTACTACCAACTGAGGACGGTTAAAACACTACAGTCTACTTGAGTATGGTCGCCTAACATGTCCATCCCGTCACCAGCAGTGTTCCATCTTCTGATGGCTACTTCTAGCAGGATAATGCACCATGTCACAAAGCTTGAATCATCTCGTTGAATGTGACAATAAGTTCACTGAACTCCAATGGCTTCCACTGTGGCCAGATGTCAATCTGACAGACCATATTTGGGATGTGATTTAACAGAAGATTTTCATAGATGTGCAGATGATAAATCTATAACTGTGTGATGCTATCATGCCAATATTGGTCAATGTCTCTGAGGAATGCTTCCAACATCTTGTTAAATCTATGCCACGGAGAATTAAGGCAGTCCTGAAGGTAAAAGGGGGTCCAACCCAGTACTAGCAAGGTGTACCTAATAAAGTCACTGATAAGTGTAGTTCAAAATAATATAATCAGGGTTGCACAATATTAGAATTTTGGCCGATATCCGATATGCCGATTTTTTTTTTAAACTCATGTGGCATTTAACCGATGTTGATACCGATATTAAAGCTGAAAAAAATAAGCAGTCATTGCCAATAGCAGTATTCTTATCCATTTCCGACACTTTGAAAAATAGGGGTGGGAAAAAATATTGATACACTAAAATATCGTGATATTTTCATATGCCGATATCAAATCAATATTTAAAAATGCGGTATCGATTTATTTTACTTACAAAATCTTGCAAGATCTCATCATTCTGTTAAAAACTCACAAGATTTTGTGAATTCTCACAAGATTTTGTAACAGAATGATGAAATATTGTGAGAATTTTTTTGTAAAATAGATCGATACCGCGTTTTCACACATATCAGCATATGAAAATATTGCAATATTTCAGTATATCAATATTTTTTTCCACACCTTTATAAGTTTTATAGTCTGTAAAAAAGAAGTCTTTGAAGAAGAAGTAGTTTTGGGGTGGGGGGGTTTTAGACTTTAGAAACAGCGGGCTGATTGTTTAAATATCGGTTGGGTGGCCGATGTCCGATATTCAGTTTTAAGGCCGATATAGGAAGATACCGATAGGGGGCCAATTATATTGTGCATCCCTCTCGTTTTTCTGATTCATTCTTTAATGATTTAAAAGGAAAAACATTATGACTCATGCCTGCTCCTCCTCCATCTCTGCATTTAGCTTCACCTACCTGCTGATCATCAGTTATCACTACAACTCCCACAATCCATCTGTCCTTTTCATTACGTATTCCACCTGGTCATCATTACCTTCACACCTGCTTACACCTGCTTATCCCTCTATTTAACCCAGTGCCACCTCTTCCCCAGTGTCTTATATTCTTTGTGTCAAACTTGCTGAACTTATGTGCAATTGCATCCAGTCTCTGCTTCAGCCTGACAATGACAAGAGAATAAAACATCTGTCAACATAAAGAAAGTGAATCCTCAAGCATTCACACCCTCAATTCTGACAAAATTAAGATGATGGGTAATAATTCTCACTAACTTTGATGATGGATTGTTGGTCTTCTCTCTAAATTACCCCCCAATGCTGAACAAGATTGCTATACTGTATATATCCTTTGGCAAAAACTGAGCATTAAGAGGTATTTTGCATTCCTTTTGTTCTGAGGAAAAACAGACTATTACTTCTGTCTCGTTATCATAAATAATGGAAGGCAATCCTTTATTGAAGTGCTAAATAGAGGTTGGGCAATGTTGCTAAATGTAAGCAAATTAGCTACAAAGTGGATGATTTAAACAGACTCAGTGGTCACATCAAACTAGAATTTGTCCAACAGACATCTTGTGTTTAACATTCAGCCAAATAAAGGGGATATCAATGATATCCCTAAAGCAACCTTTCAAGTAGCCATTACTCTGCTTTGAAGGATAAGTCACATATTTTGCTAACCCTCAGTGCTCCACAATTTTTTTCATGCATTACAATAATCGTATTGATGATAAATAGTAGACGACCTGGTATGGCTCAGACAGCAGAAAATCCCCCTGCTTATGCAAAAATGGGATCAAGGTCAAGACGGGAATGTTAGGAAATACAGAAACAGAGGATGAGAAGGACACGGAAAATGGAAGGAGGCAGCATGCCTTTGATGAAAAGACAGATGGGGGGGACACAAAAGACAAGAAATAGAGAAGGGATGTGTATACTTAAGGGGGTACAGACAGAGAATGTGATAAAAGAGAATGAGGAAGGCAAGAGCAATAAAAAAAAAAGAGGCATCAAGGGACAAAGTCTCCCTGACTGTAATTAACTTGACAGTGTCAGGATGGCTAAAAAGCTAAACTGCTGCTCTAATGTTGAACAAATAAAACAAAAGGGCACATAGAAACTGCCTCAATCAAACTCTGTATCTGTTACCATCTCCTACTCTCTGTCTTCTAGCCCATTAACCATTAAAATCCATTAAGAGCAACATTTGAGTATATCTGTGCCCATGTTTAGAGGTCACATCACTTCTGAATATCAATAGAAAAACATTTTTATTCCCCTTTTAACAAAACTCACTTCATGTAACTGCTCTATAGCCATACACACATCTCTGACAAAAGCCTTTTCACCAGCCATTCCTCTCTCCAGTTTCACTTGCAACGCTCTCTAAATCATACATGCTGTGTTACTCTGTCACACTCTCACTCTATGTCGCTTTCTTGTTGTGATGGCCTAACGATACCAAATCAGTTAGGTACTCGTTCACTAAACAAACATCTACTGCATTTCATTAGGCGCTTATATCTTCAGCTCTCTCAAAACTGCAAACAAGTGTGATACAAAACCTTCCAAATGAACTTTAACACAGACATAAATGCATAACATAGGCAGAAGCGAATAAACCCATTTCCTCTCTCTGCCTTTCTGATATTCTGTGAATTTCATTAGTGCCGACACGCTGTTCTGTGTTTAGAAAGCTTTTAATTTACCAAGTGTTAAATAGGGGACATTAGCTTCTAGAGAATATTTAGAAGCATACCGTGTAAATATGCAGGCATATCTTTTGTTTTGCTCTGTATGATTCAAAGACTATTCTGTTTGCAATTTTAGATACAGGGGCCAGCATCTGGACTTTTCAAACAGTCAAGACTGCCCCTCTTTTTAGCATTTTGATGCCTGTATAACACCAGTGTGCACATTTCGACTGAGGAAAGAGGAAAGTATCCTATGAGAAAAATACATGAGTAAGCTACTCATAATTATTCACAAAATAAAGTGCTCAAATGCAGTCATAAATGACATGGAAAAAGCAGGCACTGGCTAATGCCATTCACAAATGGATGTGCATCCACCCACATAAATTTAAAAAAGAACTATTCTTTTATCAACCTGTTGGTGTGCATACTTCTCTTTATTGCTCAGTATTGTGCATGAGTGTTGAGATGATAGAAGAAATATACATCTTTATAAGAGTGTTTACCATAGTTTGGATTGATACCTCAATTCACTATCAGACAACAATGGGGGCAAAAAACGTTTTTGAGAAACAAAGACAAAATGAGCACTATCCACAAACACCCTATCCCAATGCTTCTCAAATTAAGTGCCAGAAACTAAAATAGGTCATAGCCGACTGCTTTTTCTGTTGAGTGTTCACATTCGCTTATTCAGGGGCAGACTTTTGCTGAGTGGGCTTGTGACAATGTGTCTGTGTGTGCCTCCAGAGTGGACAAAAAAAGACTATACATTTTCCTGCCTTACTGCCTTGTTTCTAGAATAATCTGAGTGCCATTGAGAGATGTCTCTCCTGCTCAGATGAAGGACACTACCCAGACTAGAGAGCAACGCTCACATTCACCTGGAATTTTTCAATTTTTTTTCAACTTAGTAGTGTGCAGAAAGTGTGACATTGTTTTGTTTGTTTTTTTTTATCTTTTGGCCACAACTTATGTGTTTCCCAAATGCATAAGGTATTTGAACCTGAAGAATAAATCCTATATCCATATGTTTTACGTGCCTCTGATACTGATGCTTCCTTGACGACTGTCACAGTGTCAGTAAAACGTGTGATCTTTGTCACCAGGGAGTGCCGAAACAACATAGCCTACCTGCTGCAAAGACATCAGACATGGTGTGACAATGTGGCGTGTATGCCCCCACCCCCCCAAATCAAATATTGACCTTAAATCGCTGGTCCTGCAATGTTTCAACAGCGACTTGTGACCCCTCCTGTTAGTCCTCTACCGTAGGGTCCCAGACACCGTATTGTTTTTCTCCTCAATTTTTCTATCTTTGGTTTCGATTATTTTCGTAAAGCATCTATTTTCAGTGTAACTGACTGAATAAAGTGACATTTTGTGAGACCTAAATTAATCACTGACGGAGAGCGTCTGGTCAAACTGCCTTCTCTCTCTCCCTCCAAGGAGAAATACTGGCGCAGCGCTGCATCCGTCAACCACAAAAGGAGATAAGGGTCCATCCATTTGCACCGAATCAAACACACACACGATTTTTAACGAGTTATTATGAGTGAAAGATGCAAAACATGACAGAGACACCGTCTGAAATAAACACGGCTGCAGCATGCACCGATCAAAAGCGGGTTTCTGATTTTCCTCTGTCTTATTTGCATCGTTGTATCTCGTCTACATCAATGCAGGGAGCTGGTTTTCCCCTATAGCTTAAACGGGATGTTACCTTAAGATATTACTGATAACTAGGGCAAATGTTACCGTAAGCAAGTAGCCTACCTTTAGGAATGATGCAAGAAAAAGTGCTACAAAATTACTCTAAGGGGGATACAGAGTAGGGACACTGCGGGTACGTATCTGGTGAATTAACTGTAATTGTCTGTCACTAGGTATATTTCTTCCAAAAGCACCATAAAATCTTACCTTGAGGAACCTACATGTCTCTCTGAAATCACTTGCACAGTCCGGCTTGATGATTAGGATGCATGTTAATACCACAGAGCAGAGACTGCCGATCGTCCAATGTCAAACAGCCCAAAGCTGCCCCTTTTTGCTGTGCGCCTTCAGAGCTTCCTCCGTTTTCCAGTCACGCACACCTGAGCCTCTCTCCAAACACCTCTCTCCTTCATCCTACCCTCTGCTCCTCATCTCCTCTCAGCATATCTCCCCTCATCTCAATTCCCGCACGCCCCCATCTCCCGCTTTTCTCTACCCCCTCTGCAGCTCTCCATTTTAACAAATGAATCTACAATCCTCTAATTTTCTCTGCTCCGTTGTAAACCTTTTATATATATATATATATCTTTCTTTTCATACCTTGTTCGTTGCAGTCTGAAAAGTGCATTGTCCATTGTGCATGTTGTTCTAATTTGTACCCTTACCAATTTTGTAATTCTTATCCATCTTGGCTTACTCTCCTTCCCGCCGTATATAAAAAAAATAGGACAAACTACAAAAACCTCACAGCTATTTCGGCTTGCAGTGAATTGTTTCCTAGGTTAAATCCTCTGTCATGCTCACTTACGTTTTATTCCTTTTTTTTTCTCTTATCCATCTTTCTGTCTCTGTTCTCAGAAGGCAAGCTGCCAATTTCCTAATTTTTAAGAGTCATGAATTTGAATAATAACCCATAATAGTCCCTTTCTATGACTTATAGTCTCATATGTAAGATGAAGGTGAACTTCGTGTATCTCTTTTTCCCTAATGATAAAGAGAGCACCAGGTGGCACTGGGTGGGATAACGATCAGGAGATCGATAACGTTTGAAGTTTCATAGTGGTCACAGAGTGAAAGAGCCATTAACCAAAAGCAAGGTAGAAACAAGACATGGAGATTCAATCTTAAAATAAATAAATGACATTAAATGAGGGGGGGGGGGGGGGGGGGGGGCGCTGGCCTCTAGGCTATATGTCACATTCTCGTCTCCTTGTCTTGTTTATTGCAAGAGCACTGACCAACACAACGGGCTATTTGCATCTGAGCGAAAAATCTGACTTTTATTTTTGTATTTTATGTCAGATGTGATTTTTAACAATTTGCTTATTCTTTGTTCTTTTTAATCATGTAGCTAGGCCTGTGATTAACAAAAGGCTGCAAATGCAAAGTATAGGCTATTTCAAGAATGAGAACATGAAAATGCAACTGAGGGAATTCAAAAATGAAAGAGAAATTCTTTAACTAAGATCTCCACGAATTTTGGCTTAGACTATCTAGATAACTTTTTTTTAGTTAATGAACATGCTAACTGCTGGCGATGCAAAAATGGAATGCACCCCTGCACATGAATTCAAACAGTGGACAAATAAATGCATGTGGACTTTTTCCGCTTCAACTCGTGCCTCAAGGCTTTTTCAATAGAGAAATTGGAGTCACATACCTTTCCTTTCAGAGGTGAATGCTCCTGAAGAGCAGCATCTCTCACGCATGCATCACGGCATCATGCTCGCGGTGGTTAATCTACTTTTTCACTATGGCAACAAATGAGCCCCCTCTCTCTCGCTCTGTCTTTCTCTGCCGCGCTCCAATGGAGAGGCTCCGTCCGCGTCACAGGTCACCCACTTCTGTGTGTGTGTGAGTGTGTATGGTCTGTCTCTCCCTCTCTATCACATCGCACCTCCAAGATACCATCTGGAGATACATACTGATAGAGTGAAGCCTGGGAAGAGATGGGTGAGACAGAGATGGGTGTATGGGATAGAAGGGGGTTTAGTTTAGAGCTTGGCTATGACAAGGCTTGGATTAATTTGTCAGCCAAATGCATTTGGGATTAGTCAACCATTAAAGAGCATACATGTATACATGGTCACACATACACAGCTGCGCATATTCACACACCCCTGATACACACATCTGAAGGCCGGGCACGACACTGGACATAGTTTACTAACTGCGATCTCCATTTGTGGCATTATGCTTCTGAGTTTGTTTTATTAAAGCAAACTAAAATAAAAGGCGAATATGAATGTGCTTGTTGTATATGTAAACGGACTTAGGCTTTTATACACGTGTATGTTAAGTTTATGGCCCTGAATGCGCAGCTCTATCTCCAAATGCCAAACCCAAATGTTTGCAGATTTTCAAGCTGTTTTATGCCCACCAGATATGGTTAGCCTACTGGCTCTTATTCACAGTCCAGGTCTGTTCAGACTCAGAGCCATAACTAGTGGTAGTGAACCAAAATATTTCAGTGTAGTCAGCAGGTAAGAGTAGCACTGCTAGTCTGCTGATATCCAGTAGATGTCATTAAAAGTAAAAGTGAAATTTCTTCAGGTTTGGTTTCACTTATCCACATGCTTTCTAATACAAAAAAAAAAAAAAAAAGAAGGATGGCCATCTGAGAAGAAATGAGAAGAATGAGATTAAAATGAGAAGAAAACAGCTTCTCATTTATATGGTTCCAGCCATGGTTTGAAAGTTCCTGATTATTAAGTTGAGGATGAAGGGCAGGACATACATTTGGAAGCAGCCAGAGAAGCTCTGTGATGACCGGAGACGTCCTGTTATAACTGAGGAACAGGTGCCTCATAAGTGCATCAATGATCTGATTAAAGGGACTAGAGGCAAGAATGTAAAAAAAATCTTGCCACTGGACAGTAGTCCAGTTTTGCCAAAATAAATGCTTGCATTTATTATTTTACCGATTTTGGTGTAAGATGTGCTCTAGACCTTCTAATGACAGAGATAGCTTTTCCCATTTCCTTAATAATACCATTTATATGTGATTTCAATGAAAGTTTGTTATCAATGACAACTCCCAGCAGTCTGGTATCCTGCACTTGGTTGATACGTACCTCTTTGATTTTTAGATTTAACTGTGGGTTTTTACTAATGTTATGATTTGAGCCAATTACCATACAGTTTGTTTTAGATGCATTCAAAACAAGTTTTTTGTTGTTTACCCAGTCCACAACTGCTTTTAAATCTTCTTTTAAAACTTAATTGATTTCATCTGTAGTGAGTGCAGCAGATATAAGGTGGTATCACCAGCATACATTCCTACGTTTGTATTTTTCAAACCCAGTGGTAAGTCATTGGTAAAAATAGTGTACAGTAACGGACCCAGACAACTTACCTGTGGTACTCCACAAGAAACAATACTCTCATCAGAAAAACAACCATTAAAGAAAACTGTTTGTGTTCAGTCAGTTAAAGCCAAAAAAAGCCAGGACAAAGCCAAAATCTCAAACCCATAACATTCCAGTTTTTCCGACAGTAATTTGTGATCAATTAAAGGTACGCTGGGAATGCATGGGTGCCATGATGATGCATGATGCGTCACCAGCAGCAAGTATATTCCAGGCCTTAGAGTAGCTGGACGCTTTAACGGCAAGATATAGAGGGGGAGAGAGAATTGGTAGCTAGAATCTGCCTGTTTAGCAGTGAATGTGTTTGCTACAAGCCTCAGCAATAAACACCACACAGCTTTTAAAGACAAGGGGCAAACTCTGCTGGAGAACAATGAGCCTACTTCTGGGTTGCCCAAAAATTGTGATTCTTTCTTGATCCGCTGGGGGCTGGCTCCAAAACAGAGCAAATCCCCACAGACTCCCATGTTAAAAAGGCCAACTTCATAGCAGAAATAAACATGTTTACAGTCTGGTTCAAAAAATCATTTTAGGTTTAATAGTTCAAGTTTACCTTCATGTCAACTGTGGGGTGAATTTTTTCTTATAACTAATCTATTTAAATGTTATTTAATCATGAAATTACACATAATTAGGGGCGTATCCTTTTTGATTGACATGCAGCTAGCACTTAGCTCCTTGGGTAAGGTCTCAGTCTGCAGCAGAGTAGCAAAATGGTGGGTTTTAGCAGCTAACAGCAAGTCCAAACATGCCTTACCTTTATCCTGCCACTCAGGAATTAGTTTTGAGTTAGCTTGGTTTTCATTTAGCCCAGAGTACACAAGTACATCAATCATTTGCCCCAAGGCCGCAGTTGCCCATTTTAGTATTTTGCAGGAGTTGCGACAGGCAAGATGGCGATGGTGGGACAACTGGATTCACTTTCCCCTATTCAGACGAGACCGGATACTACGTCCACATTTTTTACAGTCTTTGGTTAAAGAACCGTACTGTATGAGTGAAAACAAATGTATCCAGTAATGTAAAAGTGTTTTGAGTACTCAACTAGCCTTTAAAAAAGCTCATTATATAAATGCAGTCCATTTAACGTTCACTTTTCACAATAAAGATCAGATTTTGAAATCTTGAACTCTACACAAAGCGTCATGTGAT
Organism: Atherinomorus stipes; assembly: GCA_023101725.1. Classification (NCBI taxonomy): domain Eukaryota; kingdom Metazoa; phylum Chordata; class Actinopteri; order Atheriniformes; family Atherinidae; genus Atherinomorus; species Atherinomorus stipes. The sequence continues at coordinate 108,923 of JALJCO010011082.1, read as the reverse complement.
CACATGACAGCTAGCTGTCCTGGCAGAAAAATGGTAGCTGCACACTTAAGGAGCATCAAAATCTCTGGGAAAGAAACTGCTGGAAAGGAATCCATCCATCCATCTGCTGCAACTAAACTGGACCTGGATGACAGGGGTAGCAGTGTGAGCAGAGATTCACTGATTTTCCTGTTCCAAGCCAGGTCCTTCACCTCTTTCAAGTCCCGCCTCTTTCAGACTTGTGCTGGGAGGTGGATATAGTGCAAACTTTGTCCTAAATAACGCTTGCATTCAGAAATGCGCTCCGGTCGTTTATCTCGGAGATGTAGCGGACATGTAGGCTACCAGCTGGTCCCAATGTAATAAGAGCGGAAATGTTGCAGCATGTCATTTTGGCTGAATACAAGAGCGGGGCAGTGCTGACTTGTCCGCAACATTTTCTGATGTCTGAAAGCGCCTGGGACGCAGTAAGTCCGCAAGGAAGCGGCATGTTTGAAAAGACGAGTTCGGTTAAAGAGCGGATGGACTTTACCGCTCATGTTCCGCAATGCAAGTCTGAAAGTGGCTCTTGCAAGTCTTCCTCACCCAACGGAGAGATATTTATTATCTGCAGGGGAGTCCATGGGCCACCCCAAGGCCTCTGGATTGAAAATAATTTCCTATCATCTCTCCACTTGTTCTTGCACAAAAGGTGTAATCCATGCCCTAAAAAGATAAGCAAAAATAAATAATGTTACAACATTGAAGGTTGTAATTCTGGCCATAGATTTTTTTTCCAACAAAGTGCCTTTACATAATATATCAAACGTTAAAAGAATACAAGCCTTTACAACTGACTTTCAGCAGTTGCATCATAGTGATTTCCTGTTTAATTGATTCAGATTATCTCTTGTGTGTAGTGGAGAGGGGTGAACATATGACCACAGATGTGACAACACAGTGATCACTTGAATGTACCACTTTAAAAATTGACTGCCCACAGTGGATTATGGGAAAGAGGTAGCCGCCTAACAGATGTGTGCTGCAGATTAAGCTTCTTTTTTGTTTTTTTCCTAACACATTTGGTCTTCACACACAGACTTTGACTGTCCCAGCCTCTTTATTTGGATGTAACGTAATCCCTCAATTGCTCATATGCCCAAGCTTTAAGCCTAAATGAACAGCATGCTTGTGGTTAGATCAGACTTTACAAATCCCCTACCTGGTATTATAAGTTTCTTATTAGGCTGTCAGAGTAAGTCACTCACAGAAAAAAGAACATTTTTAACAATCATTTTGATCTTGTAGAGACATCCACAGTTTAAACAAACTTAAACACAAGATTTTTTCAGTCTGTTGTCGCATCACACCCTGTCATTGATGTCCTAAATAGAACTGCATTGATCAGAGGTCCTATTTCCATGGCAACCCTTTGCCATCATGGTAAAACATAAAATCAACAAGCAGTTAATAAAAGCTAAATTTGCCTTATGCGCACATACTCACAAATTTCACTTTTTTATTACTGAGTGGGACACTTAAAACTTGCCTGATGCAAATTCAGATCAATAAGTGAATTAATTTTAATCAAACTGTAACAAATCAATGACATGTGATAGTGAAGCATGTCAAATGATGAAGAATTAGATTGAATGATTGAGCTGATGGACATCATCCTGTTAGCTTATGAGCATAATCTGGTGCTGATGCTCTTAAGCAGAGTTTGTGGGCTGCACAGGAGATCAGTGAAATGGCAAATAACTCCCCCTGCCTGGAGAAAAATTAGATAGCAATAACTGCAACAAGAAATAGCATGCTGTGACACATGCCTTTACTCTGTGTGTATTTGAGAAATCAATGATCAATGTGTACATTGCAAGGATTTAACATCTATAGGATACAATTCTGTTTTTACATCACTGCTCTGCAAATCATGACAACAAGAGAGTCAGTGTCACAGTCGGGAAATCAATTATTCAATGGCATTTCAAATAACACTGGATGCTAACGGTTGCCATAGACACGTAGCTGATTTACAGCATTGTCACTTTTCTGATATTTTCACTCTTAAGTAGGACAAATAGAGAAGGAAGCTACAACAGCATAATGCCAATGGAGGAATGAGGGCTTCGGTCATGAAACATTCTCTCTTATTTAACATGACTTCGCTGACCAAATGAATATGAGGTCTTAATTCTGCTTTTTGGTTTTAACAGAGCTAGACAAGGTAATGATAAGTAAACCTTAGAATAGTTGGGTTTCTGCTTATTATAGACATAATTACTTTATCTTACCATGCACATCATCCCAGCTGGTTAAGATTATGTCACTAGGTACTACATAAATAAGTTTTCATGTGACATCTTGACACAATACAGATCCGTCCACCTACCTTAAAGTTATGCAACATGACTCAAAGTTAGCTGGGAAGAAATTCTCACTTGATTTGTGGAACAAACCTTACAATAAAATGATTGTCAGTGAAAAAGAAAAAAAAAACATAGCAATTTTTCTCAAAAAAGGAGCCGTACATTACAGTTGTGTATCTACTATATATGCATTCATTGTGTTTGTTTTTTACATTTTTCAGTACCCAAGTGCATAAGAGTTGGAGCAAGTTTGTCCACAAATTTGCAGCAGGCTGCTGCAGAGCCTGAGTGGATGCAAACAAAAAGCAGCCTCTGTGTTGTTGTAAACTGTCACCACAGGTTGACAAGCTGTCATGCTGTCTCTGACTACCAGATCACTCAGATATCAGGCACAGCACACAGACTGGGAACTCTGCAACAATGCACGAGTTTTATCCTGCAGAAATTAAACATTTACATTTACAAACCCATCAAAAGTAAGTCATGCAAGTAGAAGACGCCAACATTTCTTTTAAATCATTTAGTCATTTGCATTTGCGAAAATATCAATTTTGAACCTTTACAAGCCTTTATTTCATTACTGTGGTGTATCTAAAATATAACAGTAATGGTAACTAAAGTAGAGATAACTGGGTTTCAAAGTGTGAGCATACAATAATAGATCAAGAAAAATTGGCTTCACTGCTGATTTCTAAAAGATTTTCCTGAACGGTTTCTGCTATTCACCTATCAGAATCACTGTCTCCATGCAGATCACGGGGCATACAGTCAGAGGTCGGGGTGATACCCTCTTATCCCCTCTGTGAATGCATGCAGACATGCACGTACACAAGCATGTCCCAAACTGCTGTGTCAGCACATTCAGTGGTTACAGAAGCACTTGGACCCATACAATGAAAAATACTCCAGTATAATTTAAGCCCCACATAAACACAACTATTAGCAGAAAAAATGTAAGGGACCTAGGTAAAAGAGCTTTGATATCATATTATGGATGATCCTGTTATAAGATTTAATGAAGGAAAATTAAATAAATTTTCTGGCCTTTTTTAAAAACCAATGATCTGCTGAAATATGACCGTACCGTAATGTTTGGAAACTGCTGATTTAATCTTAAACATTGAGTAACTTAATGTGTATTCATGTATTAAAATAACAACAAAGATGTAAAATGTATATGAGAAAGCATTTTCCTGTAAAATCTAGACTAGAGGAGTGGAGATATCAAATTAAAGTGAAATGATTCAAGTCTCACAGCCTCTCAAAACTCTACTCATGAAGTCTTGAAGTGTATGTACTTACTTTCCACGACCAAGAGCATTTTAATTCCCCCCAGCTAACACTTACACACATACTTGCACACTGGCATAGGCAACTAAAGTTATACTAACACATATCTGCTTCCAGTACTTGTCCAATGACCCTAAAGGAGCTCCCCTTAATAAATACTCATTGGTGCAAATGAGCATTTTGATGGATTTGTTTTTTTACAATTTGACTGAAAAATATGTTTCTCCAGATTTTCATACTTTCACAACAAATAATTTGGATAATCTTAGTGGCAAGGTGCAAATTAGGTCTCTACCTTGGATGCTAAGAATCAGCCAGTTTTATCTTCCTCCTGCACATCTATGTTTGGTTTTCATAGAAAATAAGGTTTCTGAAATGACAGAGGTAAGAAATATCTCTACCTTGTCAAATTACTGGTGATTTTCCTCCTCTCTTGTCTCGTTATACCAGATGAGGTGTTGCTGGCATCATTAGTGGTGTTCCCCTTTTTTACAGAATAAACAGCCTGCACTGCCCTCTGGTGTTTGAATGACACAGAAAGCTTACTTTTACAAGTCCATCAGAAACTTTCACATGATGTCATGTGGCTGCTGAAATATTCAGGACTGACTGGCCTGAACTGCTGTACCTTCATAGGCTTACATGAGGGGAAATTCTTCCAAAGTTCAAAGAAAAAACTCTGTCTCAAATACACACACACATACATACACTTACAATGTGTGTCTGGCTCTCCTCTGTCAAAGGACCCCTGAGGGTGGGTTTATCCTGTGATGGTCATTCCTATGCGCTCCACTGCATTCCCGCAGTAGGATAAGCTGCATCCCGTGCCTGGCAACAGCAGCATGTGACTGGCTTGTGATCCTGAAGCTTACGCAGATGACTTTCTGCCCAGAGCTCGAAGGTGTCGGTGTGGAGGCCCAGAGAAGAAGCATGCGGAGGGAAACGTCCCTCATTCTGTTTTCCCAGAAGTTTCCACTTGCCCATGTACCATGTGCTGGGTTTTGACAGGGATACCAAGACTCCGTCTCAGAATTAATTGTACCACTTGGTTTGTTTTGTGACTTTGTTGGAGACTTGTTGCACATTTCCTAAACCCTTGTTTTTTATTTTTCCTTTCAGATAAGTAAAGCTTTAAAACTAATTGTGCAACTGATAAATTATTTCTTTAGTGTTGTACTGATATGACAAGATCAGTGGCTGTCTCAGCAGCTCTATGGCAACACTGATTTTGACTTTGTGTGTTCATCTTATCTGTATCGTTTGTGTTTGCAGAACATTTTATCAATATATGTTTTTCTTCCAGTCAAAGCTTACTTTTTTATCTTCTAACACTAGAACACCAGTGACAAAAATACTTTATGTTATGCTGTTCTATGTATGAATGAGTGTTTATCACGCTCAGTGATGCTTGTCTGGCTCTCGGCAAAAGAATTAAAATAATCAAGGTAGTCCTTTATTGGTCCAACACTGGTGAAATTTCAGTTGTTACAGCATAAGTAAACTGCCAAGGATTAACAGTTGACAAGTATAACAAAACAAGTATAATTTTATTTCAAAAGAACATTTAAAAAAGGTCAGGTGCTAACTACTGTATCAGTATGCACAAGTGTGCCATTATAAAAACACAGTATCACATAAATGCTGTACAGCATATGTTTACATTAATATGAATAATAGTAATAATCAGTAAATAGAAAACAGATAATAACTTGGTCATCATTCTCCCTCACTACCTCCACTGCATTTAAGGAGCACCCAGCATAAAGCTGGTCCTTCTCGACAGTTTTTTCCTGTCTACAGGTGAGATGCGGCTACCTCAGCAGGCCACTCCATAGAAGATGGCTGATGCTACCACTGAGTCATAAAAGGTTCTTAGTGAGTTCTTTTGCACCTCAAAGGACCTCAGCTTCCTCAGCAGACACAGCCAACTCTGAAACTTTTAACAGAGAGCCTTGGTGTTATCAGATCAATCCAGTTTGTTGTTAAATTGAACACCCAATTATTTGAGTCCACTCTTTCAGTGTCTGTTTCCTGGATGTTCACTGGAGGGAGGTGTAAATGACCCAGTTTAACAAACGTTTAATATTATTATACCTTCTTCTTTTTAAAAGGTATGTTTCAAGTATTGTATTTCGCCTTAAAAGGTTCTCATTACTTTTATTTTGAGGACAGTTGTATGATTTCCTTTTCCTGCTCTCTACGGAGCATGCTCAGTTGCTCTCAGTGGAAGTAAAACGTCGTCAGGATGTTGATGCTGCAAGGTCCATGAGTATCCGTTCTTAATCCTTCCTGTTCTTATTAGTAGGTAGCTGGAAGGCGAACAGGTATGAATGTGGAGCATATGTGTAATAGGGATCGACCGATACAGCTTTTTTGGGGCCGATACCGATATTTTCTCATCAGCCTCAGCCAATAGCCAATGCAACCTGCTGATATTTGGGGCCGATATTATGGGCCGATATTGCATTACCAGTATCGGCCCCGTAAAGTATACCAGCAGCAGGATTTTCTGATAATTTTTCAAATCAAAGTATTTTGACTTTCTGAGCAGTAGATGATTCAAATAAAAGTCCAAAATGTTCCTGACTTTACCTGCAGTTCAAATCTGTAGTGATGATATTGTGTCTGGGCTAAATATTTGTAATCTATCTATCTATCTATCAATCTATATAGTGTTATTACGATTTCTACAACTGGAAAATACACAGTAAACAGGTTACTGTACCACTTTTCAAATTTTTGTAAAAAAAAAATATTATTCAGAATTTATCCTGTATTCATGTGTATATTGAAGTGTGATCAAGCTGGAAGATAAATCTAAACAAATATCATTTTTTTTTGTTTTATTTGATTTCATTTTGATCTCATTCTCAGTTTTACTTGAGGTGAAAAACTAGCCTGGTACACCAGCCTGACTAACGCCATGTATGAGATACATGTTTGAAAGCAACTGTGCTAAATGTTTTTCAGAGCATTAACTGTGCTCAAAAACAATCTTTTATTCTTAAGTCTCAATTTCAGCAGATAAAGCTAATTGTGTAGTAAGAGACAGTTTGTGTGTTTAGCTTCAGGATGGCCCAAATACTACAAATCTGAGGAGCTAACATACTATTATCAGCAATAACAATAAAACCACTGACAAGTGAAGATTTTGTTAAAGTACAATGTCAGTCAGTCATTTTCTGTACCGCTTATCCAGTTCAGGGTCGCGGGGATTGCTGGAGCCTATCCCAGCTATTATCAGGTGAGAGGCAGAAACACCCTGGAAAGGTCACCAGTCTGTCGCAGGGTCAACACAGAGAGACAGACCATTCACACTCATTCCTAGGGGCAATTTAGAGTCACCAATTAACCTAACATGCATGTATTTTGGACGGTAGGAGGAAGCCGGAGTACCCAGAGAGAACCCACGCATACACAAGGAGAACACGCAAACTCCATACAGGAAGGCCACTGTTTGAACCCCTCCCCAGCTGGGAATCGAACTAGCAATCGTTCTTACTGTGAGGCTGTGGTGCTAACCACCACGCCACTGTGCAGTCCTAAAAAAGAAAAACTACTTACTGGCATTTACATGGATCTTACTTTGACACTTCTAAATGTCTTGAACATTTCTGCTGACTAGTCACAGACCTCGTATGGCAACAGCAGTAGACGACCAGTCTGATGGGATCTGATATCATCTGTGGAAAGCAAGTCCAAGTCACCAAAACTCTACCCCACAACCCAGACTCCCCAAAGGGCCTCTTATTTTCTTTTTCCCCCCCCCCCTTTCCTCTAACATCCCTGTGTCAGACATACATCCTTAGATGCTCTTTGTCTACACCCTCCTGACTGGTTAGAGCTTTTTTTAGTGACATGACAAGGACCTACATACAGTACCTACTTGATATTAGGCATGCGGTATTAATGATTTGGTGAATTGCTGTATGCTGCAACTAGATGTCAAAGTTTCAAACAATAACAAAGCTCAAGGCTTTACTTTGACAGACATTCCCACTTTGTGGATGCTTTGGTGTTCACAGACAGTAATGGAGCCATATCTTTTACTGTGAAATCTGGAACTAGTAAGAAGAATGGTGCTACTTGATTCAGCAAAAGTGAAGGTTCAGCTGACATTAGTGACTCAAGATGTGTTAAAGATTTGATGACTTTAGTATGCCAATTTACACAGTATGATTCAAGCCAGATCCAAGTGATTTACCCTTAATTCTAATTTATACACTATGTAATGTCAGTTTTCCACCTCCTTATCCTCTCCTCACATTTGTCTCACTTTTCTTTTCATTAGCAGACTCACATTTGATCATGTGTAAATTCCTGGCCAGACTTTGCCAAGAGGGGTCAGGGTTGGAGGGCGGGAACATGGTGCACACACAACCACAAAAACACAAATTTCTGCCTGTGGCATAACAGAGTACAGGTCAGCTGGTCTCAAGACAAAGTGAAATAGTAATCAGGAGTATTATCCTGAGCATGTGACGCTCATATTAATACATGTGTGTGTGTGTGTGTGTGTGTGCAGGGGGGGGTTACAGCGTGCATGAGATCACACACTTTTTTCAGAGGACAGCCCCCAAAACAGCTCAATGAGTAGGGAGAGAACAGGAGACTGCTGGCTGGGTGTATGCAAGAGGGGGTGGAAGGAGGATTGGTCGCTGGTTAGATGGTAGGTTAGAAGAGTAGAAACTTTTACAAAAATCACCCAAAAGTTGAACATTTGAAGCTTTTAAGATTTTTGTTTAGTTTTCTGTTCTCCATGATTACAACAGAAGTCATCTTTTGATCAATTTTAATTGAAGGTGTAATCTTGTATTAATCTGCTTGCACTCCCAGGAAGTACATTTTTGGCAGTGAATCTACTAATCTGTGCCTCTTTTGCTACTGCTAACCTTGTGTGACCAGCTGTGACATCTGTGAGGACAGCAGGCTCTCCATCTTTGCAACAGGAGTTTACATCCCCATTGTGATTAGGACTGGAGTGGCTCTGACTCTTCAGCATGAGGAGCCTATATGCATCTATTATTCTGCTGCAGCTCATTTGGACTTGTTCATGCCAATTTCCTCGCCCATGTGCCAATTCAGAGGGACTTCGAACCAAAGAGTGCTGTCCAGTGTGGGAAGGAGATGGCTCGCCCTGTGGGGCCCTATCAGGTCGTGGATTTTGCACTGAGGTGTTGGTCTCAGATGAGCCCAACGGGCCGCAGTACCCACACAATGGGATTGATGATAGAGAACGCTGGCCTGTGGCATTCTTCAACCGGACGTGTCGTTGTGCTGGAAATTATGGAGGGTTTAACTGCGGCGAATGCAGGTTTGGTTATTGGGGTGCGAACTGTGGTGAGTACAGAGAATCAGTTCGCAGGAACATCCTCACCATGTCAAATGCTGAGCAACAGAAGTTTATTTCCTACCTCAACCTGGCTAAAAACACCATCAGTCAAGACTATGTCATCAGCACAGGAACAAGAGCAGAAATGGGTGAAAATGGTGAGAACCCCATGTTCTCTGACATCAACACCTACGACCTGTTCGTCTGGATACACTACTATGTGTCCAGAGACACCCTCCTGGGGGGGCCAGGGAATGTGTGGAGAGACATCGACTTCGCTCATGAATCAGCAGCATTTCTCCCCTGGCACAGAGTTTTCCTCCTTCACTGGGAGAACGAGATAAGGAAGATGACGGGAGATTTTAACTTCACCATCCCATACTGGGACTGGAGGAATGCCCAGTCCTGTGAGGTGTGCACTGATGCACTGATGGGTGGACGCAATTCCCTCAACCCCAACCTCATCAGCCCTGCTTCTGTCTTCTCGTCGTGGAAGGTAAAAAAAAAAAAAAAAAAAACTGCTTCACTCCTACACTTGTGCTGTGAGAAAAGTCTTTCTTATCTATTTTGAATGAATAAATGAAAAATACTTTATGAATCCCAGAAGGGAAATTCAATAAGAAAGTGAACATCTTTTTTACTCACGACACAAAGCCTTCTTTCATTGTACTTCACGCTGGAAGTCATTTGGTTTCATTTTGGTTTATTCTATGAATCCAAAAGAATCAGAGTTGTTATTTGAATTTCACAATTTTTTTAAGGATTTATTTCACTTCACCCAGAGAACATTTTTCTTTCAGATATTTACTGTCAAAAACAGAAAAGTATTAGACAGTGAAAGAATTCCATCAGAAATCTTTGTGTCTTGTACTTCAACCTTGAGATTTTGACATAATCTCATCTTTCATCATCTTAACATTAGCAAGCCAGTTCAGGGGATTTGGGGAAACAAAACTTGTCATTTATATTCTCGTAGTTATTTAGTTTGACTCATACTGGAGTGCTTTAAAATTAAAATGTGCATAATTGCATCTTTGTGTGTTTAGGTCATCTGCACTCAGCCAGAGGAGTACAACAACCGAGAGGTATTGTGTAACGCTACCTCAGAGGGTCCACTGTTGCGTAACCCCGGCAACCATGATCCGAATCGCGTGCCACGACTCCCCACAGCAGCTGATGTGGATTTCACTGTGGGCCTCCCTGAGTATGAAACGGGACAGATGGATCGATTTGCCGACATGAGCTTTAGAAACGTCATAGAGGGTAGATACTGTTCCACCAATTCTGTCATCCTCAAGCACTTAATCTGACTTCAATGTCAAAAGCAAGGACCACATCATGAAGAGATGCACATGTTAAATGAATGCATTACATGTATGATAATGGAGGTCAAAATTGAGGTGTGGGGAGGGGCATGTGGGGGATCAAAAGGAGCTTCATGCTTTGCGGATCAGCTGTAAGGAAGAAATTAGAGGTAGAGGAGAGGGTAAGGTGGGACATGGAAAACAAGAATAAAGATGTGAAGGGATTTTACCAACATATGAAGGAAGTGGAGTGTGTTAAGTGTGCACTGCTCCTAAAAATGAATCCTTGCCATGTGAATACACTGTTGTAAGACTATAACCTCTAAACACACTTATATAAAAAGAAATACAGCATCTCCAACCAGGTGGTAAATACATATCTCCAAAGCATCTCAGCAGTATTTTTTTATAAAACCTATTTTGCATTTTAGCAATATCTACAAGAAATACATCGCAAAAGTCAGGGCTTCTACCATCTGTTAAAAAAAAAACTTTTGTCAGCATGATAGAGGATGAACACTTTCATCAGATTAAAAGATTTTCAAGACATGACAATCTGTGCTTGATACTATAAATCTTTTAATCCACTGAACTGTCTGAAAGTATTTCTAATGTTAATAAGACCTTACCGACATAAACCGCCCATATACAGTAGGTTTCATTTAGAGGGCTATAATTTATTTTAGGAGTCTACCAAAATAGGTTTCTGTTCTTCATTGGTTCAGAGAAATAATTCTGTTTATCATACAACATACTTCCGCAGAAATTCTTGTCCCCATCAGTTTGAAATGCTCTGTTTTACTGTAGGCCCCACTTCTGAAAGGGCCAACTAAATCTGACTGGTCAACTTATTGGTCAAAAATAGCAAAACAGCTTCATTTTCTGTTTAAGGGATACCAGACTATGCACACTGCAGGTATTATGCAAATTTGTACATAATGATTTAGATATTCAACATTATGTAGATCAAAAAAGATATAGGCAGTTCAGTAACATCTTATGTGAATGTAACTCTGTTAGGTGTGGACTTTATTCTTTTTGACTTGGCAGACCCTTCCCATACAAAGAAAGCATGCACTTGAACTTATTCTCTATTTCCTTTCAATCTCGTTCACAAATCATCTCTCAAAAGCTTTTCACTATCTTCTGCTAAGCTCCTCTCTCCCTTTGTAAAATGTCCTCAATCATTTATTTTCCCTGTTTGCTGACACTTTTGTGATAATCATTTTTAAAACTGTTTTCCTCTTGTTATTCACATTTTTTCTCTCTCCTTGTCTCCCACAGGTTTTGCCAGTCCAGAGACAGGCATGTCAGTGCCAGGGCAGAGCACCATGCACAATGCCCTACATGTCTTCATGAATGGTTCCATGTCTTCAGTCCAGGGTTCAGCCAATGATCCCATCTTCCTGCTGCACCATGCTTTCATAGACAGGTAACACATGCAGATGTGCACATGAGGGCAAATACACGTTTTTATTACAGCAGAATGTTTTCCTTTTTAAAAAAAATAAAAGCAAGATATGCAGGAGTTGGTTGTAAGAGTGGGAAGTAGAAGGAAGAAAGGAAAGAAAAGACAAGAAAAAGAAAAACAACAAAGACAAAAACAAATAAATTACAGAAAACTAAAGAAAAATTAGTTTAACTGAGGATGTTTCACCGCTCTTTCACATTCTTTTCTTAGCTCATCCTCATTTCCCCTTTTTGTTTCTCTTTTTTTCTTTTTCTGCAGCATCTTTGAACGCTGGCTCAGGAACCACCAGCCTTCTCGAACCAGCTACCCTTTCGCCAATGCCCCTATTGGCCACAATGATGGCTACTACATGGTGCCCTTTCTGCCGCTCTACAGAAATGGAGACTACTTCCTGTCCAACAAGGCTCTAGGTTATGAGTATGCCTACCTGCTGGACCCTGGTGAGTGTATAACTGCAAACATGTCCTCTAAATTGTTCGCATCATTATTTGACTTTTTCACTGACATTGTCTCACTTCATCTGTCTCACCACAGGCCAGAGGTTTGTGCAGGAGTTTCTGACACCCTACCTTCAGCAGGCCCAAGAGATCTGGCAGTGGCTCCTGGGGGCTGGGATCCTGGGTGCTTTGATTGCTACACTTTTTGGTGTGCTGCTTGTTGTTGCAAGAAGAAAGTGGAAGCGTAACCAGAGGAAGAAGAGGGCAGCCAGCTATGGCGAGAGACAACCACTACTGCAGAGCAGCTCAGAGGAAGGTTCATCGTCATATCAGACCACTTTTTGATGCACAGAGATCCCATCCATTTAGGCTGATTATGACTATACAAACTATTTAGGATGCCCCCCAAATTTTGAAATAACATTTACAGGTACAGAGGAGCCAGTGAAGTATGTTTTAGGATCACAGAACACAAATATTATCATGTCTGAAAGACACTTGTCTTTGCCTCTGAAACATCAGAAATGAAGTCAGTTTACATCTTAGCGGTAGCACTGAATGGTACATTTTACTAGCTATAATTTCCCCAGAAGTGTTTGAGACTGAAAAATATCATCTCTTGTTTTTCTCAGTATATTTTGCACACTGACCCAGATGGATCCACACTTTATGTAATTTATTACCATGTTTTGTTACACTTTATTTAAGAGTTCAGCTTACAGGGTGCAGTCTGTGTACAAGTACTTTAATTTCACTAAGGTATGCTGTGTTTGAACTTATTATGACTTCAGCTAAATACAAACTTGGAGGAAAGGAAATATTAAATTGTTAATTTGGGTCTGGAACTGGAATACTCAGGTTATTAAAAGTAATTAGTTACTTCCTTACATTGAATAAACAAGAGTCAAGACAGAAACAGAAATACAGTACAAACCTGCTTTCTCAGAAAATAAAGTCGCAAATACACCCTGTTTGCAGAAAATACCAATAAATGTCAGACACACTCTCTTGTGCGTTAGCAATGGTGCTAAAGTTTTATAATGTCTCTGATCTCTTTTAACAAGGAAACTATAGCAATTATAAATCATGAGATTGTACGTGTTACATTAAAATCAAATTTGATTCAAATTTTTTCTGTGATTTTTTTTATGTTGTTTATAAGAAACATTTATTTTAAACTAAACAAGTGATGCATTTTACTTGAATGTCTGCAGAAAGGCATGGTTTGTTTTTCCATAGTGAATGCTAAATTTATGGCTACATTAACTTCACTTCAAAGCACATGTCACTGTTTTATTACAATGTCACCATTTTTGGCTGAAAACATGAGACTCTTGTTTTATAAGCAGTTGTTCTCTCTGTTTTCCAAGTGAAAAGACAAGAGTTGAGCTGGTGGATTAGAGTACTACAATAGGTCTCATTTATAACATTAAGCAGTGTGTCAAATGACAAAATAGAAGTCACCCTGACATGATGACATTAGTAATGAGTAGCGCTGTAAATCTAAACAATGAACAGTAAATAGAAAATTAATTTTATTTCATACTTTGCCTTGCCTTGCTTAGAAAAGAAGATATTTCTCAATGTAAACATACAATTGAACATTTACATCTACTTAATATATTTATAATTATTGTAAGATTGTGAAATAATAGGGCTGTTTTATTTTTTAAAATGTGAAGGACCTTTCCCAGAAGAATGAAAATAAACACTGTCTTTACTTTCACATCAGCACTTTTACTCTATTGATGAACAGACATCAAAATATTGACACACTTTGTGAATAAATTGCCAAAATCCCGCAGATGAGAAAAACAATATATAAACACTGGCTTGATATGTAGATTATTGCTTTGTAAATGTCAAATCTTTGGTACACAAATAAGAATACTGAACCAACAACAAAACAAAAAGAAAGACTGTATTATGTGTCCACTAACCCTTTAGGGAAAGATAATCGGAATATATGAAAGCATAAAAAAAACAATCAAATTAGGTTGGATAACAAAGAGTCACTTCCCTCCAGGCTGTTTATAAATTCTGCTGTGATGAATTGGGCTTCGAGACCCAGCGCTGACCACTCTGAAGCTAGAGACCTGAGGTCCTGTCCCCATTTTTCAACTAGCTTCTATCATTTTTGTCAGTGTTCACATTCATTAGATTTTTGATCAATTAATAAAAGCTAATGCCAAGAGTGGTGAAATGAATGCATCATGATTTAAACATCTGTACTACACTGGGTTTACATTTGGAAATTATGACTGGCAGTGCATTCCAGTTGTCCTAAGAACTCATTTTCCGAGGTAATTTTAGCAAGAAATGATGAAATCTCAGAATTTTGAGCGGTGAACTCATAATTCACAGAGTCTAGATTTAAAGATAGCTGCACCCAGTATCATTGTTGATCTTATTTAACTTTATATTTTCCATCCATTAAGTTTCTAGTGTAAACAGCACCAAGTTGTTACCATTGATAATTACATTGTTACAGCGGGCTTGTTCTTGGAAAAATCCCCCAAATATGTGTTTATTAAACACTAACCAAAGTAAGCTGGTGTCATCATGGTGACGCTGTTACAAAGTCTTTAGTCGTGTCTCAAACCGTGCACTTGCACAAGTGCACTGGACAACTGAAATGCACCATTAGACTTGAGCATATACGTGGATAGATGGATGCTAACAAAAAAAAAAAAAAAATAGTGTTATATTGCAGTAAAAATCCCACAAAATAAGATTTTTAAGGCCTCTTTGATGTAAGAAGACACATTTGTTTTGGAAATGAACAGCAAAAGTTGAACCTCAAGTGGCACGAAGTAAGGGTTTGGCTCCATAAGCAAATGTAACAACGAGATCAGAGGCTTTTTGGTGCAAGTCAGAAGTCAAGTAAAGGATAAAGAGGTGTGGCAGATGCAATCTGAAATTTTGTAACTACAGATTACTCATGTGGCTACACATTGTATAAAACCAGTTTGTTTCTCATCCCTGAGTGATGTTTCAGCCCTGGCAAAATGATTTGATATTTTGATGTGGTTGGAGAATTGCAGGTGAGTTTGAGATGCTTTCATCACATTTAACTCCTGCACGAGAAAGTTATTGTCCTTCACAGAGTGATGCGTTGAGGAAAAACAGCAGCTTGAGAAAAATAAAACACTATGAATGGAGGCTTCAAACAGGGAGCTGGTTTCTTCCGTTTTTCCCACATGTTGAATGGATCACATGCTGAAGCTGATGCAGCTAAAGCCCTCAGCAGGACGTCAGGCTGATCTGTAGAGAGGAACAGGCCTAATGCAGTGAGCCAAGCTTTGTCTTTGAGGGGTTTTGGACAGTCTGATAAATGTCAAATCTCACATAACGGTTAAAAGATTCATGGATGTGCAAAAAAATTCAAATGTCAAAGATTGGCCAAAAATATTTAGAAATGTACTTCAGCTAAAGAACTATTGTTCCAAAATGAATGAAAAAACATCCATCCGGTTCTGATGTTCAATCAGCTGAACGATTCCTTGTTGAATTCAAAGGCTGTTCCACAGGACCGAGTGGAGTTACACAGTTTGTGCAGAGTTCTGGAGATGCCCTTTGGTCCACAACAGAAAACCCCAACTCGCTTACTGAATCACAGAAGAGAAAAGAAACATCAACATCCTATCATGATGGTTTTACAACAACAAATGGACACTCCTCTGCATAGTCCTTGTCTACTCACTGTTTATTGCTCTTTCCAATCTCATCAAGAAGCAACTTCCACTTGGGTCGACCAACTTGCAGCCTTGATGTGAGCGACCGATACCGTTCTTCAAACATACCCTGAAAAGAGATGTGAAGAAAACAAGGCAGGCACAAATTCATATTGTCATTAGCTTCATTCAAAAACATTTCCAACTTCCAAAAAAAAGCATCGCATTTGTGACGACCAGCGTGGCAAGCCGTGACAAAAAAGAGGGAAGGCGACAATGGCGACTTTTCTAAATAATTTATTAAAGGAAATTAAGTGTGTGCGAAATATAAAGATGGTAAATGAATTGATAGACTTAAAAAATCTGATAAAATGGATGTTTTCGCCGGGATGGGGCCTTAATGATGAACCGAAAATCATTCTATGTTCAATATTTCCTGCATTTGTTTTCCATGTGACACGAACTAGAGCACAGACTGAGCAAAGCGAAGATGACAAAAGCCCATAACTTACAGTCTTCTGGATACACAGAGCTTAAGAAAAAAATTTGAATGTTTAATGCTCCTGTGTGACGGCCCCATTAGGTGTGGCCTGTCATCAGGGCACCTGCCTGGGTGGCTCTGCCTGCTCTGGCAACACCAACCCAGAGCAGGTGCCCTGATGACAGGCCACCCAATGGGGCCGCCACACAGGTAAAGCATTAAACATTACAAATTTTATTTGCTTAAGACCTCTGTGTAATCCAGAGGACTGTTAAGTTATGGGCTTTTTGTCATCTTCTGCTTTTGCTCAGTCTGTGCTCTATAGTTTACGTGTCACATGGAAAACAAATGCATGGACATATTGAAACATAGGATGATTTTCGGTTCATCATTAAGGCCCATCATCACTCACCGGCCTTCTTGAAAACATCCATTTTATCAGATTTTTTAAGTCTATCAATTCATTTACCATCTTTTAGAAATATTGAATACAATATTGATTAATTTATATCTTATTTGGGTTTTTAGTCAACTTATCTTTTATAGTCTTCTTTTGATTTCTTTTCTTTTTTTTCAAACGGCATTTTAGCTTCTTCATCATTACTATCTTCTTATCTTATTGATTTTTTTTTATGTTCCTGGCCTATATACTTTTATCTTTTTATTCCATATCCCTAATGTTTCCTCAGTGGGGACCACCTGCACTGGGGCTGCAGTTGACCCTGGCTGGGCATCGGCTTCATTGTGTGGGAGGTCTGTGACAATGCTTCGCTGCTGTGGGCTCCTCGCTGGGCCATGAGCAGCGCCAAGTGCAGTCAGCGTAGGGTGGGTGTAGGGTGGAGTGCAATGGAGTGGGTGTTGGGCTGTTTTTAAACATGTTAAGGACTTTGTGCTACATTTTAAATGTGTGAAAAGTGCTTTAGAAATAAAGTTTGATATGATGTGATTTGATTACGTGATAATACAACCAACAACAACAAAAATATTTTGCTTCTGAAGTCTTTGACTAATTCAGCACGCACAAAATAATAAAAGGAATGAAAGAAAAGAAATTTAAATTGTAGCAAAGAATAAAATGTCAGCACTAAGACCTTTTTTGTGTTACATTGAAAGGCCTGAAACTCACTGCTGTGTAACTCTGTGTGAAGGCACTTGCAGAAGACAAAGCTTCATGTCTCATCTTTTAGTGCTCACCAGTTCAATCCCTCTTTTCCCAGAGCAAACACGACCTTAAAGGAGGTCATGTACACCGCCTGTTACGGGTCAAGAGCTTTCTGTCAGCACGGTGTAAGGTTACTCACAATAGTCTCATGTGATTTTTCCTGCCTTTACTGTGGGCCTGTCCCAGAAAGAAAAAAAAGTCTTTAAAGGTGCCCATCTGCTCATCTCAAAACCTGAAACTCTCTAAAATCAGACATCAGCTGTAACATAAACCCTTCCACACCCACGTCAGCAGTGAAGCTTAAGAAAAATAAAATTAATCCTCCCCGTCGGGGAATCGAACCCCGGTCTCCCGCGTGACAGGCGGGGATACTTACCACTATACTAACGAGGAGATTCTGACACGAAAGGGCAAGACCGTATATAATTGTCCCTCTGGGTGAAGATCGGTACAGTTCTCAGCTTGTAAATGTTCTCATTCTGGGTTCTAACTCTGTTATGACCTGTAAATTTGACAGTAAAAATATTTCAACCCTAGTACTACTACAGATGAATAGTATTTCCTCCGTACTACTACACTACAAAGGCTGACGCTTGTCACATAATGTGGACAAACATAACACAGTAAGAGTTTGAGTGATTATGTGTGAGATGTGCAGACTGAAACCACCTCATACAATAAGTTCTTTATTTTTCAGGACAGGAACAGACCTCAAGAAACAGTGACCAGTGGAAAAGATATAGACGTTGTGCCGTAGCATGTTTCTCTGTAATGTACTGCCCTCTACTGGGAGAAATTTTAAATTCTGACTAACATAAAATCAATCAAATACATTCCTGAGTCTAATTTCCATATCCTCTTCATGAAATTCAGGGTTGAGAAATAAATGAAACAGTTAATAGAAAAAGAAACTGTGTATGCGTGTTTCTTACCTGCAGGTTGTCTGTTTTACTGACATACAGTCTCAAATTAAAGTAGTCTGGTCTGTTTTCCTGCCAAAGCTAAGGGACAAACATGAAGGTGTTTAGTCAGTATCAGTAGTTATCCATAAATGTACTGTTAATATCATTGTACAATTATCTGAGCATAACAACTGTAGTGTTTATTTTACAAAAAGCTATTGATTTTAACAAAATACCTTATCTCCTACAACCCTGGTTTCATCAAAAAAAATGTTTGTCATTGTCATTTCACGATGAAAGCATCACGTTCTGCACTTTTACTGTAACCCTAACCACTCAGCTTTTCATTTTAAAATGCAAAATTATACAGTAAACCTTAAAATGTGTCTAAATTACACATCAAAAAAGCTACAAGTGGCATGCTGTTTTCATGCTTTCCCATGAGATCATGTTATATCCATAGCCGAGAAGGGACAAACTCGTCACCAAATCTATAAAGTAACTTAACGAGTTTAATGGCCACTGAGGTTTCTCCTTCACATTTGCAGGAGGGTGAGGAAGGCTTAGGCATTACTAAGTTACAATCAGGATTTTCCCCACTTGATGGCAGTACATCCTGCATGACTTTCAATGTATCTCATTAACTGTTCAACTGCACATCTGCTGTTTGTGTCAGTGTAAACACAATCACAAACACTAAGCATAAACAGCAAACTTGGAGCTGGATTTAATGCAGTATAACAGTAGGGTTGTTTTTAATTGATTCATATTTCTAAAAATTTTGTTTTACTATGATTAGACTTAAGCAATGACCTTTCTGGTCACCTTCAGTCTTTTAAACTTTCAACCTATCACCTTCATCTCCTGCCAAAACCACAGAAAATTACCTGTAGCAAGTGTACAAACACTGAAACGCTATTATATCTTACATTTTTTGAATGTCCCCCCCCTTTCTTTTCCACCCATCCAGTGAAATACAGAACATGACCAAGAGATGGCGCTTCTCTCACAGAGTGCAGTACATACCACACCTCCTCACCAGAGGTGGCATTTAGAGCGCTGCCTATGGCAGTGAATGGAAATTCTCATAATTCATAGTACCAAGAGTACATACATTTGATTTAAGAAGTTAAATTGTAACTTATCTACCTACTGGAGTTGTGCTGGCCAAAGTTTTATCTGTAAATAAATCATTGCAGCTAATACCTCCTGTCAAATTTTTTATCACAATCCATTTATAGTGAATCTACATTTAAAGAGGAAAAACTAGGCCTTTTGGAAGATGTCTGCAGTTGCAGCTATTCTGGGCATGTCTTTGACCAGGGAATTTGCATGATTATTGCTCAACCTTTTGTTTTGCACTAATGGGCTATTGGTCCCCCGTTGTCGCACAAATTGCATAGAGAGCTGATTTTTCCCAGAGCTCTCAGGTGAAATAATCCCCAACAGACCAGTCTCAGGGGCCGTCCACACGGCGCCGAATTACAGCAAAACCGTAAAAAAATTAAAGAAATCTGCCCTATCATCCTCACGAAACCAGGGATTAGGCTCCTGAAACCGGTCATCTCTGAAACCGGGTTCCAAGGTGGAAAGGTTTGAAACCTCGACGGGTTTGTGTTTCATCAGGACGCTTTGAGCTTTTTGGACATAAAGCTCATTGAAAAAAAAAATCACAGCAGCAATGGCGTCGATGAGCGACTGTTTTCAACTGTGTAGAAAACTTTAGCGTTTGCCTCGTAAATCCTAAGTCATCTCTACCTTTCTGCTCTTCCTTTGTTGATTTCCAGCGACACGCGGTGAGTCTTTATTTGCGCATGCGCTGTGTCTTGGTCTAGGTTTGGAGTGTTACTTAATCATCATAAAAACACCAACAGCCTTGTATAATGTGCTACAGCGGTTTCATGGGGATCATGAAACCTTTCCCCGGATTTCTGCTATCGCTTTCACACCTAAACCGGCTTCAGCTCCGTGTGCACTAGGCCTCAGTCAGACTTCCCTCCCCATCTGGTCTGCATCCATACAGTCCTTTATGAATCCTTTTACGGCTAGTCCATTTGCATATACTGAGCATGTGGCACATCACAGGCAGATGATGCACGTGTATGACATCAGTATGTAAACAGGACGTTCATTTCACTTGCTACTTGGACTAGTGAAGTAATGGCAGCGAAGAAAAAATATGATTTTTCCCAGTTGTGTCTTGCAGGTCCATCTGAAACTGCATAAATAAGTCTCAGGGTTCAAACATTCATCACGCTTGATTCATGTTCTCACATTGTGGGCTACGATGCTCAGAAGCCAAATGGTTGGATGGACTCAACCGCCCACACCGTACGTCCACACAGGACACGTTGGACGTTGTGACCGGGAAAACAACATTAAAATGTTGCCACATCCCTGTTTCCATGATCCCTATATATTTTGAGCCAAAATTTAGCACTGAGCATGGGTTTCTCAGGAAAGCACATTTGCATGAGAAAATGGTGTTAATGAGTTGTGAAAGGGGGTTGTGGGACTGCAGTCCGACAAAACAATCGTATCTTTGGGCCTACAATGTCAGCTGTATCAAATCTTTCAAATATAAAGTGACTTTGTTTTTATTTAAGGCTAATCAGGGCGGAAGACAGACATGTGAATGTGCATGTCTGCAGACAGGATAAAAAAGCTGCCACTTGCGATCCGAAAAATAAATAAAGTAGATAGTGTGAAAACCTAAGCACCTTGTTCAATACAAGGAAAAACTTAAAAATCAATCAATAATCTAATAATAAGCTAATCAATTTTGTCTGACATTTTTATGGTTTATTTAACTCCTGTAAAGCTGAAATCCAGCCATCAGAGTCAGGTGACACGCGTTTGTCACTATGCGATTTAATTGTTAACTTCTTTTTTTCTTAAAGGTGCCATGACATCAAATTTCACTTTTCTGGGGTTTTGGGGGTATAATAGGATCTGTTGTGCACTGATGAGGCCATGTGAATGTCCAGAGTGAGAATCCTACTGTAGAGGTATGTAAATAAACACTGAATGAAAAAGGAAAAATCACTGACCTTTTGATGCAGAGCACATAGCAGCTCTGCAAACCAGTAAAAAGACTGGAGCTCCCTGCAAACCCACACAAAGTACAACCTCTGCAACCTAAAACCCTTCAAGCCGTCACTAAGTGTAAAACAGGAAGAAGAAGAAGAAGAAGAGAGGAAGTTGGTGAAATTGTTCATAATTTTTTTAGAATATGATCATTTTTATATAACTCACAGCAGTGCATTCAGCACGCAGGCAAATGGCGTGACTCCTATTCCACCAGCAACGCAAAGACTGACGTCGTAGTTAAAGACCTCCTCTGATGGACTTCCAAATGGGCCATCAACATAAAGTCTGATCATAAATTATAGACACAAACACAAAAGACAAAAGACAGTCTAATAAAGACCTACATAGAAAAGAACTCACAGTACGCTGATAAAATCTGAAAAGCTGGAGCTTGTGTGTGTGTGTCAACTGTCATACAGACAGAAATCCCCTAAGCACTTGCACACATGTCAACCTCACAACAGCTGCACAAACAATTGTGTCATCGAAAATACAAATAAAAACACACAAAGAAATGCGCTTTTCTCACGCACACATGCAAAGAAACAGACCAATAAAATTAAACATGCAGCAGGCAAAACCAAACACTTGACATGAAATCTACAGTAACTGCTGTGTTAGGGGGACACCGCAGGCCCCACTTTCTGACCACAAGTGGGCACTGTGGTACACCTACGTAAAAACAGGCTTTTAGCGGTTTGGATGGACTGTTTAGCTCTGGTTTATTGTCACAGTATTTCTTGTTCCGTCAGAGCCCACAATGTCTGCTGGCCACAGGAAGACCACGAGGTTAGAGGTCAACAGGTCATAAAAGCTGTGACATCTCTGTGATCCTGAGCCTTTATGAGACATCACAACAGTCACCTCAGTCACACAGTTACAAAACACACACAAACCTACTTGGGGTATCTCCTCTGTTGGACCATGGGAAGAATCTCCACATCTATCCTTGGCAGAGGAAGTAACAGCTGTGTGAAGCGCTCTGAGAAGAGAGGAAAAGCGCTGTAATTACACAAGGTCTTTTTTCTGTATCCCAATTCATTTCACTCTATTTCCTTACAGCATGTCATCATGGCAGATTAAGAGGCCAAAACAAATAAAGCAACTTCCCTTCCTGTGTTCAGAAAGGATGTGAGCCCATACAGTAGCAAGTGCAGACAAATGCAAAGGCCCCTGAAGGCAACAGCTTCCTCCAAATGTGAATCCTTTTGAGTTGGCCACAAAACTTTTTTCACTGGCATATAATGGTAAGTGTGTTATGTGTTAATGTATTAATTATGTATTATTATGTATTAATGTGTTATATATTTAATAACCAGGTTTTAAAAGTGGAAAATAGGGTCCTGTTTTCAGCTTGTAAGTTTAAAAAAAAAGTCTAGATGCTCTGTAATGTCAATCAACAGGCCATGTGCTCACAGGCGACTGTGCTTGTGGCTAATCAAAATTTCCAGCAGGACAAGAGACTCTTGGAACAATGTTGGCCTCACGGTAAAGAAGGTTCTTTCATACACACACGTATACACATGCATAAAGAAGGAAGCATACCCAGAGAGACAAAGAGTAACACACACATAAAAATGCAGCATTTCAGAAATGCATCTTTCCCAGAGAGAAAAGAGAAGCTCCATCCTGTTAACTCTGATAGTGTGCATCTTTTTATCTATGGGTTTGTGCACGTGCATGTGCTTGTGTGTGTGTGTATGTGTGTGGAGCAAACCCACCCGTCCAGTCTCCCACGACCCGCAAATGGATGCCAAAAGTCTCCTTGTTTGCTGTAGGACACTGTAAAGAGTTACAGTTAGTCACACACTTGGTTGTTGGAAAGTACAAGAGAGCATGCATGCACATACTGTAAATGTCCAGCTAACACAAGAGAATAATCTCTGCACAAAAACACAACCCAGAGCACATATACAATGCACAGCTACTACACTTTTCATTAAATTTAACAGCGCATGTGCACAGACACACACGTACACACAGCCTTCCTGTTGGCAGACAGCATTACTAGCCTCAGGGGTCTGTCTGCTCTCTGTCAGTGTGATTCTCTGCCCTCCTGCTTAAAGCTCCACAACACACCAGGCATAGGCATGCACGCAGTAAATGTGGGTCTCTCTGAGAGATTATGTGTGTGAACGAGTGCAAGTTCATCTGTGTATGCTTGGTAAGCAGAAAGTTATTCCTATGTCCTTTGCTTTTCTTTAATGCAACGTGAGCTAAATCTGAAGCATCAATAAACAATGAGAAACATAATCTCCCTGCAGAGCCCAGCTGTCAATCAAGAGCTCAGTGGGGTGAGACATTGAGACAGGACTGCACGTTCTTACCGAGAAAAAAGAAAGATTAAGTACATGTGACAACAAGTGTGTTTGTGTATCTATACAGACACTTTCTGTGTGTGCACATTGTGTCATGATTGAGGAATGTGTTAGTGAGAGTTAGCCTTACTGTTGTAAGCGTGAAGGGATGGTTCTCAAATGATGACACACCTGGACAGTTCAGAACAATGTACTGGGAGAAAGAAAAGGGAAGGAAGTGGAAAAGAGGCAGAAAAACGAGAAGGGGTAAGAAATATAAGATGACAGATGGGGATTGAGAGAAAAAGAAAAAGAAATCACCTAATGCAGCAGTAAGCTACAGCAGTGGAAATTTCCCACACCCCTTAAACGATATATAATTTAAAAAAATTTCAGATATGAAACAAAATGCATCGAACACGCAATGAAAGAAAAACAACAAAGACAGATCCTCTCACCTGTCCAGGTCGAGCTTGGAAGTTCTTCTTCAGCATTCGCAACTCGATGACATTACAAGGATGCCTGATTACTGTCACTATGGTAACAGGGCTACTACTCCGGATGTAGCGGTATACACGCTCCACACAGTAGAGACAGAGAGGACCAGATACCCAAAGCCAAGTCTATATGTGAACACAGAGACATAATACAACACAAGTTACAACTTCAGTACAGGTGGTATTATTGCAGTTTTACAATCAAGTTTATAGCCGCAGCAACAAAAGTTGCAAAACAAAATGCATAAAACAAAACAAAAAACAAAACAACACAAAACAACTGTAGCCTTTTTGTGATTAAGTGGATGGCTTACAGTATGGAGGCAGTACAGTTGCAGGTGTGCTGGCAGCACAGCATTACAACTTCCCTGGAATACGTAGATCTCATCCAAAATCTTACGCTATCAAGGGCCACTTATGATTTAAGAAAGAGTGTAATAAAGGGAGCATCAACAAATATTGATCTGTCTGAAATTCGTGATTGGCAGGTGCAGAAGCTGCACATGGAAGCTTCAACATAAACTATCACATGGATACAGACTGATTCAAAGCCACAACTGTATTTCTCAACTAAGGATAGACCGGTACATCGGCTGGCCAATATTTGCGTTTTTTGCTGGGATCGGCATCGGCTGATAAGTCAGGTGTGATGATCTATTGATCTAATCATGCATCTAACAAATAAGCAACTAGAATGAGAAATCCTGATTGAAGTACCTTTGACATTATTCATTTCAAAACTGTGATTTTTAGGGACCTGTATCAGATATTAAAGACCTTATGGGCTATATCCACATCTATCAGTATTTCCCGAACTTAAGCAAGCTCCTCTGTCTCCTCTCTTTAATTACTGGACAAATTGATTAATCCAGGTGTGCCTGACCTCAGTAACCACAACAACAATGGCCAGACACGCCTGAATTAATCAGTTTGTCCAGTAATGAAAGACAGAAAACAAAGGAGCTGGTTTAAGTTCAGGAAGTAGTGGAGTTGTGCATATTTGTTCCTACTTGTTCTTTATCACAATAACAGAACTGGGCTTTTCATTTTTATCAAAGAGATTACGGTCATTTGCGTAATTTCTCATTTTATTTCATTTTGCTTATCACCAAGTACATGGTAAAAAGCACAAGCTTCATATCATAACAAACAGAAATATACATTCAACAGTTTTTTTTTTTGTTTTTCCTTTCTTCTCTTCGACCTGCCTTTTTCATTGGTGTGGGTTTCCAACCCAGCGTGTTGTTTTAAACCCTCATACTTTAATTTTTAATAGACAAAATTTTTATTTTAATATTTTTTTTTATTATATTTATTTTTTTTTTATCATAATCTTTCTTTCTTTTTCTCCCCCCTATTATGGCAGAACTCAGTGGAAGGGAGGTAAGACCTGTTTCACAAAAGCACCCAATTTATATGTTATCTTTGGTTGTTCAGACTGAAGAAGCATTATGAATTTATACATTGATGGATGCTGCAAGTAACATTTTTGGCAAATACTTTTGCCTAATTTCGACAACTAGTGCATTATTACATTCAAGTCAAATATGAAATTCATCTCCTGCAAAACCATTGCAACAAAAAGGAGAAATTCTCATGCATCTTTCTAGGCCCTTATATCGACCAGCTGCTTCAGGAATTCTTGTGTTATTTGTTCTAAAATTACACATTGCTTGTCTACAGCTGACATTTTCACATAACAGATATTTTTTCTACCTTATATTCTGATTTAATTTCAGCATAAACATCACACAAAACATATCCCTGTTTTCATTTTGCCGTTTTTGTACATCTGCATTTCCATATTGTGTTTTTTCTTTGTTTGTTTGTTTTGTTTTGTGTTGGCACTTACCTGTAAGGAATAATTGCTTACAGCTCCAGTAAAGCTTGGGAAACACATTAAGGTTTAAGGGGGATTTTATTGAACCAGCACGTTGCTTAACAACCATGTGCAAACACATAATCACACACACACAGGAAGAAACACACACAAGCACAGGCCTTGATGTAGTGAGCCCCTCCCCAACAGCTCCACACCTCTAATAAACAGGACCAACTCCCTCCAGAACTTCCCAAATACTCAACACACACATTGTGGGTCACTCACCCTAAAGGCACACAAACATGGCCGCAAGCATAGAGACGGACCTGAGGGTTGTGTGGCTGGAAGTGAGCATCCTCTCTGCATCTGCTCTCTTCATCTTCAGCCTGATCCAGATCATCGCCCTGCTGCTCAGAGCTGTTCTGATTGGCTCTGAGGCAGCCGGGAGGGTGGGCCTCTATGTTGGTCTGATACTTCAGAGCTCCACTGGTGAAAAAAGAGACAAGAATCAAAGTGATATATTTGAAAAAAACTTAGCGTGTCAATATTTCAGTCTAAATATGTTAGTATCAGAACACTGACAGAAATTTGTGTACTGCTCTCAGAAATACAACAAAAAAACATGTTTTGTCAGAAAGGTTTAAGATGACTTTAGCAGATTTGAGAAACTGCTAATAATATTTCCTGATATTGTAACTGAGGTAAACTGTGTTTAGAGAATTTTTTCCTGCATTTTAGAGGATAAACACAGGAAGATGGACTTCAAGTGATGCCTACCCGACCATGTGCACCATCAGGATGATGTAGAAGACAATAAAGAGGTTGTGTGTGTACCAAAAGATCTCATAGTTGGACATCCTGAAAAAGTGCAAACATCATTTCACATATGTGTGTTTTTTAAATACATAAACAACAGTTTAAAAAAAAGAAGAAGAACAATAAATACACATTAAAGATACACAACGTAACGTTTAGACCTTAAAAATATGCATTTCTGACTCGTTTTAATGACACACCAACATTCATTATGCACATTTTTGAGCCGTCGCTGCCCAGAGGCGTCCCGGGGCTCAGAAACAGCAGTATGTAAGATTCCCATCTGGGACGCAACTGTGATGTTGCAGCCGACTATTGGTTGCAGCACCGTGTCACTCAATAGCAACTGGATTCATGCAACCGCGGGTGTTTTGATGATCATGTCGGGTTCGGTAAAGAAACGCAAGGAAACATCACCGGAGGAAGAGAGGAAAAGAAAGAGAGGAAGGGACAGAACAAGAGTCAAGATAAGACTGTCTTTTACTGGCTGGAGTGAGCTCACAGTAAAGGTACGATACAAGATGGATGCTAGTTTAGCCGCCGGTAGGGGGCGCGCCACTGAGAAAACTTCTAGAAGTTCCGTTGTGCGTCTTTAAAGAGACGAACAAACTTTTGTGGTTTGTTAAAAAATCTGACTCCCAGTTCAAAGCTTGATTTAGCAGGATGTCAGGGGTCAATAATTATGAGGTCATTACCCACAACAACACTATTAAAAAGCCTCGTTTTACAGAATCCAGCTTCTTTAATGGATGCTACCCTAGTGAAATAAAAAAAAAGAAAAAGAAAAGAAAAAAAAAAAACAGTAACTGGTCACCAGTTTGCTTTTCTTTACCGTATCATTCTTCCCACAGCCAGGAGCCATGAATTCTTCTATACAGCTGCCTCAATTTTTGAAAATTTTAATAACTTAATCTCTTGAGCAGGACAAGTACCCTTACAAAAAAATGATAATCAAGGAAGAGGTATCATTTAAAAAAAGAAAGAAAAAAGAAAACTCTTCAGAATCCTCACCACAAAATACAACCAAGCAAGTTTGCAGCTGAGCATCTAAATAAGCTTGATGCATTTTAGGAACAACTATACAAGAATCATTTGTGCTGACACCACAGTAATGACATAAGAAAAGTTTAGTAGCATAAAAAGAAATGTTTATGACTCATCCTGCACACTGGGATGCAGACTATTTTATTTGCAATGATGCAGAATGGTAGGCTGTGTGAGCAGAAGCTTATCTGTTAGCTTCTGCTTTTACAGGAAACATACAAACTTGAAGTAGAAAATAGCCCTAACATAGCTATATCACGTAAAGTTTAAAGTTAGCCGTCATGTAAGGTAACATAAGTGGACATTAATGACCTTGTAAATACTAACATGAATGGAACACTGACATTTTCAGTCTGTGTTCCTCTGGTATGCAGCAGTCATCATCCCACCACCCAAACCACAGCTGCAATGTCTGTTAGCATGTCTACTATCGTCCCCATCATCCTTACATGAGTCAGGCAGAAAGACAACAGCAAGCAGACATAACAAAGAGTCATAGAACAAGGACAACACTAGCTAAGTTAAAGAAAAAGTCATATTTACATCAGGAGAATTGAATGTATTGTGTGAGCCTGGCTCTCAATCATCCCAGTTTAAGTTACTCATCAAGTCTACACATCAGAATGATTTTATCTCACATGTACAGGCTTAAGAGCAATGAAATGCATTTTAGGCTTATGGACTTATCACAAAAAATATAACAACCTTGTCTCCCTGTCCTGCCTCTCTTTAAAAAAACTATCTTTTAGGAAAAATAAGCCAAACTGACTCCTCTTTTTCTGACTAACTTGGCTCATCTCAGTGATTGGAGTGGTTTGGGTTTAACCTACCGTACACAGTAGGAGGATGACATAAACATTAAGAGGAGGATGACAACCAACAGGACACCAGTCACTCCTGGGACTGAAGAAAATTATTCAATAACAGAGTGGAGACAAAGCATATAAGCAAGTTAACAGTCAAGGCCACATACAAGTACCAGTCTTAGAGAGGATGTGTCTGCTCACTGTTATATTGTTTATTCTATCAACAAAAATGGCCCGATTTAACAAACAAGCAAGATGTTTCTCTTTAAAAGCAAAAAACAGTAAGAAAAAAACATTTAAGAGATGAAAGTGGGAACATCTAGGGTCTACTTTATGCAGTACAGCTGATAAAAAAAATAAAAAAAAATCCTTCTTACTTGTGGTCAAAATAATCACTTTGGGGTCCTGAGAAGGAAACAGAAGTCAGCATTAATTCTTGTGGGGACCAACTTGATCAAACCAAAGTATGTTCCTTAAAGAGGTAATAAACTACAAGCTTCATTTTCAACAAGTGAATTTAGTGCTGGGTGAAAGGTGAAATAAAACCTGTTTTCTTTTGGTTTTCTGAGACAAATCTGACTGAAGTGAAAGACATTTCTGAATATTTAACTTCTTAAATTAATCTAAAAGGTTTTTATGTTTAAAGGGTTAATTGATTATGCTTAATGTATTTCATTTTATTTAACAGTAGCTACACCATCTCCAATGCACCTTTCCAGCTTAAAAACAGGGGGATAGTTTGTGCATCTCTATGCAGCAACTGGTCAGATGTGCAGCGGCAGGGCAGAAGATTGATGGGTGTGTTTTACCCTTTTCTAACAGCAGCCAGACTGCAGATTTAGTCATATTGGGACAACACTGCTTTCAGATGGGGTTAGGCAATGCTTTTGAAACATAAATTTGTGTGAAAAAAAAAAACATCATTTACATAAAACTTAAGTTCAGATATGATATTGTAATAGTTGAGGTTAAATGCCAAGGAATGCACAAAGTCAAACGTTTTTTGTCTCACCTCTCCTCTGTAGCGAGCCAAATTCAGAGCAGGAAAATCATCCGAGTAGCTTGTGCTAAAGTTGATGACATTCACCAGGTGGGCTGAAACGTGCACAACTGCAGGAGAAGAGAAGCGTTACACCAGGATGATTTAAAACTCACATTTTTGTGCTAACACAGCAGCCCATATATCATACTCTCCCTCTGCCTCAAACAGACAGTTAATGAACTGACAGTGGACGCTCATACAAACATTTCTTTGTCCATTCAGCAAAAAGTCAGCAAAACTCACAGTCGCACACACTCATATACTTCTTTCTGAAATCACAGGCTAACCACACAGCCCTTCAACAGCTGATGGAATTAGAGGGCGTAATCATGAGACACAAGGGCCCTTTTTTTTCCCTCCCCTATATCTTTTCCCACTCCCACTGCCTCCCACCCCCTCTCTGGCTCTTTCTTCTCTCAGTCTCTCTTCCATCATGCAGCCTCCCTCTCCTCATCTGTTGTCTAAGAATTTTCTCAAAACGTGAGAACTTTACCCAAGGGAGGAGATGCGTGTGCATCATAGACCATTAATAAAGATGGACATAGTATCCGGTTACATCTGAATAGAGCAAAGTGAAGCCAGTTGGGCGTGTCCCACCGTCGCCATCTTGCCGTGTTACGTGTGTCGTCACTCCCGGAAAATAATAAAATGGGCAAAGCACGGCCTCGGGGCAAATGATTGACAGCCAACGTACTCTGGGCTAAATACTAACCGAGCTAAGTCAAAACTAACAGGAGCTAACAAAGATTAGCCTCCCAAGCGATGGGACAAAGGTAAGGCATGTTTGGACTTGCTGTTAGCTGCTTAAAACCACCATTTTGCTACTTTTCTGCAGACCGAGACCTTACAGAGAGCAAACAAGGAGCTAGTAGTTAGCCTTCCCTGAATAAAATCTAAGTACCCCCCCCCCCCTTAGTTTTCTTAATAAATTTTTTACCTAAATTTTTTTTTTTGTAATTGCCTTTTTTGGAGTTTTTTGATTTTCTCTTTTTTTGAGCCCCCTGGATTAGAAGAATTAAATTTAAAACTTTCCTTCTGGTTTCACACTTTTCCAGCGGAGTTTGTTCTTTGGTGTGCATGCATGAGTCTAAAGTAGAGGAGTATATCGTAACAACAACATAAGGCCAAGCTTACAGATGATGTAACAATGAAGGCCAGATGCAACCATAACAGCATCCATCATTTTATTAACTCCATGTCAGCCAGTTTGTCCAGACTGAAATACTGTAAAACACCAATTACACCACAGTGTACTGATGTAGCCTTTTTATTTTTTTAGATCACAGGCTTGACAATTTTGGTTTCAAGTAAAACATCTGCAACTGTGAGATATTGACGTGCCCCCCAAAAGTCCTTCCCATTACCGTTAGCCTCAGTTGCACAATGTATTTACTTCCAACTAGCAAATGTTAGCATGCTAACTTGCAAATATATGTGAACACGATAAACACAAACATATGAAAGTCATTTAGGATGGTAATGTTAATAGTAAGAGCAGCTAGCATTGTTAACCGTGTTTTTTCTGCGCTAGGTTCTAACAATAAAATCAGCTTATTATGTTCATTTCGTGTTTAATAAAGGGCTATTCCAAGGAGCTACATATCTAAATTAGTTTACTGTATGTTTAGCAAAGCAGGTAGCTTGCTGCCTGTCAAAAATATCATTTTGATTATTCATTCCTAAAATTAGAACAAATCAAAGGGCACGTCTAGGGCACTCAGGCGAACCACTGTGGACCCTTGAGCAAGGTCCTTAACCTCCACCAACTGCTCCCTGTGTGCTTTAACTAGCAGCCCACTGCTCTCAGGTGGTGTAAAGAAGACTACATAATAGTCTATGGACAACAACCAAGGAAGAGATCCTTCTAGCTACTTGGCACAAACCTCAACAAGATTGAACTGCCAAAGAACATGAAAAGAACCCTGATGAGTAGTTTACACACCAATATTAAGTTGTTTGCTTCAACAGTATTCTGCATGTTTGGGGTGAACCTCGACTATCCAAGACTACCAGTCAATGCAGAGTCCAAAGAATGAGGCATGGAGGTGAGAGTGTGATGATATGAGATGAAGCATGCAGAAAATGTTGGAAAGGTGTTGTTTTCAGACAACATAATTGTCTATGAACATAACAAAAGACCAGATGAGAAGATTATGTCCACATGAGGCACTAATTACATTTAATAAAATAAGATTTCAATGTCAGTAATTAAAGATGACACTGACCTGTGCCCCTATTGTTTGTATTTTCAATCATGAATCTAAACAATTTGTTAATTTTTTTCATTAATCTTGCCGCCCTGTTGATTATATTCAATATAAAGGAAAAAATTATTGAAAGATCTCTCTTTTACATCGCAGCTTCTGAGTATGCAAAAACATCTGCTTGGGTTGAAAAAGAGTCTTCTAAACATTCAAATAGTGATAATCTGCCACCATGGAAATCTTATTTGTCAACAGATGTTTAGACAATGGCAGGACCATTGACAAAGAACAAATAAAAACTCAGCATGCAGTTTCAAGTGTCTTACTTGCACTTCCTCTATCATTTTAAACAGCATGTTACTGTAGATGCACCAACATGACTCAGGGTTCTCAGAAATCAACTCTCAGCATGGATGAGTAAGAGGTCTGTTAACCAGAGACCCTGCCGACATGCAGCTGCCTGAGGCTCCCATGATGTCATGGGAGGAGACTCGCAAAAATAACAACACACACTCACAAACTTGGACAGAAAAAACACACACAACCAACAAAAAAAGATCTGCTGCACTAGAAATACTGAGCCAGTTGGGATTAACTTATCTACACTTCACAAATGGACTTATACGTAGATAGCAATATATGATTGGATGAAGATATGCTGGGATAATAAGAGGCTGTTTTTTTGTGTTTTGCTTGTTTACCAGAGAAGATGCATATAGCGACACCACATGCAACATGAAAGGTCTTGCTCTTGTCCAGCAGCCTCCGAGTCCTTCTGGTTGATACCTGCATGAGTTTGCAGCACAGGGAAGAAAAATAATGTTATGCCTGTGAATCGAGGAATCACATAACTTTTTAACAACTCATTCAAAATGTCACTGAATTTCTCTGTTTGAATAGTTATTTTTAAATATGAGAGCAGGTTTTACATAATTTTGAACAACCTGCACACCTGTTCTTCTCATTTGATGTAACTTGCAGCTTATATATTTTGCAGACAAAAATATCACCTTAAAAAGAAAAAAAAAATTCTTTCCTTCATCTAAGGCAGTGGTTCCCAAACTGAGGGGGGGGGGGGGGTGAGGCCTATGTCAGGGGGGCCCAGCCAGCCTAAAAAGTATAGTTTTTGCACTTCTAACAAAAAATGGAAATATTTTTTCAAGTACTAATGAACAAATGATGATGACCCAACAAAAGGCATTGCCCCCCTCCCAAATGCAGTATATTTTTTCATGCTTCTCATGGTTAATATTTGGGTACATGTGATAACAACGGTGGGATGGGGGGGGGCAATGAAAAGGGGCCCTTCAGAAAAAGTTTGGGAACCACTGATCTAAGGCAACCTTATCATTATGATTAGAGTTAATTCATTCTGAAGCTCATTAAGTTCCAGTCCATCCACGTCTGGTTTCTTACATTCCTTTGAGACTGATCGTCATAACAAACCCCACACACTGCCCTGTTCTACGTTCGCCCATCTGCATCTGTCCTACCGTGTGTGCTCCCCGTACGAAGGTGAGCAGGGACCGGCACATAGGCAATAGCACCAAGCTGCAGTTCAGGTTCAGCACGGATGCAGACGCCCTGCTGACGCACAGTCCAAGCTGGGAAAAACACACATGCACACAAACACACATACACATAGTTAGGCAGGGTGCCAAAATGAGGCCTGATTCAGCGGAAGTAAACTGATTAAGATACACACTTCATGGTTGATCCTCTTCAGATTTAGATTATTAAGTCAAGGCCCACTGAGAACTTGAGACTTTATTGCAAACTTTTGTCTTTCCAGGTGCAGCGAGCAGAGGATCATTCATCCTTTGTGTTACTCTAGAAGTTATTAAAGTTATAGAGTAGTTACCTAAAGCTACTCAGTAAAATTCAAAGACACAAGGTGATTTTCCCCCAAAAATTTCGGCTTTTGTGCGGGGAAGATTCCCACTTGCGGTTAAGTTCCCCCCCCAGGGAAAAATAGTTGAAAAAAAAAATATTTAAAAAAAAAAAACTATAGAACTTTTTTTTTTTTTTTTTTTATAGGTTGTTTTTTATAATGGGCATTCTTTTTTTATTTTTAAATAAATATTTCCTTAGGAGGGGGTGTTTTCTCCTTCCCCCCCCCCCCCCCAAATTTTTTTTTTTTTTTTTTTTTTTTTTTTTGGCCCCACCGGGATATTTTATTATCTAAAAAAAAAAATAAAATTTTTTTTTCTTTTTTTTTTTTGTTTTTTTTTTTTATTTATTAAATATTTCCTTATTATTTTTTTCCTTTTCCCACCTCCCCCTTTCCCCTTCTTCTTTCCTTTACTTTACTTTTTCCTTATTTCCTCTTTTCCCCCCCTTTCTTTATGTTATTTTCTGTTTTGTTTTTTCATTCCCCCCCTTTTTTTCCTTCTCACCCCTTTGTTTTTTTTCCCATACCCCTTTTTTTCCCCCTCCCCCCCTTTTTCCCCCTTTTTTTATTTCCCTCTCGGTTTTTTTTCTTTAAAAACCCCTTTTTAAACCTTTCAATCAATATCTTTAGAAAATAAAAAGGTTGAAAAGCTCTGGAAGAACCAAACCTGAACACATCAAATCACAAAGGATTTACAAAGTCATTTGTTTTTCCTGGTTATACAAAGTACAGACATTGTGTCTCAGGAAAACATGCTCAGACAGCTCATGATACCCGGATGAAAATGGGAGAAATTACACAGAAATGATGTCACATGTGTAATCTGACTATAAAATCCCACTGATCAAAGCTGTGTTCCTGCATAAATAATGACTGTACTTTGGTATGACTGCAGGTGCAATCTCCTCTATTTACACCAAATGTATTACAGATTGGTGTGTGTGTGAGAGAAATCAAGATGCATGAATATGTGAATCAAAGAGAGGTAGTAAGATTGGTTGGACTTTGGTCCTGTCTGTGAGGAGATACAAGATTTTTAATGCAGGTTTCACGGCAGCTGGTAAAGATGAATGAAAAAAAACTTCAGACTATAAAGACATGAGGGTTCACAATTTGCTGTGCAACCGACTGAAGTGTTGAAATATAAGAATGCATCAGAGAGCAAGCCAAATATGAGCAGTCTAAATATAGTAAGTGAAGTTTAACACCAGCACGATTAAACAGTCGGATGCCTTTACCATTTAAAAACTTCCCCACTGATAACACATTCAGCACAGCATCCAAAGGAAGGCAGCAGACAGCAAAACCACAAGCAGGAGATTGGATATCATGTTATCTGTACATCCCCAACACCCCAAACAGTCTAAACACACACAGGGCTTATGCACAATGAGCCACACAGGTGAATAAGATAAGGTGCCATTTGAAGTTATTTTGAGGTATTAATACTTTGAAATACATGTCCACATGCGCCGTTACCCACACATAAACTTAAACCCTCTAGCGAGGTATTCAGTCAAGCCGGCAGCATGCCCACACTTGCCCCTCTCCCCTCTTTGCCTCCCACTGTACAGGCAGAGCAACAGTTCACACATGCTGCTTGCTGTCACTGCTTATTTTTTCATGTGGCTTTGACTGCACATTTTTTTCTTTAACTTAACTTTTCCACTTTATTGCAGCATTACCTCAACGTTGCCATTTAGAAGTACCTCTGATATTTGCTCCATTCCATTATTTCTCATTTGAAACAACTTTGATTCAGAAATGTTTCCATATGGTAGCTGCTGACTTACTGTTAAATCCAAGAACATACAAATATCTTTCTTTACTTCATGTTTTCTAATTACTAATAATGAAAAGATATGCATAATCATTCAATATTTGTAATGAGAAATTTTTTTACCACAAAAATTTGATGCACAGATAAGCTTATATTCAATCTTTTCAGTGTAATCAACTTATCAGCAAGTAAGATAAGGTATGTTCTGCATTGACTTTGGCCTGAAACTGACAAAATGTTAACATTTAGTTTTATTTTGCACAAAGAATAAAAAGTCATTGAACTGGTGATGGTTTAATAAGCTAAAAAGTCTTAAACAGCTTTTTCTTTCATGTTGTCTTTTTATGTAAACTTAAAATGATTTCCTTTGTATCCATTTGGATGTTAGGCAGCATATAGAGTAACAGCTAACAGTGAAATGGTCCTCTTTAAGATCAGTAATGACCAACAATTTCATAAGCAATGCAGCCCTGGTAATATCACAAATATACACAAAGTTTTTCTCCCACAGAATTTCAACAAACAATTAGCACATCAGAATGTACTTTATGCCTGAGCAAAATGTGCATCAACCTAAAACACCAACAAACTATTGAGAGTGAAAGTGAGTTTATCCCGGTGTAATATCACTTCAGTGTTGACAGATTTAAATTTCTTTCACTTTACAGAGGGATCGCCACCCTAGCTTAGGAGAGAGAGCTGTTGTCTGCCAATTGGAAAGTTGGCGGTCTGATCCTAGCTTCCCCAGGCCACCTGTCGAGGTATCCTTGGGCAAAATACAAACCCTACATACGATACCATACGTTATGAAATGCTATGATACGATGTGATACGGCACATTATATTGTCCCCATAGGGAAAACTGACATGGGCTCAGGTTTTCTTACATTAGCTGCCTTGACAATGCCTCCATTTTGCTCTTGGGTGTGTGAATGTGTGAAACATTGTAAACCATTACATTTGGTAAGAGTCGTATGAGTGTGCGCATGAATGAGTGTAAAAAGCACTTTGAGTGGTCATTCACATGGGCTTATTAGTGCTCAACAGATCATATTATACAAAATATCAAACATCATGGTATCTTTAAAAAACAAAACACAAGCCTAACATGGGAACCTGTTAATAACTGGGATTTAAATCTTTTTTTTTTTTTTCCCAAGTACTTTTTTTCAATAGTTCTTTGCTGGAGGTATTGTACTACCCTCTTTTAATACAAAAAAGTTGTACTGTTGACTCCCAACAGGAAACATGGATTCTGGAGATTGGGACTCTATTTCTCCTCCAGGCTTTTATCCCCTGAGTTTCATCTCCCCAACACCTAACTGCAGTTCATGCAGTTAGGTGTTGGGGAAATCACATGAGAACTCACTTTTGCAAGTATCTATTTGCTTTGATCCCCATATTTCTCTTCAGTGATCTGTTCAGACTGCATTTTAATCTCAGCTAAAAAATAAAATAAAATTTAAAAGATATTTCAAGTTCTATAAAAACATGGGAAGCAGAAACAAAGATGGAGCAGGTGCACAGGTATATTCACTACAGAGCTCTTTTTTGAAGCTGCTGATGCACCATGTTGCCATGACTCCTCTCTCCTTGAAAGTTTTCCTTGCTTTCTCCTTTGGATCACTTGTATGAAGGACTAAAATGTGAGTAGATGAACCAACATGAGGTAGCAAGGATGTGTTTTTGACTGTTCATAAGAGAAAACTCTATTTGCAAACTTAAAAATTGTGTAATTATTCAGAGGGGATATCCATAATTACGGATAATTTCACATTCAAATTATATTACACAGGAATGTACACTGCTAATGTAAAGTGTAGCTGACAGAGAACAACAGGGAGTGTCTGCCCTAAAAAATCCGAACCATAATCTTGGTGGAATTTGCATGATTTTCTCTCAAGACAAGGAAGGCTTTCACTCACACAACCATCGAGAAGCACACATGCAGCCACACCATCGAGAACTTGTGACAAAAATTACACCACGAGTCAAAGAGCCTAATAAAATAATCTTGATTCTGTGTGTCAGTGATTGTAGCCATGGTAAAGATGGCTGACTCTGTAATAGGCATGCTCTCTACACCTATAGACAAGGCTAACTAACTGACTAGCTAACAAACTCATAAAATCTGTATAAGTTAAGACATCTACCACAAAACCTGCTTCTGCATACAAGCCTGGAGCAGCAAACATGCATAACACCACAATTTGATCTCTAAATGACTAAGAAGTGAATAAGAAGTAAGTTTGAGGCAATGCAACACCAAATATGAAACAACTCCGAAAATTTTACATTCTTTTGAGTAAATATATGTAACAAAGTAAATTATAACTACTCATGACAACTATAATATGATTCTGTTTTTAAAGTAGCACTCCAGATTATGATCAAAGTAAATAAATAAGCATACTGTATTGTGGCTCATTATCATGGCTTTGCGGTGACAGTTGACTGGAGCTGAGCCATTGCTAATTAAGATATTTCACCTGAGCTAGAAAAGCACAGTGTTCCTCACCCCGAGCATCTTGTAGAGGTAGTGGTACTGCTGCCCAGTGGAGTACAACTGGAAAGTGTTGAGGAACAACCAGGTGTTGGTTCCCAGCCACAGCATCTACACACACAGACACAAACACGTTGCGTTCAAATAGCACAGGATGTTTACTTAAGTCAAAACTACAAACACATGTTCAATAACAGGCAGGAAATTTAACAGAAAACAATCATCTAACAGGATCATGTTTATCGTGTGTAAATTAGTATTAAATGTCTTCAAAAGCCTTGTATACATTTCCTGTTCATGAACGCATTGGATTTGCCCCCCCCAAAAAAGAAAAGAAAAGAAAAAGAAAAAAGTGATTGTTAAAGTTTTCTCGGATGCAAACACATTTAACTCACTGTAAGCAGAAAAAAATCAAGTCATACGTTTTTCTTCAAGTCAGAGGCCAGAACAAATGTTAATGAACATTTTGCAACAGCTCTGAAGCATCAATAGCTCAAATAAATTCATAGGCAGCTGACGACGTGAGAAGAGCCGTTTTACAAGTTTCTGACAAAAACTTTCCCCACCAGGACAAAGTGCTTCCCTCCCTCGTTGGCGACCCAGCTCCGCAGCGACACAGCCATGGTGCTTTCAGGGGGCTCTGCCGCTGCCTGCAATTTTCAACTACAGCTTCGGTCTGGGCGAGATGTTAAAGACCGCGTCCTCCGCGCGGATATGCCTGCCTGCGTGCTCACACACCGGCCGGTGTCCGCTCCGCTCCGTCCTCCCAGCAGTCCTCCGTCACCCCGCTCCTTTCTGCTCTGAGACTTCTGATCCCCCCCACGGCAGCTCCACTGCCAACAGCTCCACTGTCGCTACCTCATCTCCACCTGCCTCCTCCTCACAGTTCAGACGTCTGAATTGCTGTCATGAATATTAAGCAAGCGGCAAAACATCATGACTTGAATGCAACACCATGCAGAATAAATTTAAGCAGTAAAAAGTTAAGAGAACAATGAACGTCGCTTCACTGCTCTTCGCTGCTGTTTTCTGCCAGTAGAGGGAGCCATTGACCAACATCTTCTGTAAAGTTCATTTCAGTAAGCC
The DNA here is from genome assembly GCA_023101725.1 of Atherinomorus stipes. Taxonomy (NCBI): domain Eukaryota; kingdom Metazoa; phylum Chordata; class Actinopteri; order Atheriniformes; family Atherinidae; genus Atherinomorus; species Atherinomorus stipes. The sequence continues at coordinate 69,665 of JALJCO010011082.1, read as the reverse complement.
TTTATTGTCACTGAATGACAGCGCCAACAACGAAAAGGAGCAGTGCTTCAGTTGGTGCGACTAAAACTATTTTTAAAAGAATTAAGAATATATCAACATACAATCATAAATAAAGTATAAAATCGAAGAAATGTGGTGGAAGTGTAATGAAAAATATTTGCAGTAATTACAATTGTGTGCACCTGCCCGGGACAGATAGAAATTAGCGATAGCTAAATCTGGTACAAAATATCTTTTCTTTGTTTATTTTAAACACTGTCCCTGTGAAATGAAGTAAACAGTGGTAACCCTTTTTTATTTATTTATTTTAATGAGTTCAGTTATGACACAGACTGACTTGCCTGCATATTTTCATTTATTGAGGGATTGTGTCCAGAGCACTGGAAGCCCTTGGGGGGAGGGGGTGTGGGGGTTAATAAGGTTGCAACCTTTCAATAAAACATCAATCTTTTCGAATCAATTCCTGTAAAGTTTATTACCTGAAGTCAAGTCACATATGATTCTAACTTTTGTTTATAATTACTATTGATCTTAAGTAACTCAAGCAAAAGAGCCTGTTATACTAATTTAAATGCATCTACACACAGCTGATATAACATTGAATGCTTGAATGTTGTGTGGCAGCAGAATTGGGAAGATTCAGTTACTCAAATTACAGTTCAAATAATCTAAAACCTGCTCATTCAGCTGAAGTTTAGATAAACAGCTTGTTGACAGTGAGTCAAAGCTATGGCCAGTGTTTCCTCCCCACATTCCTGGGAGTAAAGAGCCTCCTCCCAACTTCACGCTCCAGCCCATCACATTAAAGAGCCATTCTCAATATTGCACAGCTGTACACAGAACCAGGAGGGGTCAAGCACAACAAGGGCCTCCCTGATCCTGTCTAGTGTGGGAAACTATGTCTGACTATCTCTTGCCACACCGGTCTGACATTCATTTATCCCAGAACTGGAACTGAGCGGACAACCAGTGACGTAAACTTTTGTCACATTCTTCAATTAAGATTTACAATCAAAATGTTGTTTATCATCTGAAAATTTGGATTTGCTAGTTGATGTGAAGATTTGCTAGCTGACCCACATATATTTGAGATAAAGTCATGCTTGCTGAAATATCAAGAAAGACATGCAGAAGCAACAAGCTGTGTGATGAAAACCAAGAAAATTGGAAATGCACGGACTAACTTCTGCAGTCAAAGATATTGCCTCTGTTTCTCTGTAATCTCACTATGTTTGATGTCTTTGCAGATATGGGCTTCTGAAAAATGTCTGATGTGTCGCTTTTACAGAGCTCTCTCTTACAGCCCTCTGCTGCTGTTTGAATGTCTTGTCAATTTTTTTTCTGTGCATCCTCCTTTGCTAAGCTAGAGTTGCTACTTTAAGCTAAATTAAGAAACCAATGGCTGCATTGATGGGGGGTGCTGTTAAACATACTGGTCCAAGTTTTCCTGAGTTCAGCATCTTGCTAATGTGAAGAGCATATCATGTGATTTGCTCTATTTTCATCTTTATCAAATGATTTAGTGACTCGTGGTCTGGAGATGCGTCTGTTCTTGTTTTTCCTCTCATTTTTCAAACCCTTTTTTGTTCTTTTCTTTTTTTTGGGAGGGGGGGGCTGTAAAATTGATTGGAACGTCACAGCCGGCTGGTTTGGCACTTAGTAACTGTGAACTTAAGTGCAAACTTGTCAAACTTTACAGTCATTTCAAAGACTCAACAAACCATTTATCTTGACATAAACCTTTTAGTGACTCTCTGCGCTATTGAGTAACACTGAGTCACCACAAAGGGGGCCAAGGTGCAGCTAGTGAATTGACTAAAACCTAGCACTAATGATGAGTTCCCTTTCTCAACTTTTTCCCTCACTGCCTCTTTTAGCCAGCCACTGTCACCTACCTCTCCCCTCCCTCTTTCTCTGTCTCACTCTGTCTCACTCTGCCATTCCCTTCTGTGCACTACTTAAACAAATTACACCCTATCTTTGTCTCTGCACAGTTGGGCGGCAGAGCTAGCCATCTCACTTAGTGGACAGCTCTGGGACAAAGAGTTTTAAAATGAGGAAGGAGAGCAGGTTGATTCGCTGGGTATGGTGGGTTGTGATTGTGACAGCTTTTTTCTTAATGGGCTTCATCATCGGTAAGAAACAGAAACATTACAGAAACTTGGTACTGACTGCATGCTCTGTTTTATTGAACAGCTGTTATGACAATGAAAAAATGGAATAAGATAATATTAAAGAATCAAAATTTTTAATTGGAGATGAAAGGATGTATTTAGTCAGTTTCTAGAAAATAGCTTGTACTAAGCAGAGTGCTGTTTAGCCTCAGTGTGAGCTGTAAGTTGTCGTCACTTTGACATTTTTCACATCTTTATGCTCGCAGCAGGTCATGACTCACTGTCCAAAACCACAACTAGCATATGAAAAACAAAAGCAGCAACCTTCTAATAAAGAGCACTTCGCTGGGCAGCAATATGTTTTGTTGAGTCAAGCAGTCGTTATATTCTCCAGGATTCTCACTATTTTGTAACATTGGCAATAAGGGGGGGAAAGTTGTTTAAAACACACACACACACATAAACATAATTCAGTCATTCATACCCAGCAAATACCGGAAAGAGTACTGATGATGTTGTCTAGCTATAAACTTACTGTTTGTTTTCACTGTGTGTCTGTGGTTCAGGCTGGTTTGCGAAGCCCACACATACAAACACTGCAAACCACAAAGAGTCCAGCAAATACCTGAAGGAGTTTCTGGATGAAATGCAGACAGACCAGATCAGAGAGCATCTCAGGTAAAACCTCTCAACCAAGAAACTGAACCTGGATAATCCAGTTCTGCACTTTTCATTTCGACCTAAAATGGAAAAAAATCTGAAAAATTGATAGATTATCTAAGACTGTAAATTGTGACCTAAGTTATTATTCTCTTCATTTTTCTCATTGCCTTTTTTTTTCTTATTTATTCACGATGATGTATTTAAACTGGAAATTAATCAATGATGCGTGCTACCTATGTGAACCAGAAATTCAATCTGTGTTCTTTTCATTTTTTTATTAATTAATATACCCATATGTATACCTGAACCTAGACTTTATATATATATACATAGCTGGCCATGGCTTAGGATGGAAGGGGGTTGATATGACATGTTAATGGCGGTGCGGATGCACTCCCCCCTCCCTGCCCCCTCACACCGCACAGATCTTATCTGCCTATGCCACGAGGCCATGCTTAATTTTAATGCACCTCATTAGCATGGACATACATACATAATACAAATATTAACATAACATAAAAAGAGAGTTAGAATATAAAAAAGAAGAAGAAGAAAAGAATACAAGAAAAGAATCGTGCATTAACTGCACACCAGCCCTGTTTGTAATGCATTACACCATTTCAGGATTGACCAAAAGAAAACAATTTACACATACTCAAAATATTTTACATACTCAAATATAGGTTAAGCGCTGGCACGTGGCTAATGGCCAATGGTGGTGATGATGGGATGGTGGTAGTGTGAGTGGGGGGTGTCCCTGGCACCCCTTGACTGTGTGGCATCCACCCCTATCCACACTCCACACCTGAGCCTGCCTCCAATTATCCCTGGTGAGCTGAGCCTATGTCCATGTTGCTTTATTTGTTATTATTAATTTCTAGGTGAACTTTGACGTTCTTTTTTCCTCTGGTCTTACGGCTTTATTCTCTTCCCCCTTTTCTCTTTTTTCTCCCTTCCTGATTGATCTAAATACAATTATATGATCATTAGTTTATTTGGGATTTCTGTTGCTCTCCTATTAATTTACCAATTTATTTACTTATCCATTCATATATGTGTATATATACAGTAGATATATATGTATGTAATTATGTGTGTGTAGAACTGTGTACATCTGTGATCGCATAAGCATGCATATACTATCTTTTTCTAACCAACCCAAGGATTATATTTACCCACATTACATATCCCCTAACTAAACATGTACATGCACCCCCCCCCCCCCTTTTCTTTCTTTTTTTTCTGATATATCCCCTCCCTCTGTTTTTCTATTTATATGCCCTGTACTTTATCACTTGTTTTGCACAACAAAAAAAAAAGAAAAAAGAAAAAAAAAGTCTTCTGTGGTATGCATTAGATTTGACTTAAGGGAATAAAATCTACTTCACATCTGGCGAGAGGTCCCTTTCATGCATTCATGAATTAAGCCAGCTGTCTCTGTGCTTTATCTCCATTGTCTAGTTCAAAAACTTTTTTTTTTTTTAATTCATTTATAGGATAAATCCCTTAAGATAAACCATCTCATTTTCAAGGGGCTCCCCAGTATTTTCCCCAAAAACTTTGGTGGTTATTTTTTATTTTATTTCATTTTATTTTATTTTTTCAAACATGTTAAACACAACAGCAACATAAGGAGCAAAAAAACAAACACACAAACAAAGCAATAAGCAAAAGAAAGCTAGTGGGTGGGCACCTGAACATAAACAATCTCAGCCTACAACCATATTTCATGTTTCGTGTACGTTCAACAGGTCTGTGTTTTTATTTGTCCTTCTTTCTAGGGAGCATACTAAATAAAGTCCAAACAACTCAACAATTTCTCAAACCTGACACTTTTTTCAGCATTTGGCAAAGCAGCTGAATACTGTTTGATGGTATCTGAGTCATAATAGCATCTATTATACTACCGTGCATTATCTCGGTGAAGAGTAAAGCTATGCTGAGCTGCATATGATTCCAACACGCAGGGATGCAAAATGTGGATTATGCTGTTTCAAAGTGAAATAAAACATCAAGAAAAGCTCAGTGAAGAGCATTGCTTTTCCCTGGGTGTTCACAAGACCACGAGAGTCAAAGTTACTGTCGACTTCCTCTTTACAGGAAATTTACTCGCCTCCCCCATCTAGCTGGTACAGAGCAGAACCTAAAATACGCCGAGCAGATCATGAAAGAGTGGCAGGAGTTTGGATTGGACTCGGTGGAGATGGTGCCTTATGACGTCCTGTTGTCTTATCCCAACAAGTCCCAGCCAAACTACATCTCTATAGTTGATCAGCTTGGAAATGAGGTACAGTGAACATCTGCTGAGTGGATGTGCACAAAAGGATATGAGAAGCAAGAGAAAAAGATAGGCATTAGGTCAACCCATAAGAAAGCAGTTAATCATGTTTTCCCCACAGATGAGTTGAGCATCTTGTTTTTGGCAGCTGTGTTCGAAATTGCAATTGCATGTCTTGTGTTGGCATTTTACAAAGTTTGATTGGAAAGTATTTTTAGCTCCAAAAACTTTTTGACACTAACATGATTTACCATTTTAAGTGTTTACAGGAAATACTCAATTTGCTACACTTGCTCCAGTTGTGACTACAGGTTTAAAAGATGCCGATTTTCTCTCACATTTGAACAATTTCATGAATTCAGACCCCTAGCCACTTCTCTGTATGTTTGTGGAGTTGCCAATTAGGGCTGGGTTAAACGATAATTTTTTAAACGATTAAATGCCAACGTTTGAGCAGGCGCATGGAGATCAGTTACAAACCGGCTCTCCACCACCCTCCTGCAAGTGTTTACTCAAGTCTAAAGTCCTTTTATGATCTCATTGTAAGATAAATCTTTGTTTGTGTCTGATGAGAAAAGATAATGACACAAGACAGAAACAAACATTAACAGAATTTAGCATTTCTGCATGCTGAGATGCATTTAGGAACTGAAACATAATCAAGGTTTATATTTACAGTAAGCTAACTTTGTCTCTGATGATACTAAGCATATTCACACCTTATTGTCAGGTGTGACCCTGAAGTCTGTTTAACAGCTGCCAGCAAACCACAATCACCTGCATCTGCAAATCATTGACAGAATTTGTTTTGCTGTATAAAATGAACAGAGGACTTTTAAAGCAAATACGAAATTAGTTTGAAATTTGTCAGTATAATCAGGGTTTTGCTCTGATAGCTTCCAACTACTGTGCAGTACTAACTGTGAGAATTTGTTACTGCTATCATCTTATTAGATCAGCATAATTCATGCTTTAACATGAAAGCTGAATTTTTATGTTTTTAGTTCTGATTTTAAAATGTTTTGCATAAGGATACATGTATCAAAGATAGAGGGCCCAAACAAAATACAGGTTTGGAGAACAAAATATTCTATTTATTATAAGGCAAAATCATAAAAATCAGGCCTAGAAAGACAAAATACTATTAAACTCAAGGTCTGATTGATTAAATGTACAAATCAGTGATTCAGAAAACTAGCAGGAGGTGGAAAATAAACCAGAATCCCAAGAGAGAGAATTTCAATACAACACAGGTCATAATCCTCCAAAGCATGACGGCTGCAGCTAATTTTCTTAATGGATTAACACTGGATATTTCCTAAAATAACCCAGTGATGGTTTGATTTATAAAATTTAATGAATTTCTAGAGATGCCAATCACTAAATTAGCTAGTAGACAAGAGCCTTCAGAGTTTCTGAAAACAGGTTCTCGATATGTTTTCTGTCAACGGACTAGAAATATTTGGGACTATATGGTTAGGTTTGATTTATGCATGCGAAATCTTACATTATAGTATAAGAAGTCATGAGATAAATTAAGGGAGCAGAAGCATTCACATCAGGAAGAGGTCAAACCCAAGTAGAGCACAAAAACTTTACAAGAGGTGACAGACTTGTGATCTTTCACCGCCGAGAGGAAAGATTATCTTATTAAATTTAATCTTATTTAGCAAGGTCTCATGTTGTGTTTGCTCTCCCAGGTTTTTAACACTTCACTGGCTGAGCCAGTTCCTCTGGGTTATGAAAATGTTTCCAACATTGTTCCTCCATACAGTGCTTTCTCAGCTAAAGGACAGCCTGAGGTACACACACACACACACACACACACACACACACACACACTCAAAATCATAAAAACACAAGCAGCTAAGAAAGCAAACATTGCTTCTGTTTCTACATCTCATTCCAGGGAGATTTGGTGTATGTGAACTACGGCCGTACTGAAGATTTCTCCCAGTTAGAGAGGGAGATGGGAATCAATGTGACGGGAAAGATTGTTATCGTCAGATATGGGAAAATATTCAGAGGCAATAAGGTGAATAAGATCAGGTCCAGATAGCAAATGCTTGTACCACGTTGGTGTTGCAAGACATTTTAAACAACAGCTCTCTCACACTGTAACTGTCTGTTCCTCAGGTGAAGAACGCTATGTTGGCCGGAGCAAAGGGGATCATTATGTTCTCAGATCCAGCGGATTACTGGGCTGCTGGAGTTCAGGTAGGAGTTTACAATACAAACTGTCCTTCAAAAGAAATACACTGGATTCAAGAATTTTTATGTTTTTCTGACTGAATGCTTTTTGTTTGTGTTTACAGCCTTACCCCGATGGCTGGAACCTGCCCGGTGGAGGAGCGCAGAGAGGAAATGTTCTTAACCTGAATGGAGCTGGAGACCCCCTCACGCCAGGCTACCCTGCTAAAGGTGTGTTTGTAGATTTCCTCAAGCTCGTTTAAATGCGTTTAAATGAGTTTATCTGATGCAGGCATGACTCATCTCTTACAGAATACACCTATAGATTTGATCTGGAGGATGGAGTGGGGCTTCCCAAAATCCCTGTGCATCCAATCGGCTTCCATGATGCAATTCACCTGCTGAAGTACAACTGTTACTCTGCCTCTTCATGATAACATGGCTCAGGTTCACACAGAGAGGGATTACTTTTAAAAAGATTCTAACTTTAAAGCCAATTCAGGGCAGGAAAAAAAAAATTCATTGCATTCTCTAAATTAAGTTGACAGGTAATTCATAAGATTTACAGAATTTGTGAATTATCCAATACTCAACAGAAATATGGGAGGACAGATACCCCCCAACAACTGGAAAGGAGCTTTGAATGTCTCCTACAGGATTGGCCCAGGCTTTACAGATGACTTCAAGAGCCAGTAAGTGCTATCCTAAAGTTGTCACCATGTGCAGCGTTGAGGTGGCCACTTATGTCCTCTTCACCCTGTTATAATGTGATTCAGTTCTCCTTCATCCTGCTTCCTCTGTGCTGCCACTTTATTCTTGTTTTCACGCTCTAATTTAGTGTTTCAAGTGTCTCCCCCTGTCTGTTGCTCTTCAGATTGTATGACCCTGCAGTGGCAAGTAGCCAACAGAAGCACAATGAGGGCTCTTGTACCTCCTGTTTGTGAAACACATTCACACACATAGCACTGCACAAATACCGCATGTTTGGCACCATTTCAAATAGCACTAATGTCATCCTTCATGCTTCTGAGAGAGAAAAATAAACTCCAAATGTAGTTTTGTGCAGAACTAAATTTATAGTTTGGAAGGGTTGCCTCTCTATTCTTCACAAAACCTCTTTTTTCTTCCTTTTTGTATATTTTTCTACATCATTTATGACAACAAATATACCTCTCATTTCCCAGTAAACGTAATTCTCCTAATGTGCTTACCATTAAATCACATATTTTCACTTCTGTTGCAGGAAAGTACGTATGAACATCTACACTAATAACCAGATAACCAAGATCTTTAACGTCATTGGAAGGATCAGAGGAGCTCTGGAGCCAGGTACACACAACAAACACATACAACACATAACTGCTGTCATGTATGGAGAGTGGCGTGAAACAGGATGATGATCAGCTTCTGAGAAACACAAAGACTTCTTTGACTGCCTAAAATTAGAACACAAATTATCAAATGGCCTCTGTCTTACTGCTCCTTCAACCGGTGTTGTTGTGTTGTGTAGACAGATATGTGATTCTGGGAGGGCATCGAGATGCCTGGGTGTTTGGAGGAATTGATCCTATGTCTGGAGCTGCAGTGGTCCATGAAACTGTCCGGAGTGCTGGCAAGCTGCTTGGAAAGGGTATGATTTTTTGAAGGAAGCAAATAACTGTACCAGTGCATAGTTACTTGGTGTGTATGTACAGTGGTGTATGAAAGTTTACATACACTCCCATCAAAGAAAAGGCTAAATTCCCAATAATAATCATAACAAGAAGCTGAAAAAAGCAACAATAAATAAACATTTACTAAATTATAATAATATACATAAAACATGGATTTTGAATTGTGGTTTTACAATTATTTTTTTAAGAAAAATGTAAAAAGCCTGTCCCTGACAAGTTAGAGCACCTTGCTCGTGAACAGTGGACCTTAATGCACATCAACAGGTGCAGAAGTCTGATTGGATGTTACAGAAAACACTTGCAGTGATTGCCTCAAAGTGTTGCATAATAAAATTTTAGTTCAAGAGCCCCATCAGGCTTGTTTGCTTGTTTTATTTTTTGTTGACTTCTTTTTAATATTTCTGTTGAACCACAATTCAAAACCAATTTAATGTTTTTCATCCACTTTTAATTTAGAATTACTTTTGTCAATTACAACTTATTTCACTGGAAGTTGATTTTTTTCCTGTCTTTAATGGGAGTGTATGTAAACCTTTGTATGCCACTGTATGTGTGTCTATGTGCGTAGGCTGGAGGCCAAGGAGGACTATAATATTTGCTAGCTGGGATGCAGAAGAGTTTGGACTACAGGGATCTACAGAATGGGCTGAGGTACCACATATGCATAGACACCCCCATCACCACCTCCCCATCCGCACTCACAACCAACACAACACATCTCAGCACACATTACCTATGTGTCATTCTTGTCAACAGGACAATGCCAAATTACTGCAGGAGAGGGCTGTGGCTTACATTAATGCAGACTCTGCCATAGAGGGTGAGCATCAGTGTTTGTGAATTTGTCTACTTTTTTTTTTTTTAAAGGTTGAATCACAACTTGTTTTTTTTTTCTAATTTGGTTTTGATTTGGCATTTGACATGTGTGGACTTTTTATTAGGCATGTACACACTAAGGGTTGACTGCACTCCATCACTTCATACTTTGGTGTATGACCTCACAAAGCAGGTGAGCTCATTTAAACATACAACGTGGCAGAAACTCAAAGGTAAAGAACTTGTATCTTTCAGCTCCACCAATATCCTCTATTCCTCTGTCTTTTTTTGCTTTTGTTCAGATAGTCAGTCCAGAAGAGGGAGAGGAGGGAGTTTCTCTGTATGAGAGTTGGCACAAGAGGGACAACTGGACCAATGATCGCGATGCACCCAGGTAGAAAAGCCTCATAATCAAACGAACAACAAAAATAAGCAATAATAAGCTAAATTAGTTAGACAGAGTTTGGAAGCAGGACCTTCCATCAGATGACAATAATCTGGACTGGCACTTGATCAGGCAAAACCTGTCTTTCTCTTCCAGAAACCCCAACAACTGAATTATTCATTATAATTTTATACACAGGTCATATCTCACTCCATGGAGTCTGTTCAAATTTGAAGCTTTGCTTTCTCCTAATTGCACTCTGTGTTCGCAAAAGAGCTTAGGCACCTTTTTTCATATGGTTTGGGAGTATTCAGGTGTTATGGTTTTCAGGAAGAATGTCTGTAGAGTGATGTCCACAATATTGTCTAAGACGATTCCTCGCCTAAAATCTTATTACTTAATGTCTCCTCAGGTTTACTAAACCTACCTGCTAAATTCAAAAGCCTTTTTATGGCTGGTTTTACTGCAACGTAAAGGCTGATAGCATGTACTGTAGATGGAAACCCCCTCATTTGTTATCCTTAAATGAATTGTCGTTAGATTTTATAGATATAGCCATTATGGAACGTTGGGCCGCTAACTTGCACCTAGCCAAAAAAAAAAAATTGCGACACCGGCTTCCTGTTTATAAAAGAATCGACTTTAAAATCCTGCTGTTAATTTACAGAGCACTAGTTGTTTAGGGTCAAAATACATTCAGGATCCCCTGGTTTGTTTTGAATCAACCAGATCCCTCAGTCATCAGGGTCAAGTCTACTTTCTGCTCCCAGTCAGAGCTACACATGGAGAGACAGCATTCATTTTTTATGCTCCTCACATGTGGAAAAAGCTCTACAAAACTGCATACACTCTCTGCTCGTTTAAATCAAGCTTTAAAGTTTTTTATTTGCTGCTACCTTTTATAAAAGAACTGATTGCTATTTTATATCTCACATCTTATTTTGTCTTAGCTTTTTCTGTCCTTATTTTTTTTTTTTTAAACTTTGTATTTAATGTATTTTTTCATGCTTCTCCTGCACCCCGCTGTGATACTTTAATGTTTTATTTAAAACACTATACAGTATGGCTTGTTGTACATGAATTGAGCTATACAAATAAACTTGCCTTGCCTTCACTCTGGTGCACCGTAGGATCAGCAAACTTGGTTCAGGTAGTGATTTTGAGGCCTATTTCATCCGTCTGGGAATTGCTGCAGGCAGAGCAAGATACACGAAGAACAAGGTAAGAGGTCAAACTTTTAGTTTGCATAAATGATCATTATTTGATCTCATCCGTTTGTGGTGGAAATTTATCTGAACATCTGAGAACTCAGTGAAGTGTTTTGTTTTTCCATCTTTGCAGAAAACAGAGCGATACAGCAGCTATCCTGTCTATCATAGTGTGTATGAAACCTTCGAAATCGTGGAGAAGTTTTATGACCCCTCCTTTAAGAGGCTTCGGACAGTGGCTCAGGTGAGAGGCGGGCTCATCTTTCAATTGGCTGATTCCCAGGTGCTCCCTCTCGATGTTAATGAGTATGCAGACTCGCTGATGAAGTATGCACAGAGCATTGCACAGCTGGCACAGAGGAACCAAGAACAAATGGAGGTGTACAAGGTGTCATTTGGTGAGTTTATGTTCACTACCACTGATCAGTTTGAAGCACTACAGGTACAGGCTGCATTTAAAGATAATGTATTTTTGATCATGCACCACTATAATTTGCCCACAAGTCATTTTTTTCTTTTCTTTTTTCTAGATTCTCTGTTTTCTGCAGTTAAGAACTTCACTGTTGCAGCCAGGGATTTCCATGAGCACCTGCAGACTCTAAACAGAGAAGAGTATATTAAACTTAAACATACAGTATCATATGGCTAAACAAATTCAGAAATACACTGCCTGGACAAAAAAAAAAATCACCACCAAAAAAAAGGTCAGACACTAATATTTTGTTGGACCGCGTTTAGCTTTGATTACAGCAGCGTTCGCTGTGTGCAGAAGATTCGATAAGCTTCTCCAATGTCACAAGATTTCCATCCAGTGTTGCATTAATTTCTCACCAAGATCTTGCATTGATGATGGTAGAGTCTGACCACCGGCTGTCCACAGCCTTCTCCAGCACATCCCAAAGATTCTCAATGGGGTTCAGGTCTGGACTATGTGGTGGCCAGTCCATGTGTGAAAATGATGTGTCATGCTCCCTGAACCAGTCTTTCACAATTTGAGCCTGATGAATTCTGGCATTGTCATCTTGGAACATGCCCGTGCCATCAGGGAAGAAACATCCATTGATGGAATAACCTGGTCATTCAGTATATTCAGGTATCAGCTGACCTCATTATCTGAGCTCATACTGTTGCTGAACCTGGACCTGAGCAACTGCAGCAACCCCAGATCATAACACTGCCCCCATAGCCTTGTACAGTGGCACTAGGCATGATGGGTGCATCACTTCATCTGCCTTTCCGGCCACATTTCTTCCTTGAAGATGGTGTGTCCTGACCTACCTTCCAGTTTTTAATAATGCGTTGGAAGTCTTAACCCAATTTTAGTAGTTTCTGCAATCTCCTTAGATGTTTTCTCTGCTTGATGCTGCCAACGATTTGACTCTTCTTAGTGTATTCCCCAACCATGGGATGTCTTATCATATGGTTATTTAGGAAATGAGAAGCAACTCGTTGCACCAGTTGGGGTTAAATAACTTTAAATAATAGCTGAACGACAATTTCCCATGCAGTAATCATCCAATAAAAGGCTCGTACCCATTTGTTTAGTTAATTCCAGGTGGTGACTTTTTTAGGGGCCAGGCAGTGTATGTTGAGCTTAATGCTCTGTATTTTTTGGATCAGCCAGAACATGTGGTCCAAACCAGTTGGAGATGAAACGGAATCTGTTGTATCTGCTTCAGTCCTCTGCAGGTCCGGATCATGAATGACCAGCTCATGTACCTTGAGAGAATCTTTATTGATCCTCTTGGCTTACCTGGCAGACCTTTCTACAGGTTCATGTCACATAAACACACACTTTAACACAAATCTCAAAAACCAGTGAGACACTGTGACCTTAAGATAGAAATGTGGGCACAAGACGATTTTTTGTGACCAGTAAAAAGGAAGCAATGCATCACTGGTTTCATATAATAAAATAGAACTTTCTTTTTTTTATTATACAACTGCCTCTATTATTTATTTATTTTTGTAATTTTTAATTATCATCAAACAGTCAAAGTGCACAAGTACATTCAAATTTTTTTTTTTCCTTCTGGTGAAAGGGAAAAAAAACAAAAAACAAACTCCAGAACACAGGAGCGTGTGCGCCGATGGTTGTCGGCGAAGATAACCGAGAACAGCCAAGTGGCTAGCTTGTTAGCTTCCTGGTAAACAGCAGAGGAACCGCGTTTCCTAAGTGATAATTATCTCATTATCTGACCTCCAACTTCTTCTGTGGAGTAAAACATCCTCACTGCAAACACCAATACCTCCATGACTTGATCCACAACCGTTTTTTTTTCTTTTTAAGAACAAACAGCGGCATAGAAAAGAGCAGCGAGCAGTACGTTTGTCTGCACTGTGAGATGCTCACGCCGAGTTGCAAGCACGCAGTCGTGCGCGCAGTGGGGGTGAGAATGACAAACAACAGTCGAGTTTGATGGACATACTGTAATGTTGGGATCAACTTATCCCCCCAGATTCTTTTAGATGGAATAAAAGAGTAAAAAATGTCTTCAGTTGTCCAAGCGCATTTATTGAGATGTGGAAAATGTTACATTTATGCAGTCAAGGTAGATGCTATTTAAAGCAATTGAGTTAGCAACTATGGAGCAAATGCTAACGACGAAAAATCCCTACGTTGGCATGGTAATCAGATGTAAATATTTACTTTTTAGACCCACTGAAATTGATAAAACAGTTATTTACATGATTTAAAATTTTATTTGGGTAATATTAATAATTTTGTTTTGAACCCTCTAGACGTTCTGTGGATGTTATTAAAAAAGATTAAAGGTGAAGCTATTACCTTTAACATATTGATTTTTTTTTTTATTCATTTTGAATAATCTCATAACTGAAGTGTTGGGATTTAACATTGTTTCTTTTTCCTCTTATAATACTTTCTTCTTGTAATGTGAAATATGAGCATTTGTTATGAACTGTTACAAAGTCTAGTCTAAATGTTTTACAAGTCAATTGGCCCCGTTATTGCAAGAATTTTAACAAGCTTGCAATTAATCAATTTGATTTGTGGACAGCATTATCTTTAAATTAATACATAATCATAGTTGCAGCAGGATATACAACAGTTCAAAACTACCTCTACTTTAAATTCCAACAGTGACATTTTTCTGCTTTGACAACTTTTTTCAATACTTAACGTGGAGTTAATTGATACTAATACTTCTTGGACAATTGACCTACAAAATGAACTTCAACAGATAGGCTACTTTACTAAAGAATGGAAGTACATCCTACACCACTGCAAAAATGTAAATGCTGAGATTAACTGACCCCCTGAGGAGTCCTGTCCACTATGAATGTGTTTTCAATTACCACAGAAAGGTTGTTTCATCTACATTCCTTAACACAACACTGCTCTTTCTCTCATCTCTCCTCTGTTCCAGGCATGTGATTTTCGCTCCCAGCAGCCATAACAAATACGCAGGGGAATCTTTTCCTGGGATCTACGATGCATTGTTTAACATTGAGAACTCGGCTGAGCCAGAGAGGGCCTGGCAGGAAGTCAAGCGGCAAATCAGCATTGCTGCATTCACCATCCATGCTGCTGCTGTCACCCTTACACCGCCTGCATGAAGCACAGCCTCAAACCATTTTTGTTCCCCCATGGCAGAAAAATGGGATGAAATGGGATGCACTACCATCAACACACACATACAGAACAGTCTGTATCTAATCTGGTCATTTTTCCAGACCTTGTTAGACTGTAAATATCAGCATTGCATCTTGAGAAAATCTCTTTTGTAGCAGTTTATTTTGTTGGAATCAATATCCATCAATATGGTATGCACAGGCAGACTAAAACCCATCCTGCAGTCATGTAATATGGGGGGGGGGGGGGGGTTGATATAGATCAGTCATATTTTTTTTATCAATTATTTTTATTTCCATTGTGCTTATTAGTCATAATAAAGCTGTACACAAATGATAAAATTATTATTTGTAATGGATGAACAAAAGTTTAACTTTAGGATGCTTCAGGTGAGTTAAGTCACAGGGATTCAGCTTCCTAAACTCATTGTGCTACTGACTGTATCACAATCATACACTGTTATCCACGAAGAATAGAGGACATGGGGTAAACAGAAGATGAAACAGCAGACAAGTGATAGAGGGTGTGATTACCTACATGGACCACCGACCATCTGAGTGTTAAAGCTGCTTCATTTGGTTTCCCCTTCTTGTTGACTTGATTGAATGGCAAGGGCAGGTCCAGGCAAGCCCCTGTGATCAGTTCAGCCTTCATAAGAGAGACCTCGAGCTTTGCAGCCATCAGGGTGACCACACTGCTCTTTATGTCTACAACCTTACATGATGTTTTGTTTTATTTCATTTTAATCTCTCACAGCTGGTTAGTTTGAGTTGTTTTGGGGTTTTTTTCTAATTGCCAGAGGATTCGAAAACTTTATTGATTAGTATACAGTCAAAGAAAGAAAGCAGTTTTGTGCTCACAGGAAAAAAATGTTGGTCTTTTCAAATATTGCCACAGGAGGGTGCCAAAACCTCTCACCCCCAAACTTTTGCTAAAAATCTCTTCTTTGAACACCGCATCCATGCTTACTTAACAAATACAAATGCATACTGTACAGAAGTGTGACAAGGACCCTCTGTTATGGCCACCTGTTTATTAACCCCTTCTGTCTTCTATTAGCATGTATATAATGGTGATGCTAAGTGTTAGTTATCCTGATGCATGCCTACAGTTGTGCTCATGACATCCATGAAACTGAGTTCAGACATGAACTTTTGGTTTTGAAATTACATGCTGGCTCTTTGGGTGTCAGTTAAATTTGTATGTACATTAGCAATACTATCACTAACCATTTCCTACTTTGCGCTGAACTTGGCTAAATCCTGTCTAAGCTATAAGTTATTGTCATGTATTATATATGTACTGTATAGTGTATAGTATAATGTATTGTATTGCACATGGCACAATGATGAATTGACACTTGCCTGTAGTTTAACAAAGTACTTATTCCTTTACCCCCCCCCCCCCAAACAAAAAAAGCAAGAACTCCTGGGTGATGCTTACACTCTTTCATATGTCTTTCTTGGTTCTGAGTATATTCATTGAAGCCCAGAGACTCCAGAGATGTCCGTTTACATCATACAGACTTCCTAAACACAACGTCATTGTTTAAGTCTATGTCTTACTGTAGTGGTGTCACAGCCGGGATGAGCAGTGGAATGAACAGAACAGAGGCACAGAAAGTTCAGACTTAACATTGCATCCAGTGCATTTGTGTAAATGTTTAAGTACACAACTCGTGGTACAAACTGCACCACTTTTCAAACTTTTGTAAACTTTTTCCACTTGGAAAAAAAAAAAACTGATGCAAAGAAAGAAATGTTTAAAAAAATTGGAAGCAGGAACTGCTTTTTGATCAACTATTAAAGAAATTAGAGTGACATCGCAATCCTGTCAGTAAACTTCCTTCAGTAGTTTTAGGAGCTTGAATGCAAGAGGCTCCTAAAGGTTTCAGTGTAATCCTCTATGCAAACTTTATCTTAAACCTCCACACACGGGAAACCACTAAAGGTCTACATCACCATTGACTTGTTTCATGCAGAATGTACATGTATCCTTACGGCTCATTTGAGTTTTATATTCAGCTCTATAGCTATCTCTAGCAAAATGCATTTCTTCTGAGTGACACAAATGACAAAGGTCAGAAGATATTGCTCCACATGCATATATTTGTAAACGTTGATACAGTGACAACCCACCTTTGAACTCCTCTTGGCTCATGTGACCAACCAACCTGTGTGGGAGGTTAAGAAAAAACTCTTTGTCAATTAAGAACCTAGCTGGATGTGGTCTGGGTTGGCATGAAACAGTTCCTCATGCCTGATTGTTTGGTATTCTTCCAATATTTTTCAATGATTTAAATGTATATATATATATATATATATAATATATAAAAAAAAAAAACATGAAATAAGATCGTTATAAGGGCCACAATCTCCCACAACCTTATTATAACCTGGTACTTTATAATTACCAACAGCCCCTTATTTTAGGGTAAAACAATCAAAAATATGCAAAGATCATCTTGAATCGTTATGGAAAATCAACTGGAAAATGTTCCTATCTTTTATTACCACCTCCTAGTCTTCCTAAAAAAAAAGTTTAGTTTCCTTTAACTGGTCAAAAGTAGCAAAGCACAGGACACAGGAGACAAGAGCCAAAGATATCCATTTATTTAAAATATGCGTCTTTGTCAGGCAGTAATGAAGGAAAAAAGAACAAAAACAAAGATAAAACAAAAATTTTCCATTTTTGGAAGAACTAAATGCAAATATAACAGAAAACTACACATGCACACAAAATCTGGTACAACAAAACCTACTTAACAGATGAATTCACACAGAAATCATAAAGTGATCCAGTTAAGAAATTCAGAAAATAAGCATGTAATGCACACTAAAATGAAAAGGTCAGGTCATCTAAAATAAACCTTGTTATTAAACTGTGGTAACACAATATGAAAGACGCAAACAAATATTGGAAATTACAATCAAAGCCTCTCTTTTTGGTCACAAACAAAATTAAAACGGCATTATTTTTTTCCACCACACGCAAGGTATTTAAGATTGTCTGTTTTTAAAAAAAGAATAAGAAAAAAGTGCATTCATCCAAAGCATTCATCTTTTATTTTCTATGTTTGCTATCTCTGTTTAATCCAGTCATTTTATAACCTTGTGGATTTCTTGCCAGATTTTGGGATGGGCCAAAAATGGCTGTAAAACTGAACATTGATATCGGATGATATTGGCCGATATCAACCGATATAGCCTAATTAACCAATTTATAACAGCCGCTGTTTTGTGACAAACCTCCAAAAAGATGTTTATTTGTTTTTCTTTTTTTTTTCTTTATTGTGATAATGTGAAATTTTTTTTTAAATCCATGGGGCATGGGAACAACATAGGGCTGTGCCCACCATTTTCAGCTTTGCTATCGATATCAGCCATGAGATGGAGAAAATTATTGGTTATCAGATCAGTTGAAATTTTTCATATTGAACATCACTGTAAGACTTTGCTTCCAATTACACATATCAAATATTTTACACTTTAAACTGAAACAGTTTCAGCTATAATAGATTGATACTAGGCTTTACACGATCAGGATTTTTGGGGCCGATCACCGATCAGAGAGTTTTTAAAAACCGATCACCGATCACCGATCCGATCAAGTGAGAAAACAAATATATCTATTTAAATAGCTCGTTTACCTGTATTTATACAGTTTACTGAGTATCATAAAAGGATTTTTGTTTCCATTTTTTGTCCCTGAACTGACTGAGATGAAAAGGTTAAACATCAGTAACCTCTAACGGGCATTCAGGTTTAATCAGGACAAACAAAATAATTTGAGCCAGTGGCACAAATAACAGCCCAACTTAAACTGTCATAACTGAAATTATTTACAGTCACAGTGCAAATGAAGGCAGTAATGCTGCTTCAGAAGTTGGGGCTCACATCTGATGATGTCATATCAGTGGTCAAAATAATCGAGTGACTGTTTCCTCAGAAGAACCTCGACGTGAGAACGAACAACCCGCTTTAGCTCAAGTAGTCCGGTATCGCTACAGTAGGGCTGGAATATATTTGCTCTGGACGCATGCGTCAGCGTCAGGAGCGTTTGTGTACATACCTGCTGGAGCACGCGGCGGCCGAAGCGCTCGACACTGGGTGTCTCCGTGGTCTGGAGTCCTGTTATTTACAGTCTTTGATGGAGACACGGAGACAAACACTTGTGCTGCAACAGTTTAAGGTAAACTGTTGTTTGCGGAAATGCAGGAAATGTGCTGTGTCCTTTCAGTCTAAGAGTGGACATGTTTGCAACCGGCGTCGCCATCCTTTACGTGTGGCGTATTTGGGATTGTAAAAACTTTATTGTCCAGCACATAGTGACAGAACTCACGACAAAAACGCCACGTAGACATAAAACACATACTAGTGAGTATTTGTCTATTCTGCTTTGATTGTTTGCTTGTTTTCTAAGTTTAATTAGTGTAAATGAGAGTTTTACCGGAGCAGATTCAAAATGACAATGACGTCATTGATCGGATCGGTGAATGAAAAGTTAAGGGCCGATCAGAAAATATGAAAAAAATGTGAAATATCGGCCGATCCGATCAAACCGATCTGATCGGTGGAAAGCCTAATTGATACAATTAATCTCTCATTGCAGTGTATTTGCACAAGGGCAGGGTCATTTTTGTACACCCTGTACAGTTTCTAAAAGGCCACAACTGAAACAAAAAATGGCAACTGAAGGAAGAAAAAAAATCTAGTAAAACCAAGGATTTAGTTCTGTGCAAGACAAAAGAAATATGGCATTTGAAAATACACTACTCACAAGAAGTTAGGGATATTTGGGGTTTTTTATGATGTCAGAATGAACCTGAAATCCACTACAATCTTTCCAGGTGAACTGAAATAGACTTTCTCTAAACTTTTCAATGCACATGTACACTGTTCAATGGTTAAATATCTATTGCACACCATGCTGTTCTCCAAAAACTGAAAGTTGAATATCCCTAACCTTTTGTGAGTAGTGTATTTCACCGTACTGGAATGCACACGTCATATTTTCTCTAGTGCAGCTTTAGAAGTGCAGATAAGGTCTTTCTGATGTCACAATCAAAGGCAGCAGTGATTTAATGTCCGTATATGAATCTGTGTTGTCATATTTTTGAGCTTCACATTTTCATTAAAGATAAACTTTGTGATGGGATATCTTCATTTCCATTACACTACTATATGTTAAATGGCAATCCCAATGAAACTCAACTTACTCATTTGACTGAATCATTTCTCGAAGGCACTCCTTTAGGTTTTCTACTCTGCCATCAGAAGCAGTCTCAATGGCCTGCTCCAGCAACTTCTGCACCTCATCCAGTCCAGCCACCTTTGGGAGGTTGTGTGGGTAAAGGTAGTCAGAAAGCAGTGTGTGGTGGCAATGTGGATTTAGCAAACCACACAGAAAGCGCAGGAACAAATCGTAGTGGCCGCGTGGGGAGTGTAAGGCTCGTGCAAAGGCATACTGGATAAGGCCTGCAGCAGACTTGGTCAGATATTTGAATGTGAAGGATTTGGGTACTGACAGCAAGCTGGAATCCAGCATGTTCCTGGATTCTGTGTGAAACTTGATGAAGACGTAGAGTGCAGCCAAGAACTCCTAAAGGAGAGAAAACAAATGTGCATGTTTAGTGAATCTTCTGAGGTAAGGCAAGGCAAGGCAAGGCAAGTTTATTTGTATAGCACATTTCATGTACAGAACAATTCAAAGTGCTTTACATAAAACATTATAAGCAAAAGGGAGAGAAAAAAAACAAACAATTAGAAGCATGATTCAAAATTAAAAGCATTTAAGATTAAAAGAGAGAATAGGTGCCATGTTTACTTCTGCAAGAAGTTTACTTTCTGCTAGACAGGTGTTTTTCACAGAGCAGCAAATTTTTAAGTGCTCTCAAACACCAAGAAAATACTTAAAAGCTTGACTCCTGTGAACCTTATTTAATTGGCTCTTAACATTTCTGCATGTATACATGCCAAAATGCAAAAACAGTTCTATAGTAGATCCATTATTCACAAAGTTACAGCTACAGTATTCATCTTTCAACTAAAATTCATGGAAAATGTAAGTTCATGCTACGCTGGTATTAAATCATGAATGTAGGGCATTTAAATAGAATCATACAGTGGTAACTCCATCATCTCAAACAATCTATTGAAACAAAAACCAACGATAAAGGTAGGTAGACATCATAAAAAATGTCAACCAGAACATTTGCATTTCCAATGCGGGACGAGAGGCAGGACTAGAACCAATCAGAGAAACACAGAAGTGACGTAAAGATCTTTTTGTTAAAGGAAAGTCCTCAGAGCAGCAAGTTGTTGCAGGTTTAAGGACATGTGCAGCTCTCATTTAAGACATCAGAAACAGCATCAGTAAATTGTCGCTTTTCTGCAGCCACCATTCTGACTGTTATGGTTAGAGGACTGAGTCGCTGAAAAAGACGTATCGCAAAGTCCTGCCTACCACTATGTGATGGATCTAGTAAATTTTTTACTGGAGTGGAAATCACTTCCTAATGGAGGGAACCCAAATTGACTTGCTGTGTATCTCATACATGGCGTTAGTCAGGCTGGCATGCCAAGCTAGTGATTTCTAAAGATTTCTGGCAACAGCTCATTGGCTTACATACAAGCCGGTGTGCATCACTGATGACATATGCAATTGTTGAAGGGGTGTCCCAATTTGTAGGAGTTGACTTTCAACCCTACCCCTTGTAGCACCATTTTAAGGGGGAAGGAGTATGTAAATTGTGGTCTAAATTGTGCTATGTGTAGCCAATGAACTAAAATGAAGCTGACACCCCTTAGTAAAACCAGCTGATGAGACGCTGTTGGTTATTTGTAAAACCAACAGACCGTACAGCCCACGTCTACTCAGCCAATTTATCGTCCACACGCGACGTCGATGCCTTTTATTTTTGGCGAATTCTTCACAAAGAAGAGCGCAAATCGCCAAGGCACCGCAGTTTTTCTGGTGATAGCATGATGTTGCTGCAGTTGTTGTTGTTATTGTCGTCGTCTTCTTCTCCTCCGTTTTCTTCTTCTACCACTACTAGCTGTATTCATTGCGTTGCATGTTGGGATTGTTCAAGACCCCAACGTGTCTTTGAGGACGTACAGTGTGAGTAGTCGGATCACATCCAAGCGTCGGTTCGCACAGTATGAGGACAGACATCGCAAGCTGTGAGCTTTTGAACTCTGCGACTGATTCGCACAATTTGAGTTGGAGCTGCGAGCAACGATTGAAAAAAATCGCACAGTGTATCCCAGGCTTTAGACTGCTTGGGCGGCAGTTTAAGCAGGCGAGGGAGGAGGAGGAGGAGGAGGAGGCTGGCTGGCAGAGCTGCGCAGCATCTTGAGGAAAAAACTCACCACCCTCTGCCGAGTGACATTGGAGGAGGGGTGGGGAAAGAGCCAGGAAATGTGCAGCCTGCACCTGAAATCCTTTTGGTTTCACCAAAAAGATCCTTGGCCAGAAAAGAAGTGGCTGTCTTGCCTGTTCTGAAGACGAGGTGAACAAGTATCTTAGTGACATTGAAACTGACAGTGCATGAGAGGAACATCTTGGACCATGCAGGACGTTGATAACTCCGCCAGAACCCAACATAGCATTTAACACCAAGGAGCCAACTTTGAAAGAAGTTGAGGAAGTCGACAAAGCAGCTAGAACCAGTTCAGCCCCAGGTCCCAGTGGAGCACCATACTTCGTCTACAAGAGATGTCCCAGACTCTTGAAGGGACTGTGGACAATCCTTAAAGTCATCTGGAGAAGGGGGAGGGTAGCGCAGCAGTGGAGACAAGCAGAGGGTGTCTGAATCCCAACGGAGGAGAACTCAAGTACCATCGAGCAGTTTAGGGTCATCTCACTCCTCAGTGTTGAGGGCAAGGTATTCTTTAGTGTCGTTGCCTGGCACATGACTGAGTTTCTCCTGAGAAACACCTACATTCACACGTCAGTGCAAAAAAGTGGAGTCCCAAAGGTTCCAGGATGCATCGAGCACACAGGAGGGATCACCCAGCTGATCCGGGAGGCATGTGAAGGCAAAGGAAACCTGGCAGTCCTCTGGCCTGATCTTGCCAATGCCTACGGGTTGATTCCACACAACCTGGTGGAAACCTCACTTGAACGACACCATGTTCTGGGTAAGTTCAGGGACCTCATACTGGACTATTACAGCTGTTTCAGTTTGAGAGTCACCTCCGGAACAGTAACATCCGCATTTCATCGGCTTGAAAAGGTCATTATTGCTGGATGCACGATTTTGGTAATATTGTTTGCATTGACCATGAATATGGTGGTGAAGTCAGCAGAGGTAGAGTGCAGAGACCCATTCACCAACTCCGGTATGCGGCAGCCCCCGATCAGAGCATATATGGATGATCTGACACTGACTACTACATCAGTCCCAGGTGGCAGATGTATCTTGCAAGGCCTTGAGCGTCTCATCAGCTGGGCACGAATGGACTTCAAGCCAGCTAACTTCAGGTCCCTGGTAGTGAGGAAGGGTAAGGTTACAGACCATGTAAAAGCAATAGCACACGCTAAATCCTCATTTAAATACTGCTGTTTGCGCCTGTTACAGACTGCGTGTGTAATCTTTGTAGATCACCTGCAAACACAGAGACAACGCATGGTATTTATTTGCGCGGATAAGAAAGTAGCGGTCTTTATTTGGATTCTTTGTAAATCAGGGCCACTCTAGGTTGCACCTAGAGCAGGAGTCTTCAACAGGGGGTCTGCGACACCTAGGGGATCCACAGAGGTACTGCAGGGGGGGTCCAAAAGTTTTGCTTGATTAAGAATTTTTTTTTATATTCCCCCCGCAATTTTTTTAAACACACAGAAAATTATTATGAAGATATTTTTAAACATTATGCAGTTATTCTTTAAAGTGCCCCTGGCATGAAATTTGTGTTTTTTGAGGTTTTTGATCATATATTTTAGTTACCCCAGCCTGCCTATGTCCCAGAAGGAGTTAAATTATACATTCGCGTTTCCTTTTTCCCTGAGTGTCTGCCTACATGGCGAAGTTAGCATTCACAAATGGGCTGATTGGCAGTCCGGCCTATTTTACTCCTCGTGCAGCTTTTGACGCCATGACTTCCAGCCAATTACCTCTCTCCCCCAAACTACACTGTCCAAGTCCCTCCCTCTGAGATCTAAGACAACAAACTGACATCATGGCATCCAGTTCGCATCAGAACTGCTCTGTACCTGGTGTACAAAGGACAACACCAATCTTTTTGTCCTCTCAACTGAAAAGCTTGTGGATGATTTCATTTCTGCAGGAATGTGCCGACCGAACTACCTGATAATCTCCCTGCAGCTCCGTCTCCTCCTCAGGAGGTTATGACGGCTTTCATCCACCATGAAGAAAGATGACGTTTCTAATAAACGTTTCTCATCATGTTCGTGTCTTTTATCTCTGAGGGAAACTGATGTTTGTGATGATTCCAGTTTATAATTCTCCCCGTTGTGCGCGCGTGTTCGGCTGCGGACTCGAGTTTGCAATCAGGCCTTCATCATCATCATCATAATCATCATCATCATCATCATCAACTGCTTCTGTACTGCTCCAGTCAGAGACAGATATAACTAGTGTAGTATATCTTTAGTATTAACTATTAACTGAATTTGGGCCATGGGTGAAGTAAATAATTCAGGGAAACTTGTTGCTGGAATGTGATGCTGTTTTCTTCTTAAACTCTATTCATACTCACGCAGCCCTGTGTCAGGTTGGTGAAGCCATGACCGCCGTATGTCCTGTATAGATCCACAGAGGCTCAACACAAACTTCTTCCAGCCTGACGTGCTGCCGCGTTTAACAGAACACAGCAACTCTTTTTTTCTTTTTTACTCAAACATGAGTGTGTGGAGAGATGCGTGTCTGCAGGTTACTGCTGAGTGTATGGGCGAATGTCTCCAGGTATCTCCATATCACTCCGCCTCCTCTCCGCAAGAGCACATGTTTCAGCAGATTAGGGCCACAAAGACTCATTGACAACAGAAGCACATGGTAACAAGCGTGCCTTCTGGTCCCGCCCACTGAACCTTGGTCATTGTAGCCAGTGCTAACAGTAGTGCTTACTCGTAGCGCCTGCTAGTCTATGAATAGGCTGAGTTATGGCGAACGATCCTTTCATACAGTATTGAGGTACTTAGAGTCTGACTAAAAAGGGACCAAAAGTCGCTGGGAATTTTATGCCACTGGGGATTAGGGGGAAAAGAATCAAGGCTCTAAGGCTGTATATAAAAAAATATATATATATATATATATATATTTATGGGAGATTTCCTGACAGTAGTAGCACACGGTAACACAACAGAGCAATCATCTCGATGTGAATAAACAATCTATGCTGCTGTGCCAATCACCAAGCGGTATGTGAAACACGGTCTCTGTCTGGTTCTGCTCGCTGCTTTCAGCTCATGTTTCAGACAGAAAAAAAAAAATTAAAAATGGATCGATTTTTAATACAAAAAATAAGGAAACCACAAGAACAGGCACAACAGCCTCTACCTGAGAAAATGCATGTGAAAATATTTGAATATCTTAGTACTAGATGCAACAACAAGTCACATTTCTACAAGGCACTACAGGACCAGTTTAATATAATGCTGCTGTCGGGTGCAAACCTCCTATGTCCAAAAAAGTTATTTTTCAGGAAGTGACAAAACACGTGTGGTTTTGTAAAACCTGGACACAACATCATCAAACTTTGGATTGAGCTTTTTACATTAAAGTCATATATTTAATTGTATTCATTTATTTATTTACTTTTTGAATATTTTCACCAAATCAAGCTCACATGAAGTAGAGGGTTTTGTTAAATCATGTAAAATGGAGATGGGAGGTTTTTACCCGGCAGCGACAAACACAATTTTATACATAAGTAGGGGGTCTTTTATCCATTTCCATTAGTTTGGGGGTCCTTGGCCTGGAAAACGTTAAAGACCCCTGACATAGAGTGTATGTGAGAACTTCTATTTGATTAGAGCATGGTTAACTAATGTCAGACAATGAATTAGTCACAATAATATTAGCTAAATACTCTTTTGTCTGGTCTTTAATAGGAACAGGACTAAATTAGATATTACTTATTGAACTTTTCTAATCGAATTTTCACAGAAAATGTCTAACTTTTCTTTCGTTTGTTCTATAGGACTTTTGAGCACTAGTGGCCTTCATTATACTGTGTAGGTTGACAGGAAATAGACCTAAACCCCAACTTTTAGGGTGCATTCACACCCTGGGGGTGGGGGTGAGCTCCTGGACCAAGATGGATTTCAAGCTGTACTTTAGCCAAACAAGCCAGAGTCTCATCACCTGAGCTGCCACTTCTTCCAAGCATGTCATGTAATTTACATAAATAAAGTTGACGTAGTTGTTTTTTTGTTGTTTGTTTTGTTTTTTAACTTAAGTCCAACACTGGTCTACTGTGCATCCATCTCACAGCTAATTATTTAAAAACTGCATTATTTCTGTGGGTACACTACTTACTAGTTTTCTTCTGACCACATATCATTTAAAACTTACACGTCGTCATCGCTCCACGTTTGACCACAAACCATTTCTAAAGAAGTCCTACACGCGTGTTTGTTTTGGTAGCGTTTACCAACAATGCTGAACGTTTATAATATAAACCATATTAGCCAACAATGCCATGCTGAATCAAATGCAGTGTGGCAGTTTTAGTCCACTTCCTGCATTTGGTTCACTTGAAGCGCAACGAGACCTGCATTTGCAGGCAGACCAAGTCCACTTGTTTGGTCCGAATAAGGGTCCAAATCGCAGCGGGCTTTCTGAGCAAATGGACCCTGATTTGAATCAAAAAGGGTGGCGTGAATGCGCCCATAGGGTATTGAGCAACATGCAACAAACCTCTTTAAAATGCATGCCAGACTGCTACTGGAGCCATTTGTTTCTTTTGTTATACATGTTCACTCACATCTACAATTTCAAGATAGTGCAGAAGCACGTTTTGAAATTTCTGAAAAATACAGAGAGGCATGGCGATTTGAAAAGGTGGACGTCATCTGTGTGTTTGCAATACTGTAAGTTATAAATAAATTCCTATCAAATTCTTAAAACTACCCAGGATGACCTCAAATGACATAAACCCTAATTTAACCCCAAGCTACATGCAGATGTATCATTAACTGTTGTGTATTTGAGTCATTAATGTCAATAGTGACCATGTCATGATTTCAGAAAGATTGACACTGTTAGTACATACTAAAAATGCAAAGAGCTTTACCTGGAAGGTGAAGTGAAGAAAGGAGAATGCTTTTCTACCATCTGAGGTTGTAGTGTTGAGCTCAGTGACCATGCCTGACCTCACCACCACCTCCCTCAAATCCAGCTCAAACTCCTTCACGTCTTCTTCATCGAACACATTGGTGTTTTTCTCCAGCAGCTTGAAAGCCATCTTCCCCAACTTTAACACCAGGTTCCTATCTTGATCGGACCATGTCTAAATGTAAACAAGACATTATGAATTCTGACACTGAAAGTAAGCTAATAATTCAAATAACAAAAATAATATTTAATAAAAGTAGCATTAGTAGGGATGCACAATAACCTTTTTTTTTAACAACGGATACTGATAAGCAACAAATTTCAGCTCCTAAGGGCCAATACCGACACCAATAACTGATGACCGATAACACACAGACATAATAATGACATCAATACTATTCACAAAACCAAAAAGACCTTTCACTCTTGAAATTAAGAAATTTTTTTTTATTCCAGTGAAAAACTATTAGCAAGCCTATCAAACATTTTGTAAAAATTGTCAAGACTATTCGGTATCTCGAATGCACATCAACTTAAATAAGGTGCTTTGCTTACTGACACAGAAATAAAGGCTTCTTGAACTGATGCAAATGCATGCATAGGGATTACAAACTGAGAAAGTGCATTCGAGAAGTTAAAAAAACAATACAAGCTATAAACTATCTGAAAAAGTTAACACAATAGGAAAAAGTTTATTTTTAAACATTAATAATGCACTGACAGGTTAGACTTGTCTTTGTAAATAGTCTCATAATATGAGTGGAGCACTGTCGTGATGACAAAAATAATATATATGTAATCGGGGCAAGTTGTCATGATATAGGATTTATCGGAATGACGTAATAATTTCCTGTTATCAGCCTGATAATTATTGTGCACCCCTAAGCCTTATTATTTCAAAAAAAATCCATTAGCTACTAATCATTACCAATCTGTTTTCAGGCCTGTCATAGTAGAACTGTAGCCTGCGATTCATCTGAACAATCATCATGTCAATGTAAAATGGTGTCAATCTGGGAGGTTCTTGCCCATAGTCTTGATAACCGAAGCAGCGCTTGAACGTTATTGCCACCATCCACAGGGAAAAGGGATGACGGCCAAGAATGTGGAGTGTTGGCACACGCTTGAAATGTCTCACAATTTGCCTTGCGAGATCTACTTCACCAAAACGTTTGGTCAGGTATTCATCTTTCATAGAATCACTGGAGAAAAAAGGGGAGAAAAATTACAAACCTATAAGATCACAAAAAATAAAGAAACACAGAGACAAAAAGACAAACGCAATCAACACACACCTAAAACCCTGTAGCTCGGTAAACTCATCAATGAATTTAGATGGTATCTGTGTGACAGCAGCTCGTCTCCCCAGAATCCAGATGCGGGCATCAGGAAGCAAATTCCCTCGGATGATATTTACAACCAGGTTGTCAACATGTGTTTTGGTATGAACGCTGTCAATTACTGGAGCATTCTAAAGAAACAAACAAAAAAAAAAGTGAAATGTTAAATTTTCTATCTGTCATCTGATTTTCATTATTTGCCTGGACAAAGCTGACATTTTTTTAAATCTATTTTTGTATCTACTTTATTTCTACTGTATGGAAACGTAGAGCTGTCATCTGAACAAAATAAGGACCTCATCATGTTATAATGTGATAGTTTACTGTAAAATTGTGAAACATGTTATAACATCATAAGGTATTGTTTTTGTCTTTTAATGAGGAAACTGTGGATGCAGTAGATCAGAGAAATGTCTAATTTACAATAATGATTGAGCTGTACTTCCTACTAAGCTGAGACGTGGGAGTAGTAGGACCAAACTGAGTAACCCTACACAAGTATGTTAACCAAGAGCAACAGACGCACTTGTGTATGCGCAGTCTCACTGTACGCAAGCAGGTGACATATTGCTCATTCACTGTCCCACATTTCTGTTTTATGCACAAAAATAAATCACAGTAGATCAATTAATCTTTGACAAAAAGAGCCAAAAGGTTTCTGCTTGTCAGGAAAAAAATCTGGCAACTCCATAAAATGCATTTTGCTCCCTTATTTTTAGGTTGCAGCAACAAGATGGGCTACTCTTTCATGGTCTCATGATAAAATGCATCATGTTACACGTTTTTACAATAAACTATCAATTTATAACTTGACATGGTCTCTTTTATTTGAGTGACAGTTCTATTTTATTCACGTTTAATTTACAGAGGAAAATTCATAAACCTTTGCTTTACTAAATTAAATCATAAGAGAAAATACCATGCATAGGCTATAGGTTTAGTAACCTAACCAAGGCTAATTTGCAACCCATCCCTGGTTAGAGTTCCATACTGAAAACTGAGTTAAAACAGCACTGAGTTAGAAAAATACTTAAACTATTAAAAAGGGAATACAAAGATCAGTGTTTACAATAAAATGTAAGATATCAAATGCAGGTTGCAGCACAATTATAAAGACAGGGAGAGACAAAAAAGTT
Source organism: Atherinomorus stipes (assembly GCA_023101725.1). Classification (NCBI taxonomy): domain Eukaryota; kingdom Metazoa; phylum Chordata; class Actinopteri; order Atheriniformes; family Atherinidae; genus Atherinomorus; species Atherinomorus stipes. The sequence continues at coordinate 39,966 of JALJCO010011082.1, read as the reverse complement.
ACAAGTTACTTAGCATCTAATTATTTAATTGTTTCAATTATGCCTGAATGGTGTAAGGTGTGTTTGTGTGGATGGAATACCTCCCAGTCCAGAGGAGCATCGTAGCAATCAAAACAGTCCATTATGATAAGAAAATTGTGACTCTCATCATCCAGGTACTTTTTGCCTTTCATATCCGACAGATGGCGGCGAAGCACATCTAAGAAGGACACCTGGTCAGGACGAGCACCATCTTCAGTCTTGTTTCTCAGATACCAAAAGGGCCGAAATGGTAGACTTAAGACAAACTGCCGATCCTGAAGAAAATACGGACAGATATGGACATCAGTCACAAAGACAGCCATTATGAACAAACTTAACATCTGCACGTCCATTTATTATCCTAAATCAAGAATTTCTTTCAGTAACTGAAAAATGTCACTATAGTTTCTAACATGTTTCCAATCTGCTTGATCCGCTTGGCCGAATTTCAAACAAAAATATAAACTTTCTTATTTGCTTTGGCTTTCGACACGATGTAGGCCTATAGTGGCATGTTCTGTATGTCTTTGCTGCATTTCAAAATTGTACATTTTTACACCCTGATGAAGGCTTAGGCCGATTCGCGTAGGTTGTAACCCTACTTGTTTTAATGTTTTAGCCATCCCACAATAAAGGATTTTTATAGTCTAAGAAGAGTGCCTTGGACCTTTGCTTTTTCTGATGACCTTGGTTTCCCCTACCAAAGAGCACCTTCGCCACACTTTTTTGGATGAAACCTCTGAGCACTCTGGACTTTCTCTCTTATATAAAAACTTTATTTGCTTTGGCTTTTGACACGATGTAGGCCTATAGTGACATGTTCTGTATGTCTTTATTGCATTTTATTTCAAAATTTTAAATTTTTAGATTTTATTTTTCTAATTCTTTTATATTTTCATGCTTTCTTTATACAGCACTTCGGTCGATGAAAGTTGTTTTTAAATGTGCTTTATAAATAAATTTTGATTTGATCAATATTATACACTAATTCTTAGGAACAGAAATATGTCAAGCCTGTCTCTACACATCTGGGGTTAGAAACAAGGGCTATTCTGTAAATTATGCCTGTGTCATATGACCTTATTTTACAAATATTTCAAGACAAAAGACTGGCAAGAAATCTATATTAGCAGAAATTCTGCTGTTCACATCAAGGCACGCAAAGTCAAAAAGTAGTCACTAACAGTGCCTAGTTCACGTTTTGAAATTGACAATGTTGTGGACAGACAACCTCCAAATTTCTTTTGAGTGATTCATACCTGTGCTCAAAAATGTACAACTGTGACACAGGGCCTGTTATGAATGGTAGGCTACAAATCTTTTTTTTTTTTTTTTTTTTTACAGTAGACTTCTTCACTTGGCAAGGGCATTTTGCAAAAGGGACTTTTAATCTCAAAGGATTTTATTTCTTGTTTAAATGAAATATTTGTTTAAAAGCACAGTATGTAAAGAAATGGGTATTTGAAAGATGTTTATTTCAAATGACTTCATATTTCAAACACTGTTGTGTATATACTGTGGCCATTAGTGGCTAAAAAGACAGATGTTTTTATCTGTGAGTGGATTCAGTGGTCTCAGGTGTAGCTATGACTGTACTATGAGTAACTACTTTTCATGTCTTTTCAGGCATTACTTATCCCAAACAGAGCTCTAACTCCCATTAAACAAAGCTGGTACAGCAGTTTGAAAGTTAAGAGGATTCTCATTTCACACACATTGTTTTGTCCACTCAGGGACACCAGTAAAAATGGCAGAACAAATATGGCAGCCTCCATGTATGTGCACCTGCAGCAAGTAGATATAAATGACTCATTCTAAGAAAATAAACACATCAACAGTTATTCTAGTACAGCGATTACACAATTGAAAGTTTTAAATTATACAGTATATCACATTTTTCTGCCATTGACCTCTGATTTTTTTTTTTTTTTACATACTGTACCTTTAAAAAAATCTAAAATAGCATAGACAGAGTGCTGTTATGATAGTGCAGTTACGTTCAGTTTCAACTTTCACAGAATGGGAAAATAGATTTTTGAGGTAAAGTCAGATTGTAGGAATGTGTTTTTCACAAGTTACCAAAACTATTGTGAGAAAAGGGGGCATTCATCAAAAACCATAATGTTTGGAGCCCCAGCACAAAAATATTCATATTGTCTTCTGATTGAATATTACACTCAGGTAACATTTGGTGAAGGTGATACCAAAGGATGGCTTGCTTCACTTCACTCTGTTTAGTATAAAACCCACTAAATTCAAATCAATGAAGATTTCAATTCAACATTTCAATTCAATGAAAAACACGAGTCTGACATTGCCTGTGTGAGACATTTTTCACATAAAATGTTTTTGTTTAATCTCACCCTGTTGGCGCGGCACTCTGCCCAGTCCAATGCGTATTTCGCTGCACAGATAGACTTGCCGACTCCTGGAAGCCCAGTGGTCACTATTGTCTTAACAGGTGTACCATCTTGTTTTTTTAGTCTGAAGAGGTCGTTCACACCAATAAACGTGTCAGGGCTTGGGACTTGAACAGGAGTTAGAGGGTGCTGTAAGAACTCATGGGTCGGGTCAATTCCTCCGAAACCACAGCGGGAAAACTCCTGCTCCACATAGATGTCGGCCAGAAAAGATCGCCTTCCGGATTGAGGTACCCCCTCATGAATGATTTTGTACTTTGAGATAAAACATGTGTTCATCTGAAAACGAGACAATGCTGGTGGTAGAAAAAAAAAACAGACAAGACAAGAACAAACATTATGGTTAATATTTTTCAGTTTATTGTTAAATAAATGCAAAACAATTTCCTTTCAAATATAAACAATATCAAAACCAGATAATGTTTCATCAGCCTTTTTTTTTTCCATTTTATTTCCCACTGTTTCTAGCAGATAGATAGACAGACAGACAGACAGACAGATAGATAGATAGACAGAGGGACGACGACGCGACAGACAGACAGACAGACAGACAGCAGCAGCAGCAGCAGCAGCAGAGAGTAGACAGATAGACAAACAGATAGACAGATAGATAGATAGATAGATAGATAGATAGATAGATAGATAGATAGATAGATAGATAGATAGATAGATAGATAGATAGATAGATAGATAGATAGATAGATAGATAGATAGATAGATAGATAGATAGATAGATAGATAGATATTATTGGTCACATGCAAAGCTAAAACCAAGGTTAAAAACAGTGCAGTGAAATGCAGAAAATATTTGTGAAATGCACAGTTTGTAAAATATTCACACTTCAAAAGGTCACATGTGTGTATGTCACTGACTCTATTATGTGGTCTTTGTAGCTGCTTGACTAAAAATTATGTCAATCACAAGATCCAACTTGTGAATGGCTGTAAAACCATCTGATAAGAGTCAAAGCTGCACTGTAGGTGCAAAGGTGGGAAGGAGATACCCAAAACCTAAAAAATATCTTCAAAAATGGTTTTATTTTTAAAGCTGCTATTTTAACTCTTTTCTTAAACCATCTCTGTTATTTGTACATAGTATCCACATCACTGTTCTCAAAGAAATGTTCTTTATTCTTCAGATGTTGGTAGACCAGTGAGTTTTGACCTGAAAAAGCTAGCTATCCTGTACTGTGTCATACATTTCTGCATGGCACAGTTGCTCAGTTTCTACTATCGAATAGTCTGTACACCGCTCACTGTACTAGACCGGCACGCATAATTTGTGCTTCTGTATTTTCTTCTTTTGAGTGAACCAGTTTTGAGTCCAAGGGCATTGTTGGGATTGAAATGTACAGGAATGACATATTCGTAGAGGATTAAGTTTCTTTCTATCCACTTTGTTTGGTTGGGTGATCTTGGTTGTTTTTCAAACTCTGATATAAGTAAAATCTAGATGATTTAGACCAACATGTCAGTTATGGGCTAACTTTAATTGAAACTGACAAAGATGCAATCAGGAAGGTCTTTTATTTCAATAACAAAATGATTTATTTGTAGATACTTTAGACCTACTAAACACCTAAAATCCAAACATTTACAATTACTAAATGCTCAGTTAATCAACCTTTTTTTCATCCAACATGAATGGCAAAGATTTCAAATAAATTCAGGACATGTATTCTTAGAAATATCTTAGAAATCAAGAATAAATTTCCCCATTATTAGTCTATGTTGATAGAGAATCAGCCAAATGTCTACTTACCTCTGTGGCATTGTTCATACAGCTCTTTAGCCTCTTCCCTCTTGTTAATAATTTCAAGAGTATCTATTGTCAATGTCAAGGCACGTTCTTGGCCTGAGGAACAGAAATTTCATGCAAAATTAAGAGTGAGTACTCAGTTAACAAGTATCAGGAACTGTGGAATCTAAAGTAGCAATCCTTTCCTTTGAAACGACCCACTTCTAAATCAAATAATTACTATTCCAGCTGTAGAGTAATTTTCTAAGTTAAAATGTGCTATATTCAACATTTCAATGAAGTTTGTGAGCCTTTACTTAAAAAGCACAACTTGCACAGTTTGTGCCGCAACTTGTTTTCTCACCAAACTGCTCAATAAGCATGTCCACAAAGTCAAGAACATCTCCATCCGGCCTCATGGTAATTTTACGCTGCCAATCCTGAAAGTTGATCTGAAAGCTTAAGAGCTCCATGCCGGAAAGGCTGGACAGACTTTTCTGCAAACACTTCAAACAGAAAGAAAATCATTAAAATATGTGTTGACATACTGTCGCATACAGGACAGCATGTTTCACATGATTTCACACACACAATTTTTATATATATCATCATTACATAAAGCACAAAAGTTTTTATTTTATAATAGAAAAACGGTAAAGTCCTTTAACAAATGTCATCTGCTCTCATATGCATGTATGTGTATTAAACGTATCCTAGTCTTGAAAAACAGCGAGTTTTGTGAAGACCAAAAACCATGAAACCAAATATGACTAACTTTGAATATGTGGGCCAGGTCCTGTTCTGGGGGCATTTTGCCAGGCTGGCTGCTGTCATCACTCATTGAATCTTCTAGTTCAAGGGGTTCAGGTGGTTCAGGAGAACAAGTTTCCAAAATTTCATCCTCATCTTCTTCCTCATCCTCCTCTTCCAAATCATCCAAATTCCAAGAGCTGAGAGAAAACAGGAAATTACTTTCAACACTCAATTTTCATTTAAAACTTGAGAAACAAACCTGTGTTTGTAATACATGGAAAAATACTAGAAAACTGATTCGTCAAAATACAGTATTCCTAGGAAAGTTTAAATCAACTAACATAAATGACTATTTTTGCAATAATTGAGCACTTGCATCCAAGTCGAAACAATCAGATTTTGCAACTGTTGCACTTAGAACATTCAGATGTGCAAGCAGACGCTTGGCCTCACTTTACATTTAACAGATCTCAATGACAAGTACGGTAATAACAGGTAACAAGTAAGTGAATGTCTTTTACTTGGTTTCAATGACCATGGCTCCTGGTGGTTTGGTCTGCTCTGTGTTTATGGTATAGAGGGTCTCTGGAGAGATCGAGCGAACCATCTGGATCCTGAAAAACATCAATCAAAACAGTATAGTATATACAGGTAGGCCTTGAGTCCCATACTACGTATTTTAAAGCAGTAATAGTAACCTTCAGGTATTTGATGGTCAAAACAAACTGTTAAGGGTCTCCACAGAAAGTCATTTTAGACGGTTTTTGTTTTACAACAAATAACTAGGGAAAAATAGTGGCACGATAACAGTAAAGATCAAAGCAAGCTTGATACAGATTTTTAATAAACCATGCAAGTGATTTGGTTGAACTAGCTTGCATACAGCTCAAAAGAAAATTCTGTTAAATTCTGTAAAAAAAAAAATTTGTTAGAAATTATGTGAAGTTTTTGCTCCAAACCAAATCAGCAGGCAAGTTTGGACAATGTATGAATACAATAAAGACAGCATACCCTGTCCCTGTAGTAACAGGTGGATCAGGTAGCACTGCAACCACTTCATCTCCCTGCTCCTCCTTTATGCCTTCCATGTCATCACTTTCACTCTTCATTGAACCATAACTTGAGGGTGGTCTCCTCTGCTTCTCCTCCTCATAATTCACCTTGGTAAAAATACTGAGGGATGAACAGACTGTTAATATTAAAGCAAGAGATTCTGCTATTAAAGTACAAAAACTGTTACAAATCTGGTGCTTTGTTTAAACTGTGTATCACAAAAATATAAGGAGATATTCACTGAAATGAGTGTGACAAACACATAAACAGGTAAATGTTTAGAAATGTCCATAACTACCAATCAGCCACAACATTATAACACTAGCTTAGTAGCTCCTCGTGTTTCCAAAACAGGTCTGGCCAGTCAAGGTGTGGGGAAATTAAATATTTCAAGTATCCCAAGGTACCTAAGGTAAGAGTATCCTGGTATTTCTGGCATCCAAACATTAATAATAGCTCTTTTGGGCCATGTGGATTGTTGGACAGTCTAAGGACTTGTCCTGCTTGCTTCCCACAGATACGATCAGACTGGCATGAGGAGTTTGGAGGCCAGGTAAAAATGTTGAGTCAAAGTAACATCCATCCAAACTCCATGGTGCAGGTAATCCTAGCAGAACATTGCACTGTAACAACATAAGCAAGGATACTTTCATGCTTTCATGTTCAAGCTGATTGACTGTCGTTAAAAACCCACTGAGAAGCGTAAATTATTACAATGATACGTAAGCCACAGCTGCAAAGATTATTAAATTCATTCAGGCTAAAGTTCAAGTTTATCAAACATATTACTAAGAATGGAGAACTAAAATAACTTAAACAATAAATCATGTGCTCTTAGTGGTTGACGGTTTAAGAAAAAGAAAAGACAGGAAACTCTGTCGATAACAAATAGAAACACCCACTTTTCTACTTCTGTGTCTGAGTCCATGCCGCTGACTGAAACGGCCACACCGCAGCAAGAAAATGGATTTCAGTCGTCGATACCTTATCCAAACCTTACCAAATGCATTTAACGACTTTAACGCGACCGGATTTCACCTGGCTTACGTTACTACACCCACAGTTACATGTATGCGGCTGCTCTCATGCAAATATTTAAACAAGAGCAGGACAACATGACGACCTTAATTAAAAAAAAAAAAAAGAAAGAAATAAAGAAAAGAATAAAGTTGTTTCCTGGCAAACTGGCAATTTAAATAAAATAAACTATAAACTCGAGGAATATGACACGAGCCATGAGTCTGAATTCCGCCGACTTTTTCCAGTGGCTTGTTCTTTCGCTTCCGAGTTTTAGCTAACTTCCGAATGATTTCCAAAATAATATATTGTTTAGACGAACATTCAAGCTTACACCTTGTGGAAAAAAGGACACAGAGTCAGCTGAACAATTTAAAAATGATTCAAGCCAAGTATAATAGAAATAAATGTTGTTCTATTGCTCAACAATTTATCTCGACATTACCATACTCTTTTAGTCGAAACAAGTTTTTATTTTGAAGGCTAATTGTGTGGCGGTAACATTTTTTTTAACCAGGAAGTGACGCAGCAGACATTTTATTTATTTTAGGGTAGACAAAAAAAAAAAAAAAAAAAAAAAGATAGGACCATCGATATCTATATTATGGATAGAACAAGCTTAGCTGTGGAAGCGTGGGCTGCATTCCACCTCTTTACTCGTTTATGCCTGATGCAGGTTACTTGTAAAACATGCAAAGCAAAACCTCATCTAAAAAGAAGGCATGTCATTATTTTAGGATAAAATGACAGTAATGATGTTTACTCACGGTCATGGGAAGTCACTATGCTTAATTCAATAATAATAGACATTTTTAATCAAATCTTTATTCAAAAAGTTCTTTTCATACAGGAAGTACAACAAAGTGCTTTACAAAAAATAATCTTGACATGTTAGAAACATAGGTCTTCACAAACAGAATAACCACACAAAATTTAAAATGCACACCTGATCATTTCCCTCACTTGCATGCACTCATGTACACGCACAACATACCGCCCCCACCCCCCAATGAAGCCAACCTCTAGCTTCTGTTCTTTTTTTAACTAAATAAGCTTGACGCTGCTGCAGTGAAATGCCATCTTGGGGATCCATACACGCTGGGAGCCAGCCTACTCATGACCAGAGAGGTCGCCACCAATGGAGATCATGGAGGTCAGGGTCTACCCCACACACGGCTGCAGCCCAGGACAAGATCACCGCAGCAACGACGCTGCCAACCAAGCAGGCAAGGCCCCCGGCGTGGAGGACCCCCATGAGGAAAACATTGGGGCTAAAAATATTAAACAATGAGACTAAATAAAAGCAACAGGTGTAAAATATTAACATTTGCTTGTTTCAAACATGAATTCCAAATATTGCTAGTCTTTGAACTGCATTGTATAAAAGTTAGTTTTAATATCTTCATACTGCAATCTTCCAAGAAACCCTTTTAAAATTTTTATGAAGATGAACGTAAAGACAAGTTTTGCAAATCTGAAATTTGTTTGCATTACTGTTGACAAAATTTTTCCGCAACTGGTTTCAACAACACTTAATCAAATTGTGAATCTATCATTTTTGTTAAAGTGGGTTTGCTTTAATGAATACTTAAAATATATCAAATACTATTTCAATAAAGGGGGAGTGGACTACCTCACTATTAAACAGGTACCCAACTTTTGAAAGACTTAAAATTCTTCTGTTTCAAATAATGTGCAGTAGCTATGCTATTGCCCTGACAGACATGCAGGACCGCTGCAACAAGGCAAGCAAACCAAGCAATTGCCTAGGGCCCTGAGCTGGACTGGGGCCCCAAGACACCATGGGGGTGTCTGGCCACCCCCATGCTTTAACCGAGCGGCACTCAAGCAGTTAAAGAGACCCCAAGCTGCTTCCAAACCACTTTTCCTTCTTATTTTAGACACAAACTACCCTATACAGTTGGAATTTTTAATATCGGACATGCAGAAGTTGAAAATCCCACTTTTAAGGTTTTCTTGCTGAGATATTGCGATTGGGGAAAGAAAACTTCTGCTTCACAGAGGAGGCCCAAAACTACTTCCAAAACCATATTACCTTCTTATTTTAGACACAAACTACCCCATACAGTTGGAATTTTTAAGATCGGACATACAGAAGTTGAAAATCAAACTTTTATTTCACTTGCAACCGACAGTAGTCAGCCAGCGGTGGAGGGTCATGACGGGGTCTGTTTGGACACGTGTCCATTCCCATTACACAGCGTCCATCAGAGTGTGTTCGCCCTGCTATAACCGACCCTTTATTAAAAAGTAATCCTGTAATTTTTTTATTATGGTATGGGGGTGGTTGTGTCCTTTTTAAAAAAATTTTAAAATGCCTTAAAAAAATTCCTTAAAAAGGCCCTGCAGACATGACAAGTAATCTTAAATAAATTCAACAAGCAATTTCTTTTTTACTTTTTATTCATACTTACACAAACACGTAAATATAATACAAAGATGTAACTGCAGATTTTAAAATAAATCCTAACAGACAACAATAAATGTTAGATTGTCTGTGGGAAGAAGGAGATGGAAAAAAAAAAAAAAGAAAAAAAAAGAGACGATCAAATCAAATAAAACCATCAAATAAAACTGCAAATGATCATAACTTCAGCCTGGGAACCAGTGTTCAAACCTTCATCCTGCTCATCATCTGTAGGGAGAAAATAAAAAGACTGATTAAGCCAAATCTTATAAAGAAATAATTTAAAAAAAAACTAAATTTAAAACATGCACAAGATTTGTTCAAAAATAAATTAACTAATTAAAATAAAAAACTGGGACCCAAGATGTGACTGTACTGTTTATAGAAATGTGGGCATTCATCTAATAAGTGAGTATAACAAAAGTGAGGCGTATGCCATGATGTGAGAAATGAGAACCACCAACCAGCTTTTAAGTGGAGAAAGAAAAAAACAGTGTAAAATGAAGTAGAAATAAATGTATGGATGGTAACCTTTATAGACTTCCAGCATGATTTTCAGACACCTGGTTCTAAAACAAAAAGGCTCAAATTCACCATTTACTGAGCATAAAAGCTATTTCTGACATCAACATGCCTGCTTTAGCAATCAAATTCATGATTTATCTGCACCAATTTGTTCCAATGTAGTCACCAGTAAATGTAATATTATAGACGCCTTTAAAAAAAAAAGAGAAGAGCAAATTATAGTGGAGCGCAGCTCTTAAACCAGTTTGATGACCTAGTATTTCTGTGATGATGGATTCTCTGTAAAAAAAAATTAATAAATAAATAACAATTGAAAAAAAAAAAAAAAAAAAAAAACAACTGGTGTTACTTTCAAGTGACAAGTCTGCTCACAGCAACAGAGATTTATTTTCAATAAGTGAGGTTTAGGATCTTGAAAGAGGAAACTTTGTCAGGTTTACTGGAAAACCTGAAGATAAAATCCCAAACTTAAAGGCATGATTGATTTGATTCCTTTGTTTTAAAATGAAGAGGTCCCCTGCAGGGAAATTGAAAGACCTTTTGTGAATAATTTCTTGCACTGCAAGCATTCAAAAAAGAAACAGCTAAGATGATGCATTAATAATATAATGCTGAGGAGGAGGCTGGTTATATTTTTAAATAAATAAAAAATGTTTAGTTGCGAACACATTAAATATTTGCCACAGCTTCTAGGCCATTGGAAACTATGCAACATAAGTTTGTAGGAATATACCAAGCAAGTTATTTTGGTGGGGGAATTTCAACTCAGCTGGATTGGTGGGGCCCTTTCATTGAAGTTTTAAATCAGAATTGATTTTTTTTTTTTTTTCTTAAGCCGCTTTCAGACTTGCATTGCGGAACACGAGCGGTAAAATCCATTCGCTCTTTAAACTGACTCGCCTTTTCAAACATGCCACTTCCTTGCGGCTTGTCGCGTCCCAGGTGCTTTCAGACATCAGGAAATCTTGCGGAAAAGTCAGCACAGCCCCTCTCCTCCAACTCTGTTTGGAACATTTTCTTGTGCGTTCAGCCAAAACGACGTGCCACAACATTTCCATTCTTATGACATGGGGTCCAGCCGGTACATGTCTGCTACATCAACGAGGTAAAAGACCAGAACGCATGTCTGAATGCAGGCGTTATAAAGGACAGAGTCCACAATACCGCTTTCCAGCAAAAGTCTGAAAGGGGCTTTAGATTACAGTAGAATTTACTCTTAAATAATTCAACACATAAATCAATTCAACAAAACTGAAACTTTCTGACAACAAAAGAAAGAAGAAAAAAAATCAGAGGTTTTGTTTAAGTTTGTTTACCTTTCGAGCACTGGCCGTCAGCCCAGGAGACTTGGCAAACTTGCTGGTGACTCGAGGAGATTTCCTCAGACCTTTCGTTGCTCCTTGGGGTGACTTAAAGTTGCCAACTTTGCCAGCTCGTCCCACTCCAGTCCGGGAATTAGCTGAAGCCGTGTTCTCCTGGTTCTGATGTGCAGTTGTCTGTGCAGGTTGCTTCTTTAAACTTTTGCCTGGAGATTTCCTGGTGGAGCTGCGCAGTTTGTTCAGCCCTTTCTTTAAGTAGCTGTTGCTTTTAGGAGTGTTATCAATCGTGAACATCATAGACTGTCTCCTTTCAGCCTGAGATAAATGCAAGAAAAACTGTTAGCAAACCACCAAGAATTATCTACGAATCAGTCTCAAAATTATTTAAAAATCTGCCAGGGGATTTTAGCTGTGTGCATAATTATTATACTCACAGGACTGAGGATGGGTTGAAGCTGAATGGTGGAAGGTCCGCTGTTCACATTCTTGTTTTTGGGCGTGAGTGGACGAGGGAAGCAGCTGGCTCTTGTTTTTTTCTTCAAAATGAAATAAAAGCAAAAAAAAAAAAAAAAAATTGGTAATTTCTAAAACCGCTTTTGTTTTACTGAAGCGTTAACGAACCAATAGTGTTAAAGTTTAGAGGCTGACATTCAGAGAATTAGGAATCAAAGACTGTCACGATGTATAGGAGTGTAGTTAATCTACCTCTAAAGTTAATCTAAAAAAATTTAACAGGAAATAATGTTTTATCATGTCCTTTAGCATTTATCTAACAAACTACCAATAACTTCAAGAATAATACAACAATGCATTAAATATTCCTGTGCATGCTTCTGCAAACCAACCTCTGGGGAGGTCTGATGTAAAGACATTGTTGATGTGGCCCGCTTTGTGCCCTTAGGGCTTTTCAGATGTGAGTAACTTGAAGTTTTTGATATCTGCTTTTCTGGCATCAAAGATAGACGATGAGGTCGAGTCCCAGCAGCACCAGCACCAGCCTGACCCAACATGATGGAATGGCGATGGGAGATTAGGGAGTCTTGCAGCTGGCCTGGCATCATGGAAGCTCGCCGAATGGTTTCCGATGGGTCGCCATTTCTTAGCTCTTCATCTGTGAAAATAAATGCACCACCACTGCCATACTAAAGGCAGAGAAAAAGAGAAATTTCATCAAATTTTTCTGTTTCGTTACATACTTCTGTGTCAGTTTCTAGATGGGTATAAATTTAATTTGCTTGTGATGCTGTACAGCTGTCAGATCAGTTTCTCTGAAACCCTTTCCTCACCTCAGACTCCACAGGGTAGCTGCTCTTCAGATGAGGAAGGCAGGCCTTGTTCCTGGCCTGGAGCTCTGCAATCCTCAGCCAGTCTTCAGGTCCACCATCAGGTTCATTCTCTGCTCCCACACAGAAAGTGCTCGTGGCTGAAGGTAAACATGTAGGAGAGGTACAGTTACATATACACATCAGTCCGATCTCAGTTCTCATTTTTTAGCCTAGCACACCAGCCTGACCAACGCCATGTATGAGTTCACGGCAAGTCAGTCTAGGTTCCCTACATTGGAAAGTAATTTCCACTCCGGTAAAAAATTGACCAGACCAATCACAGCTTGAGAGGTGGGACTTTACAATACGTCTTATATGGCAACTCAGTTCTCTAACCATAAACAGAATGGCGGCCACAGAGGAGCGACGGCTTAATGTCTTAATGAGCTGCACATGTCTTTGAACCAGCAATAATTTGCTGCTCTGAAGGCTTTCCTCCTATAGAAAGATGTTTGTGTCACTTCCATGTTTCTCTGATTGGTTCTCTCTGGGTCAATTTGTTCCCGTTTGTCCCACCTCTCATTGGAAATCAGTCTTCAACAGAGGGAACCCAGACTGACTTGCCGTGCATCTCATACATGGTGTTTGTTAGGCTGGTGTGCCAGGCTACTCCTTTTCAGCCCTACCTCTTGGCCCTTGCCACTTAAAACGGAGCCACAAGGGGTAGGGCTGAAAGTCACCCCCTACAATTTGGGGCACCCCTTTAACAATCACATACATCAGGGGTGGGGAACCCTTGTCCTCAAGGGCCAGCGTCCCTTCAGGCTTTCCATTTCTGCCCACTCCAGCACCCCTGATTCAAATCAAACAGATCTAACAGCCAATCAAGTTCAGTGATTTGAATCGGGTGTGTAGGAGCAAGGTAAGTGGAAGACCTGCAGGATGAGGGCCAAGGTTCCCCACCCCTTGCATACATCGTCAGTGATCCCGCCGGCTTTTATATAAGTGGATGTGTGCTAAGCTGTTGCTGGAAATCTTGAGAAATTAAGCCATCTACAGCCGTGAATTAACATTACCAAGCAAGTCTGATTTGTGCATGAGATTCCTGGTTGTGTAATAGCCCTTACGCCCTCCATGTAATGGAAAACCAGCTGCAATGTTACCCAAGCTTTTATTGATCATCTATCACTGTAGATTATCAGGGCTGCTTGCAGAACACTGCTGGTTTTCAACCTGGTAGCATTTATGTTACTGAAGCTTCAACATAGTACTAGCAATTTTTTCATCTGCATTTTACAAAGAAATGGGCATTTAACATTTTAACAATGTTAAATTAGACAATAGACTGGTTGCCATACATTTTAAAACTATCTATTATTAGACCTTAAAGCAACCCTTACCGATTTTGCATTGTTACACTATTTCTTAAAAGGGTAAAATGCTATAGATGAGGTAATGGAACTATGAAATACAAGACAGACCCACCATTAATCAAAACAAAATTCAATTAAATGAAAACTCCAACCAATCCTTGCAGCAGGGTACACGCCTAAGATTGGCCGAGGGACCTGCCTGTCAGACCTTTGCTTCTGCGTTGGGAGGCAAAGGGAATGGGGGGTGGACCTTAGGAGTGAGGCGGGACTGTGTATATTCAAATAATCTTGCTGTGCTTTCTGAAATGCAAGATCGGTAAGGGTTGCTTTAATCTAACCAATCAATCCACTCTCACTCTAGGCTCAGTTAGCAATTAATGCACTTTTTTCTTAATGCCATTTCATTAGCTGCATAACTGTACACAAAACACAAACTGGATAAATACATTTTGAAACAGAAAGGGGCCGGGGTATAATTTATGTTGTACATCTTATGTTTCTTCAAAGTCTATCTTGATTACAGTGTAGAAGTCAGGTGGTCTAAACTGCCATTTACACAAATTCTGATTGTAGCAGGTATGCTGCCCATGATCTGCCTTTTAAAGACCTTCGTGGTTCTTAAAATACTGTAAATATGTTACAAAGAATGACCTAGTCAAAGAATCCAGACATCTACTTACCCTGTGAATGGGCTGTGCTCCGTCTGTATCCTGGAAGACCAACAAGCTGGTCACTGGCAGCACTGGTCTTTCCAGCAGGCGTGTCAAACAGCTCCATAGACACAGGTCGTACAGAGTGAGCACTGGAGAGGTTTGGTTGGGAGCGAGCTGAAGTCAGACTGTAGAAAGTGTCATCGCCTTCATTGCAGCCTGGAGTTTTCTGCAATATCAGAATTAAAAAGTTACTGACAACTACAGTAATACTACATCACGAAATAAGGTACCAAGATAAAACATTAGGCCCAGCTACTTGAACTTATTGTTAAAATTGAGCTGGAGTCTACTATAAGGTATGATATTTCAAGGTTAAATAATACTTTCACCTCATTAAAGACAAGTGTAGTCAAAAGAATATTTTAAATTGCTCAAAAAGTATCAACAAAATACAGAAAAACTCATAGAAAGCCATCACATGTGATGAGTGAAACACCTGTGTGAATGAAAAAAAAAAAATTTAATCTTTAAAATATCAAAACTTCAACAATGTAGATTATAATAAACATGCAGCAACTGTGCACAAGTTTCCTCCACCTTGGTCATAGTGATGACAACCTGTGTGGTTCTGCGTCGTTTGACAGATGATGTTAGGTGTTTGCAGGCTGAGTCTAGCTCCATATCATACTCTGGACTGGCCCTAGGGATGGAAAAGAAAAAAGATCTCAACAACAGACTATAGCAGAGATGGAACTAATCCAGTTTTGCCTAAACTAAATCTCAAATAATTGGGTTTCTGCACAACTCCACTACTTCCTAAAATAAGCCAGCATCTTTGTCTCCTGTCTTTTATTATTGGACAATTTGATTGATCCAGGTGTGCCTGACCTCAGTAACCATGAGGACTATGGCCAGACACACCTGGATTAATCAGTTTGTCCAGTAATGAAAGACAGGAGGGCAAAGGAGCTACCTTAAATTCAGGAAGTAATGGAGTTCCGTATAAAGCCCATTAAAAAAAATAATACTGGGGGGGGGGGCAGTCAAAATCTTCAGTTTGTTATCCAGTGTGCACACCTTTTAATCTGTCTGGTGTTAATGGGTGTAAAGTACAAGGTTTCCAGTGAGTCAGCCTGTAGACCCCGACGTTTGGCTGCCAAACGCTCTGAGCTTCGAACAAGAGGTGTGCTTGATTCATCAGGTGCTGTCAGCTTCCTGTGAAGAGAGTATTATAAGAGGTTATAATCATCCCGTCAGATGCTTATAACAGATCATGACATTCAAACTCTGATTAACCAGTGGTATGCATGTGAGGAGTGGGACAAAAATACTTATTTATACACACATACATATATATATATATATATATATATATACACATATATATACAATATATACACACACACACACACACACACACACACACACACACACACACACATATATACTTTTTTTTTTTTTTTATATACTGTTGAGATCCCCGAGGGGAAATTAGGGCTCATTTCACCCATCTCTGTACTGTAAGTATCAGAGAGCAGTGGGCTGCTACTTAAAGCGCCCGGGGAGCAGTTGGTGGGGGTTAAGGACCTTGCTCAGGGGTCCACAGTGGTTCGCCTGAGTGGCGTGTCGGGGACTCATTACTTATTTCTTTAATTTTTTGACTCCTTGTGCCAACTGTATCTGTATTAAAGACACTTAATACCTAGATTGTTTGGCAGGTATGAAAGAGGGCCCGGGCAGGGATTGAACCCCTGTCTCTCAGGTAAGGGCGGTCCGGACTTGGGCCGTTTGGTTTACATTTTATTCAATGTCAATCGCCACGCGCGTCCAGCCCCCCTTCCTTCTCTCCTCGCGTTTGCGCTAGGTTTTGAGATTTTCTTTTTCCCTTTGGGCGCGGCACCCACACGAGAAAAATAATATCTTTTTGCCTCTTCCCGGCGCCACCCATCACAGCGAGCTCACACACACACACTTTTTCTCTCAGAGGAGAAAACCCACAAAAAAACCCAGAAAATCTCCCCCCCTTCCACCCAAAGAAGAATAACTTTTATTTTTTTCCCGTCCCCTTTCTAACTGTTATTACCCCTTCCCCCTTGCCTTTTCTGGCTAATTTTCCCCCCCCCCACGGACACAGACTTAAACCGGCCGGACCACCGCGAAATCCCCCCCCCCCCCAGCACCCCATGATAAAAATATAACACTCACACCCACCACCCCATTCCTTTAATCAGACCGACACCAGACCAGAAAGCCCCCACTCCCCTTCCTTTTTTTTATCTTTTTAGCTATCCCCCCTCCCCCCACCTGCCACAGCCCAGACACACAAAAAAGGAAAAAAAAAAGGAGAACCTCCCCCCCCCGCGGCGGCGCCCCTACTGACATCTCCCCCCCCGCCCCCAGAGCGTCAAGACGCGGGGAAACAGCGGCCTACTATTTATAATGAGCCCTCCCTCCTTTGGGCGCCGGGCGCCTTTTGACCCCCAAATCCGCTTGGTCTGAACACACTTAAGAGTTAAGCGGGCTGACCATTCAGCCAAAGGGATACCCCTGGGGCCAAGTAGCCAGGGCACATGATCAAGTGGAGTCACAGTGACAGGACCGCCCACAATAAGCTACACAACAGGTCTTAAAGTCTATTATTCCAGCTTTTAAAATACATCATCATGCAGCAAATTCATAAAACCAAAAAAACATAACCCAGACTTTACCTTGTAGAGTTCAGAGAGTCCTCCAGAGAGCTCTGGTCAAGGCTGTCAGAACTCATAGATTTCTTCACCTGAGCTCTAGTGCGAACACCAGAGTTTGTGTGAGGAACCTCCAAGTAACATGGCTCTACTGCACTGCCTCTGTTACTATGAAACTTGTTTTGTGCTCGCAGGATTTGGTCTGCAGAGGCCAGCTAAAGATAAAAAGGTGGAGTATAAATAAATGCAAAGGAAAGTTTTTTTTTTCTTAAATAAGACAATATTTCATCTTACTCAACACAAATGACACCAACCTGCACTTCCAAGCTGGCCACCTTGCACAAAAGCTTCTTTTCATTGGCTTGAGCCTTGTCCAACTCAAGTTGAAGCAGCTTTTTTTCCATGGTAATAGCCTTCACTTCTTGGTCTTGAACCTCTAAGGAATGTTTGAGCGCCATTGTTTCTTCTTGACTTTTCTGGAGAAGCTGCTTTTTGCTGTTGTAATGACTCATAGCTTTCTCCATCTGAAATGTTAATGACAAACAAACAGATATCTTTGTATGAGCATCTCAGTCAAAACTCCTCTTGACACTAAATCAACCAAAACACACAATCAGCTAATGTTATTGGCTGTGTGATGGGCAAGAACATGTACATATTGTACTGTAGATGAAACATTTGTAGCTGTACAAACCTGAGTCTTGTAGTGTTCTGCAGCCTCTATTTTGGCTGCAAGCTGTTCCTGCAGATCCATCTTTATCAGCTTAATCTCTTCTGCCTTTGCTCCTTCTTTCAACAGCTTCCCCTTCTCCAGTTTTAGCATTTCCAGCTCCTGCTGCAGCACAGATTCTAGTTTATGAGAGGCTATGTTTTCTCTCTCTATGGCTTGATTGGCTTGAGCAAGTCTTTCCTTCTCAAGGACAATGGCTTCGACATGTTTCTCCAGAGCTTTCTGATCCTTTTCCGACTGCAGGATCCTGGCCACAAGAGCTTCTTTTTCCTGAATGAGAACTTCCTTCTCCTTTAGTGTGGCAACCTTTAACTCTTGCACAGCCTCTCTGTGTTTGAGGTCTGCAGCTAGCATCTCTTTCTGTTGGTTCAGCTCTGCACCGACTGTTGAGAGCTGCTGTTGAAGAAGGTTTATCTGCTGAGAAGACTCCTGCTGAGTTTCCAGTAATTTCTGCTCTTTAGCTAGAAGTCTCTGAGATGTAGTTTCCATTTCATCTTTCAGATTCTGAATCTCTTGCATGAGACAACTTATCTGCTTGGAGCTCTCCTCCTTTATCTCAGCCAGGGTTTTCTTACTGGCCTCAGCCTCCCCCTTTGCTTTTTGTGCCAAGTTAGCTTGGGTAGCAGCTTCTTCTTTAAGCCTGTTCAGAGTTTGGTCTTTTTCAGAAATGATAGTCTTAACGTCTGACAACTGTGTTTGAAGGCTCTGAAGCTTCTCCTCAGCTGCAAGGAGATGATTTTTTTTTTCTCAAGCTGAGATTCTTTAAGCTGTTGAATTTCTTCTTCACGAGAATTAATTTTCTCCTGCAGAGTTTCCAACTGTTGGACTTTTTCCTGTAGGCTTTGAAGTACCTGCTTATGTTGAGTATTTTCTTTTTGTTGCATAGATAAAAGGTCTTCTTTGGACAGCACATCTTCCTTGGCTTTATTCAGCAAAGACTCAAGACTTTGAACCTGTTTATTCAAACTTTGTATCTCTTGATTTTGCAAATTAATCTTTTCTGAGTTATCATTCTTCAGCAGGAACATCTGTTCTTCTTTGGCTTGAATTTCACTTTTCATTTGCCTGACTTCTTCCTCAGAAGCAGACAGCTGCTGCTGAAGAAGCTCCTTCTGATGAGCACTGTCCTGCTCCCGCTTGTTTAGCAGACCTATCTGAATCTGAAGTTCGTCCTCCGTCTTTTTGAGAGAGTCGCTCATATCAGCCAACTGCTTCTTTAGACCATGGATCTCTTGCTGTAGCATGCCAGAACGTATGGATCCCTCTTCTTTAAGGGTGACTAGTTGTTCCTCTTTAGTTTGGATCTCTTCCTTTAGTTTTCCCATCTCCTGTTCAGAGGTTGCAATGATATTTTGAAATATATCCTTTTCCTGACAAATCTCCATTTCCCTCTGAGCCAGCAGGTTTTCTTTAGCCTGGACCTGCTCTGCTGCAGCTTTGAGGGAGTCATTCAGACACTGTACTTGATCCCTCAGAGTTTGGATCTCACTCTGTAGGACTTCTGACTCTTTGCAGCTCTCAGCTTTTAACTCATTAACTTCAGCCTCTTTTGTTTGAATATCCTGCTTTAGCTGGTTCACCACCTCCTCAAGAGCTGTACTCCGTTTTCCGAGTTCCTCTATCTGAAACATGCTCTTCTGTTCCTGCTTGGCCATCAGGTCTTCTTTGTCTTTAGCCTGGCTCTTGGCAATCTCAAGAGAATTGGTAACGCTTTTTATTTGGCTGTTCAGAGTTTCAATCTCCTGCTGCAGCAATTCAGTGTGTGTGGAGGTCTCAGTCTGCAGCTCAACAAATTTCTCCTCCTTAGCATTAATTTCTGCATTTAGCCTTTTTACTTCATCTTGAGATGCTACCATCTGCCACCGAAGTGCCTCCAGATGCTGAGTGCTCTGTAGCTTCTGCTCTCCTAACAGATTTTCTTTGGATTGCAGATTCTCCTCAGCTGCCCTCAGTGAACACGTAAGACACTCAACTTGCTTCTTTAAATCCTGAATCTCTTGATGTACAAGTTTTGATTGCTCTGAATTTTGATTTTCCAACAGTCTCATTTGCTCCTCTTTACTGTGGATCTCATATTTCAAGTTTTTTACTTCCTCCTCAAAGGCAGACAGCTGCTGCTGAAGAAGCTCCTTCTCATGAGCACTGTCCTGTTCCTGCTTGTTTAGCAGAACTACCTGAGTCTGAAGTTTCTCTTCCATCATTTTGAGAGAGTCGCTCATATCACCCAGCTGCTTCTGCAGACTGTCGATCTCTTGCTGTAGTTTGTCAGAATGTATGAATCCTTCCTCTTTAACCGTGACCATTTGCTCCTCCTTAACCCTGATCTCTTCCACAAGTCGTCTCATCTCCTCTTCAGAAGTTTTAAGCATGTTTTGAAAGGAATCCTTTTCCTGACATATTTTCATTTCTTTCTGAGCAAGCAGGTTTTCTTTAACTTTAACCAGCTCCTTTGCAGCCTTTAATGAATCATTTAAATGTTGTACTTCATCTCTTAGAGTTTGGATCTCATTCTGGAGGACCTCCAATTGCTTGCATCCCTCAGACTTCAGCTCACGCACTTCATCTTCTTTAACTTTGATGTCTTGCTTCAGACAATTAACCTCTTCCTCAAGAGTTGCACTGTGCTTTCTAAGTTCCTCGATCTGAGACATATTATGCCGTTCCTGCTTGGCCATCAGGTCTTCTTTGGCTTTAAACTCCTCCTTGGCCATCTCCAGAGAACTGCTCATGCTTTTAATTTGTGTATTCAGAGCTTCAATCTTGTGTTGAAGCAATTCAGAGTGCATAGAAGTTTCTGTTTTTAGCTGAATCAACTGTTCTTCCTTAGCATTTATCGCTGCATTTAATTTCTTCACTTCATCTCGAGAGGCTGCCATCTCCATCTGGAGTGCCTCCACATGCCGAGTGCTCTGTAGCTGCTGCTCTGCAAAGACTTTGTCCTTGGTCTGTACCTTTTCCTCAGCTGCCTTCAGTGAAGATGTAAGACACTGAACTTGATTCTTTAAATCTTCAATCTGTTGAGTCAGTAATTCTTTTTGATCTGAACTTTGATTTTTCAACAGTTCCATTTGTTTCTCTTTTGTCTGGATTTCCCCTTTCAAGTTCTTTATCTCTCCTTCAAAGGCTGACTGTTGCTGTTGCAGAAGCTCTGTTGTTTGAGCCCTTTCTTGCTCATGTTTTGTAAGTATAGCCTGCTGAGCCTGAACTTTCTCTTCAGCCTTCCTGAAAGAATCATTAAGACTTTCTAGTTGGTCTTTTAGGCCACTGATCTCTTGCTTAAGAGATTCACACTGTTGAGAGCTGGCATTCTGTAGCATAACCAGCTGCTCATTTCTCTCCAGTATCTCTGCATTTAGTTTCTGCACTTCATTCTCACAGCTTAAAATCTGCTCCTGAAGTAAACTTCTTTGTTGGGTATTCTCTTGTTGGGTTTGAGCTAGTAGGTCTTGCTTCAGCTGAATTTCCTGCTCAGCCTGTTTTAGAGATGAGGCAAGATCCTCCACCTGCACTGTTAAGGTCTGGATTTGAATGTGAAGAGTTTCCTGTTCGTTTGACTTCTCTTGTTCCAACTTAGCAAGTGCTTCTTCTTTGGCTTGAATCTCACCTTTTGCTTGTTTAGTTACATCTGTTAGCATGTCGACCTCTTTTCTGAGGCTGTTAACTTCTTGCTCTTTATCTGTTAATAAAGAAGTGACAGCAGATAGCTGTGTTTCAAGACCCTTTATCTTTCCTTCTGCCTGATGTAGAAAGTCTTCCTTCTCTTTCTTTTTCTCTTTAAGTGTTTCTATTTCTTGCTCATAAGCTGTGATATTTTGTTGTAGTCTGGTCACCTGCTCAGATTTCAGCTGCTCAACTTGCTCGAGCTGAAGCTCCAGCTTTTGGATCTCCTGTTGAAGAACTGTTCCCTGTTCAGTTAAATCATTTTGCAATTTGTCTAAAGTTTCATCCTTGGCTCGAATCATTTCCTTGGTTTTGGCTTCCTGCTGTTTTAGGAGCTCTTGATGTTGGATTATTTCTTGTTGGTTTTCAGCCAACTTTTGAGTTTTGGTTTGAATCTCTATCTCCGCCTTTTGTAGGGAGCTTAGTGTACTCTTCAGCTCACTCCTTAGATCGTTGATTTCAGTCTCCAATTCTTCTCTCTGGTAATTTTGGAAGGAAAAAAGAAAAAAACACATCTATTACAGAGGGAAAGTTTCAGAAAATGCACACTTTATTTCAAATTCCAAAATAAAGTTTGATCAGTTAGCACTTGCAAAGAGTTAATGGTTTTACCTCCATTACAGGGCCCATGTTTTCTCCTACTTCCTCCCTTGCGGCCCTGCTTATCTCATCCTCTAAACAGGAAATCTTTCCTTGGAGGATCTGAATTTGTTCAGTCAGGAGCTCCTGAAACAAAGGCACACATACTACATGGATCTCCTCTGTGTCAAACCCAAATGTACAAAAACAGTCATAGAAGTAATCAGTATCAACGAAAAGCATTTTTCAGTAAGCATTGCAGTTAAGTGTTTTGGCGCACCTTTCTTTCTACTATTCTTTAATTGTAAAACTTAAGTTGATGTGTTTGCTTTGGCTTTTCATCCCTGTGCCCCTAACAGACCAAACATTAAAGGAATAGTTCACCCACAGAATGATTTAACTTTCTTTTACACTTACCCTCATGGTGAGCAAGACTCTGGAACACTTTTTTAATATCTCAAATGCAGCCGGCGATCAGAAAATTCTCCCCCCCCCACCCACCCACTTTCATATAACAGAGTTCGCCGGGGTCCGAGCCAAAAAGGTCCATAAAAGTCCACAAAAACTTGTCAATATTCCTCCATGCTGCTCCTCCAATGTAATCCAAGTGTCCTAAGTGAGTAGCATTCATAATTTACTCAAAACAACATCATTTAGTATATTTTTAGAGCCTAAACAGTAGAACATCTTACTTTCACCGAGCACGCCAATGCGCGTTCACTAAACTACGGAAGCCTCGACGTTCAGACCCGACTCTGCCCATAATGCAGGCGTAGAAGAAGAAATTCGCTGCTTACATTGTGCTAAGAGCGCCAGAGTTCCAGACAAACCAGGACAAACACAAGCAGGTCCAAGAGGGGTTAGATATTGATTTAAAACAAAGAAAGAAAAAAAAGAGAACATGCGATCTCGTCTGCTCGTTTCGTGAACGTGCATCGGCGTGCTTGCTAGAGAAGCGATGTAGTATTGTTTAGGCTCTAAAAATATACTAAATGACGTTGTTTCGAGTAAATTCTGGATGCTACCCACTCAGGACACTTGGATTACATTGGCCGAGCAGTATGGAGGACGATTGACAAGTTTTTGTGGACTTTTATGGACCTTTTTGGCTCGGACCCTGGCAAACTCAACTATATGAAAGTTGGGGGGGTGGGGGGGGCTTCCTGATCGCCGGCTGCATTTGAGATATTAAAAAAGTGCTTAAGAGTCTTGCTCACCATGAGGGTAAGTGGAAAATAAAGTTAAATCATTCTGTGGGTGAACTATTCCTTTAAGGGCGCTCGAGCATCCCCACAGAGGACTGTTCCAGTGTGATAGAAAAATAAACAGATTTTTCTACCTTTTGGTTTGTTGCTTGGTTGAGTTCGGACTGCAGATGGCTTGTTTTGCTTTTCCACTCCTTTTCAGCGGAAGCTTGAGTTTCTGTCAGTCTGCCAACTTCTGCCTCAAAGACGCCGAGCTGTGAACACACTGCTCTCACCTGAGAAAGCATTTAAAAACAAGTCCTTATTATCTGAATTAAGCTGACGTTTTTATCTTTTACGTCTTTAAAAAGTTTTCATATGGATTAGAACTGCACTGGTTCTTGAAAAGACAAAATCTATGAAACATCCAGTTTCCAGTTGCATGCTTCTTCTATTGCTAAAATGAATCATGTAAATCTCCCCATAAAAAATAATTCACTTTATACACAATCAAAATAAAATATACTTAATTACAGACATACAATGAATCCATGGCATGAACACAAAAAGCAGCTTCCTAATGCCAAACATACAGGGAAAAAAGTGCAATCAATAAATTTAAAAATAATGATAATTGCAAACTGCAAACGCATCATTACCTCAGAGGACAGTGCACCATTTTCATCTGTAAGCTCATCAACTTTACGCTCCATATATGAAGAGGTTGTCTTGAGCTCTTTATTTTGCTTCAACGTCTCATTAAGACGCACTTGCAGCCTAAGACAGAAATTAATTTGTGTAATAATATGTATATACATTAAAAACTACTGAGGTATGTTTGGTAGCAGGGAGGCACAGGTTTTTAGAGGTAAATATATTACGATTTGTATACTTACATATTGTTCTTGTTCTCAAGCTCACTGATCTGTTCTCTGATAGCCTGTTCTTGATCACCTTGATCTTCTTTTAACTTATCTAGACGGTACTGCAGCTGACTGATGTGCGATTCTAAAACATAAATAAAAGACAAAATTATTTGATGAAAAGACAAAACAAGAAGGAAACAGATAATCTGCAACCCATATTATTACACATCACATTAAGTTAACTGAAGTATGTGATACCTCTCTGTGCAATGAGTCCAAGAGTGTTAGCCAACTCCCTCTCCAAACCATCTCTGTATTCCCTCTCCTTGATCATCTGTCTTTGCATCTTCCTCATCTGAAATTTTGGTGTATTCATTATCTCTGCCAAAGGAGACTTGCTGTGAAATGAACACAGATCAACAAGATTATTCCCATGGATTTATACAACTAAATCCAGAGATGTTTACTTAACACTGCTTATATAGTGATCTTACTGTCATTAGACAAATACACTAAAGTCACATCGGATTCATCTTGAATGTACAACAATACCTGACAGAGGAAGATGCAACAGTTTCCATATCCACAAATCTGATTTTATGAGTGCGATGAAAGATAGGCGATTCATCATCAGAGAGCGAGGAAATAGTTGACACGCTGGAAGTAGAGATGGTTGTTGGCTCCTCAAAGATTTCTTGTGAGATGGGCAAACCTGAGAAAGTTTGCAGCATGTGTCAGAGGAACCAATTCCTTTTTAAGGCACATCATAAAGGAATGGAAAAGACATCAAATTTGCAACCTACATCTCCTTGTCAAGTAGGCATCAAGTCTGTTGCTCAGATAAACGCAGCCATCGCTCTCCATCACAAAGGAACAAGTTAGGTTTGCCAGTTCTCGCTAACAGAGCATGAACATATAGATCAGAACAAAATTTTTAAAGTAGCACAGTAGTTTATATTTATACAATGAGTTATGTAACAATGTACGCTATACTTAGGAGCACATTAGAGTTTTTACCTCCACTTCACATTCCAACATGTTTAGAGTGCATCGGTCATTCATCATGTCATGGTATACAAACAGCAAAAGAACCTGGTGACGTGACAAACGCTTGTCAGAATGAGTCTTTTTGTCTATAATGGTTTGCAAATGTTTTCCTTTTTTTTTTACCTTTGCAATTTCTACAGTTGGGTTGTTACCATTTCTTATGTTGTCCCAAGATACACATGTCTCTGAAGTTTGACTAAATCTACAGTCCCCTAAAAAGTAAAATAGAGCAAAGTGTCACTTCATTCAAATGGAAAAAATGATATTGAGGATCTGTTCATATCTTGGCATCAGTGTTGTCACTAACATAATTTTGTTTTAGAGAATGTAAGAGAGAAATACTTAAAGGAATAGTACACCCACAGAATGAAACTACGGAAGCCCCGGTGTTCGGCGACTATTCTGCCGATAATGCAAGCGTAAAAGAAAAAATTTGCCGTTTACATTGTGCTAAGAGCGAACGAGCTATGAACAAACCGGGACAAACACAAGAGGGGTTAGCTATTGATTTTAAAAAAGAATAAAGAAGGAAAAATAACGCGGGATCTCATCTGCCACAGCTTCCATAGTGTCGTGAACTCTCATGGACGCGCTTTGTGGGGGCTATATGTAGTACTGTTTAAGCTATAAAAATATACTAAATGATGTTGTTTGGTGTAAATTACGGATGCTCCCAATCAGGGCACTTGGATTACATTGGATAAGCAGTATGGAGAAATATAAAACACAAAGTTTTTGTGGACCTTTTTGGTTCGGGCACTGATGAACTCCATTATATGAAAGTTGGGGAGAAAACAAAAATCTCTCCGATCTCCGGCTGCATTTGAGATATTAAAAAAAGTGCTCCAGAGTCTTGCTCACCATGACAGTGAGTAGAAAGTGAACGCACATCATTGTGTGTGTGTACTATTCCTTTAAAGGGACTTGAGGCAAGATTAAGAAACGAAACTTGCGACTGCTGTGACTGCCGCTTTAGGTAACTGCAGCCTCGAGCCAAGCTGTCACGAGAGCGTGCACAAACTGAAGCTATAATGTTGTTTACTAACCTTTTTCTCCGTAGTTACACTTTTTAGTGGTCTTTCAGTTGATCTGGATCGTTTGCTGACGGCAGAATAATCCATAACTATCGCTTACAGTGTTTGAATTTACCGCGACCGGCTTCGTCCTATATCAAAACAGCGGATGTAGCGTCATGTGACGTCACGCCAGCATGGTAGAGCTGGAAAACTATAATGTTGTTTACTAGTTACAATTTTTAATGGTCTTTCAGTTGATCTAGATCGTATTCCGACGTCAGAAGAATCCATAACTATCGCTTACGGTGTTTTTATTTAACGTGACCGTCTTTTTCCTGCATCAAAACTGCGGATGTAGGTCATTTGACGTCACGTCCGCAGGGCAGCGCGGGAAAGTCGGACACCGAATTGCAGCGCATTTTGCAGCACACAGCCTGTTCAAGGCAACGGAGAGAAACATGGGTGGAAACGTTATTTTTGGTATTTAGCACTTCATCACCCATTAGTATGAAAAAGGGACATTCATGTTTGGTTTTTTTCAAATTCCTGCCTCAAGTCCCTTTAAAGGGGACTAGAGGCAGGAATTAAAAAAAACAAACAAACATGCATGTCCATTTTTCTTAATTTTAATGGGTGATGAAGCGCTAATCCCCCCCCCAAAAAACGAGCCCACCCCGTCTCTCTCCGTTCCTTACAGGCTGTGGCTCATCACGCCGGCCCCCCCCTCGATGTAACATCAAATGACGCTACATCCGCATCCCCGACAGTTTTCATACAGGAAGAAGACGGTCGCGGTAAATTCAAACACTGTAAGCGATAGTTATGGACTCTTCTGCCATCAGCAAACGATCCAGATCAACTGAAAGACCACTAAAAAGTGTAACTACGAAGAAAAAGGTTAGTGAACAACATTATAGCTCCAGTTTCTACACGCTCCCGTGACGGCTTGGCTCATGGCTGCAGTTACCTGAAGCGCCAGTCGAGGCAGTCGTGAGTTTCATTTCTGAATCTTGCCTCTAGTCCCTTTCAGACCATACCCAACAGGGTGCAGTCAAATGAGCAAAAGGAATCGTTTACATTTGTTTAAATGTCTGGCATACCATTTACAGGAATACAATAATTTTTAAAAAAGCATGGCATATCAAAATGTTAAAAACAGAAACTCACTTTCTAAAAACTCTGCAATGAGTCTGATCCGGTCCTCAAAGGAATTACTGGGAGTGAAGTTTTTTTCCTTTCTCCTGATGACATATGTGAGACAAAACAAATTGCAGGTCACTCCAAGGATTTAGCATTTCTATCAGTTCAATATCCTATTAATAGGGAAAGGGAGTTTAAAAACTTCCCAAGTCATACCTTCTTTGGTTTGACACAAACCAAAAATTTAAAACACACAACTCATATACTCACAGTTTATAAATCAGTTTCTCTAAGACAGTCCCATCCTGTAAATCGTCGATGTTTATTTCTCTGTCAGACAGTTGGACACTGTTGACCTATAAAACAAAAGTAAAACAAAGAAAGGAAAGAGGTGTAGTGCTCACTGGATCAAGTCTTAAGGATCACTGGCTCAATGTGAAATAAGCCAGCAGGTGCTCATCAAACCCGTGGCCGAAAAACATTCAAAAGAAAAAAAGGATGAGTTGAGGCACTCTGGATTTGCAGGTGAATTTATTCACCTAGATTTGCAGGCACCTGCAAATCCAGTTTTACAGTGTCTCATACTGTTATAAAGTTCACAAGTGCAGTGTGAGGGATTACTTTTGAGACATAAGTTCTTGGCAAGCATGTGCATGCATAACATTGCAGCAGATTGGATTTGCAGGCACCTGCAAATCCAGTGCAGTTGAAAAAAAAAACTGAATATCTCATACCATAGTTGACGCCACTATAAACTAACTTACCCAGCAAAGAAGAGCCTTAACCCCCATGTTTGTCATCTTGGCTGACTTTTTATTTTAATCTAGAAAGGGGTTTAGACCTAGAAGCAAAAAGAAAGAATCTAGATTACATTAGCCAAAGTAGTTAGTATAATCATCTAAAAGACTGTGCACAAAACATAAATCTGCAACAAATTTAACCAAAACCGAGTCTAAGCAGTTACTATAGATCAAAATAATTTATTTTAATTCTACAACATGCAATGTTGATTTTTAACGATACACCATACGATATACCAACATTGATCGTCGTGCTTTTTTTTTTTTTTTTTTAAAGAATGACTCGGAGATCGATTAGCTTCATGGTAGGTTAAGCTAACTGTATCTTATTAACGTTGCTTTTTAATGCCAACGGTGGTAAAATGTTGCTTCCGAGCAGTTCACATACCAAAAAACTCCAACGATTAATCCCTCTTGTAGCGTGCTAATAAGTCTCACATTGGCGTCGCTGAGGAGGATAACTACACGAAGCTAGCGTCTAGAAACAAACAGTCTCACCAGGTGAAACAGTCAAGAATAAATTCAAAAGAGTAGCAGGAGATTAAACCAGCCAATCCGTGTTCGTCTATTTGCTCGTGTGAAAACAGAAGAAGATGATTGGTTTAGAAGCCGGATATAGTCCAGACGTTATGTTCACTTCCTGGCCAATCGAGAGAGAAAAGAGGAAACAGCTGACCGAAATCATATCTATGGACTGAAATGAAAAACAAGTGATCTCATAGATCAACATTACAGACTTACTACCCCAAGTATATTTAGGAAATTTTATGTTGCCGCAGCTTGTATCTTTTCAGTTGTTTCAGCATGTTTGCAGAGTCCAAGACAGCTGGATTTATGCCTCAAGAAAATTCAATATTTACTACAAGTCCCATGATGCACTTGTTTGTTTCCTTAGAAACACTTTTTAGCTAATCCAAACGGAACTTTTCTACAATAAATCACTCATCAAACTATAGAAAATATTCGCAAAAAGTTGCATTCCATTGTTGGTAAGTGTATGATATATAAGTAAGATAACGTATAAAGTCTGTAAATGTAAATGATCGCCGAGATGAATATTTGATTGTTGTCATGGTAAACCAAATATACAATTCATGGAGTTATTAAACGTTTGGTAATCACCGGGTTGACTTTATGATTTAGCATATTATCGCTATCACTCTGCAGGTAGGGAGGCATACAGGTGAGACCATGAGTGGAGCTCCAGTGGATTTATCTTTTAGAAATATCAGCAGGTTGGCAGGTAAAGATAATTCTCCAAATTATTATTATTATTATTATTATTATTATTATTATTATTATTATTATTATTATTATTACTATTATTATTATTAATACTATTATTAACTTTAGCTCTCTTTAAATGATCATTTTGACTCAGAAAATGGAAAATAATTATTAATAAAAGCATCCTTTGCTTTACAGCAATAGTCTTCTGTGTGACGTTAAACTACACTAAAGATAAAGAAAAAAAGAAAAAAATGAATAAGAACGCTTTTTTAAATTTATTTGTTATTTCAGACATGTTGACTGAGGAGCCCACCAGGAGTCTGCGGCCTTTAAAGAGAAATTCAGAGAGTAAATACCTCAGCTGTTCTTTGCGTTTCAATAATAACAATATCACTGACCTGTATGACCTCCAGAAGACCATGATCCACTTCCTAGCTGAGCCTTCACATCTTGCCTGGCTGGACCTGTCCTTTAACAAACTCAAACATATAGACCAGGTGATTTTCCATCTGACTGACTTGATGAGTTTTTTTCAGTGTCTGTTTGGTGTTCTCTTTGTTGTAGGGAGAGACTGCCTGTGAAATCTTAACTTTGTGCTCACATGTATTTCAGGTTTTGTGTGAGCTGCATGCACTGCGTGTGTTGTACCTTCATGGAAACAGCATTTCTGTCTTGTCAGAGGTGGACAGGCTAACAGCACTGCCTCATCTTCATTCCATCACTCTTCATGGAAATCCAGTAGAAACCAACAAAACTTACAGGTGGAGATTGTTTTTTGCAATTAATCAATTACACACAAATCCATGTTGCTCAGCTGTTGTATATTATGCAAGTAATACTTTTACCTTTCAGCCATTTTATGAAAATTCTTCTGCAAAGCAGTCATGCATAGTGTAAAATAATGTTTGCTGTGTACTTAACAGAACTCAAATACAGACTGTCAACAGTGTCTCATACTGTTATAAAGTTCACAAGTGCAGTGTGAGGGATTACTTTTGAGACATGAGTTCTTGGCAAGCATGTGCATGCATAACATTGCAGCAGGTGCTCGAATGCAGATCAGATTCATATCCTAGTCTGCATGGCAACAGTGGTTTAACACACACACTCATTAACAGTGCAATAGTAGAACCCTATTCCTATTAGTTTCTCAACATTATCATGAATCACTTCATATTTTTTATTGATTTAGCACATGTTGTACAAGTGACTTATTATCATTTGCACATAAGGAAACTACTTACACTTTTGTGGTCATTTTGAGATAAATGCAAAATTTCATCACGTTGAGTTTTTCTGTCTAGGAATTATGTGATTTCTGTTTTGCCTCGGCTGAAAACGATGGATTTCAGTGCTGTGACACAACAGGAGCGAGTCATGGCAAACATCTGGCATCGAGACAATTCTCGCAGCAGAGGCAGCAAGGAGAGTCTCCAGTAACTGCTGGCCCCTGGCTTCACTGTGGCTTGATGAAATTGTAGTTACAATTCACTTGTCCTATCCTATACACTCAGTTAAAAAATTATACTGTATGTGTACATTTGTTGAGTATTTGCCCAGGGACCAGCTTGATGTGTATTTCAAGCTCAACTGAAACATTTTTTCCTGGCATATTGAGTCAAGAAGCTGCGTGGTAGTGAGGTGAAACCCTCAATTTGAATCTGCCAGTTCAATTTAGCCTCATGCTTCAAGAGCTGGAAGTGAGTGAAAATGTGGATGCATTAACAATTTTAGATTCCAAGAGAGCAAAGATCTTAATGATTTTTTCTAATCTAATTAAGTGATATGGATGCACATAAAAGTGATCCAATATATCTGAATTTGCATGAAACATTTCAGTGCATTATCATGTTACAACAAAGTTGCATACAAGCCATTATTGTCAGAGGCTGTCCCTATAAAATCACTGAATAAACTAGTTCTAAATAAACTAAAATGAGCTTGGAGGTGTATTATTTAATAAGACATGAGTATTTTGTTGAAAGTTTTTAATGAACTGATTAAACAAAAAATCTTAAAACTTTTTGGTACTTGCCTAACATATTACAAACATACAGTAATTCAGGTAGTATTACACATTTGAGTAACAAACAAAACAAAACAAAAAATGCCAAAAACTGATTGCAAAAAGCTCAAATCTGTTACATGGTTTGAAATAATCACAGCCTTGCAGAACATCCCTTTAGCGACTTGAAGAGCAGCTCATTTGCCCTCTGCCCACGCATTGCTGTGCTCTTTCTAAAGAGCAAATATACATTTAAGAACAAAAATAAATAATCACAAAAAGGTCTGAGATCATTTAATCTGCTGTGGTACATCAATTGTTAACACTCCCCCAAACTGCTACAACGGTTAGTTTCTGATTAATATGAACTCAATAGTTTTACAATCTGCAGCAAAATGCTTTGTGTAAAAGCTAACAAATGTAGGCCTGAAGAGTGTGTTGCTGTGTTTCATAAAAACTCTTATCACCACCACAATGTCTTTTCCAAATCTGACCAATGAACTCCGGACACAAAAAGAACTTCATACAATCCATCTGTTTTTATAATCGTTCAGAAAAGTCTGTACAAAGGCATGAATAATCATTTGTTCCTGCATCCCCCACACACCCACCCCCTTCATCTCTGACTACCTACACTGCTATTGAAAACGTCAGGTTCTGGCCAGCTCATCTTTAGGGGTTAAAACCTGCATGTTTCTATCTGTAAACTCAAGCATTGCACTCCTAAAAGGATCAGTTCCCATTCCCAGTGACATTAGTCCTTTCCAGGAGGCACCAACCTGCTTGTGTCTGCATCCTCAACCGCCAGAGATCATCACCCATGGGCAGTTCACTTATGAGGCCTCAGTAGGAAAAATAGTTTTCAAACTGGGCAATACATGACTAGACCTCTGTGGTTAGTTTTAAACAAATAAACAGCAGTCAATTAAATTTACTCCAGTCAGCCACATTGGCGTGATATCTCTGTGTAGACTGGCACCAAATTACCTACATAAAATAGGACCACTGTGTTACTATTAGAGTGATATCTTAACCATGAAATTAAATAAAATTATTTGCCTTTTCTGGCTTTGACTAACATTTTTCAACTTAAAAGAAAAAACAAAATTAAAGAACAAGATTGGCTCTCAGGACAACAGTATATAGTTCCACTCTAATGATGTACACATGTAAAGCTATGTTGCAAATGCCCACTCCCCCTTTTCGTCTTTACTTGTGCACCTGTACTTATTATATTGTAAAATTTCTATTATCCTAGGCCAAGATCTATTGTTCAAGAAACCATCTCTTATATTCAAAGAAAAGCTGTCACAGTTCTGTCCCAAATGCACTGTACATTCTCCCATGCCTTTGAATAACACTATGGTATGAAAGTAGCTTTGCCTATTTGGGTTAGGGATTTTTAAAAAAGACAAGATTCTGAGAAAACCCTGAAAAACTCAATGAAAATTTTGGTTTTTAATGGATCAGGATTTTCTTTTTCAGAATCTAGCACACACAAAGCCTGTGATCCATGCATTGCATACAGAGTATGCCTTGTTGAAGTATGAAGTTATACCCATAAGTAAACCATCTCCCATTGCTAATTTGACCACTGACAAATTGTCACTGACATATTTTCATAAAGGGACAACCAGAGGGTAAAATCCTTCATGGTCTCCTGTCTTTATAGCAATTAGAGGCATCGCTAAGAAGCATATGGACCAAAATGCTTTAATAAAGGGTGGGCTGGAGGATGAGGATGCAGGAGTGACACACAGAGTGGGATGGGAGGAAAGATATGCAGGCCAGAGTCACAGAATCAGGGAATGGCAAACTGGACCACCAGTTCCTCTTTAGCATCCACTTTGATTTGAGAGATTGCACTGTAAGCATACGCTGCTATCTTTGATACCTGCAAAGAAAATGAGAAAACAGTTTCTATGTTGTGCAAAATAAATAAAACAAATTCTGTTTTGTTTTTTTGTTTTTTTTAATAGTTTTAGGTTTCTGTAATATCCACCTTAAACCTCAAAGACCACACAACCTCTTATGCTGCAAACTGGGAGGAACAACTTGGCATGAAGCAATAGGATGCAGGAGGTACTTGCCAACATGTAGTCAATACAAGACAGTAAGATTACCTGTTGAACATCTGAGTATGGCACCAGATCACTTGCAAGCACTTGGTGGGGCTGGCTAGTGAGGGAGGGGAGACTGAGAGCTTTCTTTTGGGGCAGACTGGTGCCCAACACAGCCAGCTTCGTACTGGAATTTGAAAAAAACACAACAAAACAAGACAAGAACTTACTGTGCTTTTCGAGTTGAGGTTAAAGTAAAAATTAAATCAAATTGAAAAAACACCACCTGGAACTCATTCACTTGTCTCAAACCAGACTGATGTTAGCACAGGTTAATCTTCACTTTTATTTTAGTCTAAACACAGCTGCGTTGTTTGATGGAAAATCTTTCAACTTGCACTCAAAATCAGTAGATATGAGGTTAAAGTTTAAAAGCTAAAGACCAGTGCTGTTGCAATTCCTTTCTTAAATCAACGACTTCATAACCTCATCTCCAGTCATTGGGTTGGTGTAGAAACTTTTTGCCTAAACTTTAATTTTGCCCACTTTTGTTTACGCTAAACACAACCACAGGTGTCTCAAGCAAGCCCCCTTAGAAATCACATAAACCACCTTAAGCTCAACATTTAAAAAAAAAAAAAAAATAAATAAATATATATATATATATATATATATATATATATATATATATATATATATATATATATATATATATATGTGGCTTTCACATCCAAGTAATCATTAGTTTACATATAAACAATTCAACTGGTCAATAACCGTTGGATGACGAAAACATTTCCCCTTCTCATCTCAATCTAAAGCCAGTTCTTCTCCAGTTTCTCAACTCTTTAATGCTACAAAAAACAGCGCCTGTCCATAAAAGAAATTTTACACAGGTGCTTATCCACTTACCTATATTGTCTAGCTTTATCCATATACTCATGCTGCTCCATCACAACAGAGTCAGCTGCTGAGACATCTATGATATTCCTAAAATAAATAAAGGATTACTCTCAGATTACTATTTCATTGTCAAAAAGTGTGTACTTTAATTTCACCAGTTACAAGCAGCATCAGAGTGTCTTACTGTGCAGTCTTAGTCAAGATGGATGTGAGAAGGGCCTGTTCATCTGTCCGTGCTGAGGGGGGACTGGTCGTGATCCAGTCTGTCCCATTTGGAGGTTTGCTGGCAGGGTTTGGGGGGATCAGTGGCTTACTTTCATCATCAGGGTCCTTGAGAAAGATCAAAATTTTAGTGAAAAATTCAAGCTATTTTGAAAAAATAATCTGCTTTTCATAATGTAAGCACAGTATGTGAGAACAAGAGATGAAAAGATCAAGTATAAGAAATGTTCTTTTCCCCAAAATACATCAAACAAAGCACGTAACTCAAATATAGTGATCAATGGCAGGACCTTGTCAGGCCAGTGTTGTAAATAGGAATTTATTCTTACTGTTTAGCCTGACAAAATAAAAGTTAAATGAGAACAAAAATAAGACTTGCTCAGCAATAAGTGCAGAACACTTAATCTCCAAGAAAGAGACAGACAGACAAGCCCTGTTATTGCTTTAAAAGTAACCAATTTCAATTCAATATTAAAAGAAAATGATCAAAAACAATGTTGCCCTCATACTTCTTTAACTTAACACTGACAGCTTTTTTTTAATCCCAGTTGTAGCTAAATATACTAATATATGGTGCAACAGTTTTTTTAAAGGTTCAATTTCTTACACAAGAATATAAATAAATATGTACTGTGATTGGTATCTTGAATGGTAATCATTTGTTTTCAATGTGTCAGACTGGGTGCTTTACTAAAGACTGACTTTATAGTATATCAAATTCCAATGTCTCCTCAAAAGAAAATTATATACAATATACCAATTACATATTTTCCTCAAATTATTCAATGGCAATTTTACAAACAGGACAAAACATATGAGTGTGTGTGTGTATTATATATCAAACACATACACACTACACGGATTAAAAGGGTATTTAAGACTGTTGGTGAACATTTCAATTCAATTCCTAAACTACTTCTATGGAAAGATAAAGAGGGAAGAACACTTATTTCCTTTTACTAAAAATAGCAGGGAATCTTGGATCATATGATACAACGCACACTAAAAAGCAAAACGAAACACTAAACACTGCTGTTATTTGTAGACAGACTATAACTGATTATTAAATCAATAAGAAATAGCAAATTCAGTACTTTCCAAAAAGACCGTGTACTAATTTATAAAACTGCAGTGACATATTTATTTAAACCATATAAATCTACCTTCAGCTCTGTAAAGCTCATTTATCTTTTGTATTAGTTTTCCACTGATGCCTCCACAGGCTGACTTGGGTCAGGCCTATCCCACAGGCTTGAAGCAGCAAGCTAACGCTACTTTTAGAAATCACAGCTTTAACCGTTATAGTAAACCCCTTGGTATAAAACGACAGAAAATACTCGTATTATTAATTGCACTTTACCAAAAAGGAAAATACTATCAAGTACTTTGTTTCTGAGTAAACCAGAATTTATTTATCGGTTTCAGTCAGCTAGTAGCTAACTTACTACCTGACTTGTGTTCTCGTTCTCGCTGCTGTAACAGCAACCCATGGCAGCGTCCGAGGGGCGAAACTACACAACCCCGGCTTCACTGCGCTCCGTCAGAAACGAGCCGTGTTGTTCTTCCTCTCCAACAAACATAAAACTCCTCTTCTGAGTAGTTTTACTTTAACCTCATCTAAAGGTAAGAAGCCACTGTCCACAGCAGCCTCTCAGACAGGCTATCACATGACAGCAGCTGTGGTGCAACAACAACACAGCACCTACTTCCGGTATTTGAGACGTAAAACGGCCCCAATCACGTGAACGTGGACATTTCAAACGTTGAGCTAATGGGGGAAAAGGTGAACAGCGACTTAAGCTTGTTACATACTCCACGAGAAGCGAGAACTTTTTTCTTGTTCTCGGAGCTGCGAGAACAAAATGACGTCATTTTGTTCTCGCGGACGTATTTGAGGACAGCGTGCGGCTTGTTCTTGTCCCCTCGGCCGGGCAGAACTTTCTTCTCGTGGGGGATCCGAGAAGTATTACATGATTGGTCAGAAACTTGAAGGGCGTGGTTATGAACAAGCCGGAACCTTTATTTTGCTGGGAGGAAGCCCAGGACCGACATGACCTGCTTACGTCGACACAAGGAAGTAAACAATGGATAACTTTGAGGAACAACTAGCCGAGGCGGTGAGGAAGTATGATCATCTCTACAACACTTCAATAAAATCATATAAGGACATACAAATGGCAAACAATTCGTGGAAGGAGATCGCTCAGACTTTGTCCACCGACGAAAGCGTCTGTAGAAGAAAATGGCGCTACCTCCGTGACAAATTTGCTAAGGCGAAACGTCGCGTCCAGCAGAAGAAGAGTGGTGACTCCGGAGGAAAAACGGCAGTACCAGCTCTCTATGTGTCCTTGCAGTGGCTTGACAGACACATAAAACACCGTGAAACGACCACCAACTTTACAGTTTCTCTAGAGGTAAGCTGTCGTTCCAACCATATAATCTCAGCATGCATTAATACCCAGAAGTTTTCAAGATTATATGTATGCCCTGCATTGTAATCAGCTTCATGTATTTGGTTAACGTGAATGAGCACACGACTCAGAAGGACTGGTGCGAATGTACTCAAAAGTAAAATATGCCAATGATCTCTCGCCACCACTGTTTGAAATGTGTATTTTATCTTATATTATTTTTTTTTTATTTGTTGCTTGATTCTAATACTTTTTCAACTCGTGCTTTTTCAGGACATGGATCCAGACCCTGAAGAAGGACCTTCATGCAACCTTTCTTTGAATAATGACTCTATTTGCATGAGGGATCTTGAATTCTCTGCACTGGAGTCCTCAGAGCTTTATGCTCCACCCACACATGAACTATGTACAGCTGGATCTTCTACTCCAGTTCCCAATCCTCCTTCTGGATCATCTACTCCAGTTCCCAATCCTCCTTCTGGATCATCAACTCCAGTTCCCACTCCTTCAACTGACTCTACATCCCCTACTTCACCAAGAAGATCAAGATTTAAAAAGAGGAAGCGTGAGAGCGAGCCAATCTCTAATTTTGAAGCTGCATTAGCTGTACTGGATAGAAGAAGAGCTGAACGTGAAGCTGCAGTGGAGGAAGGGCGGCAGAGAAGAGAATCCATGTTGCAGCTAATGGACCCATGTGGTAGATATGTCTTGCATGTGGCTGATTTCATGCGTTCACTGCCACCAGAACTTGTATCCGAGTTTAAATGGAAACTCCAAAACCTTATGTACGAGACTGAACAAAACGTTCCCAGGTTGGGGTGTACTATACTGACTTGTAGCGAAGTATTCACCATGTGCCACATATTTTTATCTGATACTTTTCACTATGTTGTTACAAGTTATTCATTAGTTTTTTTTTGTGTGTGTTCTATTTTTAAGTTCTTTTATTCAGTGTGAAAGTGATTCGGTACTACATAAGAAAAAATAAACTCTTGACTTTGAAGTTATACCTCTTCATTCATTACAAGGTCTATAAACATGTCGACAAACCTGTGAAAATTTGGTTTACTGAGCAAACTTACTAAAGCAAGAGTAGTCAGACTTCGTTTTCAAAATACAAATTTAATACCTTTTGGAACCAACCAAAATTACAGACTGTGGGGAATAAGCATTTTCCTCTTGGCAAAGCTTAACAGTAATAGTCACAGTCACTTTTGAAAATGTTTTAGTTATTAACTACTGCAGACACCCCCTCCGGATAATGTCTTCTTGCCATGGCACAAGTCCTTGAGGTGTTTGAAAGAACTCACAAAAGTCATTTCTTGTGGCGTGTGCTGCCCTAGATGCTCTGACTCCAGAGAGTTTCCCTGCATCCTGGAGATTGCTGTCTCCTTCCACCTGCCTCCTCCACTCCCCATGTTGCAGCTCTCCAGAAACGGCAGTAGAGTCTGCAAAGTTTGCAGCGATGTATCTCACACCTGGAGCATTAGCAGCATCTGTGCAGGCAAGGTAGTTGTGAAGGGCAACACAGGCCTTGACCATATCCCCAAGCTTATCTGGAAAACACTCCACTGGACGCCCAAGGATCCTCCATCTTGCTGCCAAGATTCCAATGCATTTTCAATCACACGCCTGGCACGGGAGTGGCGGTAATTGAAGACAAGCTCCTTTGTTGTGAGATTCCGATCTGTACACAAGACAAAGAAAATGAATACATAAATGAGCAGCATATTTCAAACCAATTTTGTGGTTACATATCAAGCATAAGTCAGCTTCCACCGTAGATGCAGATTTGCTAACACTTCCATGTTTTATTCATTACATCACTTAACTAAATTACAATCATTTTGATATGTTTACATTAAACCAAAAAACAACATACCTGCATAAGGACGGGTGAGGTTTACATGCAGAGGGAATGCAGCATCTCCCACAAACACATGTGGAGCCTTGATCGTTGTGCCAGGGAGATGTGCTGGTGGTGGCAGAGGAAGTTGCCCTTTCTTGAGTGCAGACCCAAAGGAGCTCTGTTCAAACACTCCACCATCGCTCCTTGCCGTAGGCACCGACATCCACCATTGTGAATCGATAGCGTGCATCACACACCGCCATCAACACAATAGAGTGGTGGCCTTTATAATTATAATAGTCACTTCCTGCTTGTGGTGGGGCTTTAATTTTCACATGTTTTCCATCGATGGCCCCGACACAATTGGGAAAGTTCCAACACCTCCAAAAGTCCCGAGCGATATCGATCATCTGTGTTGGTGAGGAATGCCACAAAGTCGTCCTTCAAAGCTAACCAGATAGCTTTGGTCACCTCAGAAACAATGGAGCACACGGTCGTCAACCCCATTTTGTAACTGGCGGCCACACTGCTCTGGGAGCTCCCAGAAGCTAATATCCGCAGTGTGACCGCTAATCTCTCCTGGATAGAGATCGGGATGCTGTGTGTGGGTGCATGCTGAATGAATGGCGTGATTCGATGAACGAGGTCGTCAAAACGCCTGGCAGACATTCTGAAGTAAGTAAAGTGTCTCTCATCGTCCATTGCCCTCATCTGTTGTACCAAGACGCTGTACTCGCCTTGCTCAGCCCTCGTTGTATTGAGTGGTCGAACATGCCACCTACGTTTCCTTTTTTTCTTTTTCATCTCAGCAATCGACAGTAACAACAACAGATCCTCTTCTTCTTCTGCGTAGAACATGTTTCTTTCCTCTTGTTCTTCTTCCTCCATCAACTTATAAACTGCCATAGCTGCCTTTAGCGTGCTACCAA
Source organism: Atherinomorus stipes (assembly GCA_023101725.1). Lineage (NCBI taxonomy): Eukaryota > Metazoa > Chordata > Actinopteri > Atheriniformes > Atherinidae > Atherinomorus > Atherinomorus stipes. The sequence continues at coordinate 86 of JALJCO010011082.1, read as the reverse complement.
AGTGTTGTTACTTGTTTGGATCAGGGTTCCCCAAAATGCTTAGCGCGTCTTCTTCTTTCTTCTGCGTCTTTGACTATCCAGATGCA
>JALJCO010011080.1:0-11846 GCA_023101725.1 Atherinomorus stipes | reverse complement strand
GTGTGTTGGGTTGGCAGTAGGGCTGGGCGATATGGACCAAATATAATAATCACAATATATTTTTTTAGATGACGATATCGATATATCGCAGTATTTTCATCCTAATTTGTCTGAATGTTTCATTTCATATCAAGCGCCTGTTTTTTAGTATCTAAACGAGATCCCAACCAATGTGAGATTTTTCGAGCAGATGCCGATACTGATATTGGGGTCTGAAAAAAACAAAAACAACAACGAAAAAAAACAAAAACAATATCCGATATATAAGCTGATATCCAATACTGGCTGATATCGGTTGTTATCCAACATGGACCGGTGTATAAGAACATACAGACTGTAAATTGTATAGCAGCTTTAAAAAAATCTAAACACAGAATTACTACTAAAGCTGGAGCCTTTTAAAAATGAGTTTAATGAATATCATCACCGGACCCAACTGTATTACTGAGGAAGTGAGGTCTGGCGTTTCAAAACAATACTCCGCTGTAAAAAATGCTGTTTTTTCTTTGGAGTATTTACATATGCAGTAATGCCAACAACATAAACTAGTTTTTACTGCAATGTCATCTATCCTTTAAAACGCTGCATGCTGGTCTGATTAGATGACAGGACGGTGGCACTAACTAAGTTGCATTTATCTCTGTTTATCTCACAAAGAAGCAATTTACACAGTGTTAAAATGCTAACATGGTCATTAAAACTAGCGCATATAAAACCCAACTGCTGTCCTTAATGCACCTTACGGCGTGTTTCTGTGAGGACATTTAAAAGTGTGGTGGCGTTTTGTTTTGTAAAAAGTCACCGCTCGACAACTGTGTGTGCACGCGGGGATTTAGGAGTGGGGGGGGGGGGGGGGGCTTCACACTGCGGTGAAGTTCAACCTCAAGTCGGGACCTGTCATCATTAAAGTATCTTAAATCTTTGTGTAATAAAGGTCGTAGCATGCAGGAAGCAAAACAATCGTTGATCAAGAAACATGACTAAACTAAAACTGTGATTACTGACACCTGAACGCTATCTCTTAAAGGAGTGATGACATAGCAGTTAAAAACTAGTTTATGTTGTTGGCATACCTAGTATATGTAAATACTCCAAAGAAAAAAACGGCATTTTTTACAGCGGAGTATTGTTTTGAAACGCCAGACCTCACTTCCTCAGTAATACAGTTGGGTCCTGTGATGATATGCAGCTTTACCCGGAGACCATGTTGACTTCATTTTGATTGGCTACACTCTATTCGGCTATGACCTTATTTTTAGAATCTAGGTCAAGTCATGGGGTCGGACTTTGCTAAAGGCTAACTGCTACAACATGGGCACTTCAGACAGTGTGAGCTACGTTTATCAGACAAGACAGTATTTAGAAAATAAATAAACTTACAGGTAATGACAAGGTTGTGACCCCCTCCCTCAGTGTTGCTGCAGAAGTTTTCTTTTAAATCCAGTTGTTTGAAAATCCAGACCTGACTGCACAGAAGTTACTACTAGCTCCATACACGCAGCTGAATCAGACAGGGAGGGGGAGCGGACGGTGCATAGACCGTTAGGAGAGAGAGAGGGGGCGGGGCTGTTTACTTGATAGTGTGCTCTTATTGGAGCAATTAAATTACGTAGAATGAGCAATACGTAACTGATGGAACTACGTAGAATGATAGAACTACGTAGAATGATGGAACTACGTAGAATGATGGAACTACGTAAGAATGATAGAACTACGTAGAATGATGGAACTACGTAGAATGATAGAACTACGTAGAATGATAGAACTACGTAGAATGATAGCCTGCTGTCTGATTCAACTGTTTCTGAGCAGAGAGACAAAGCTGACAGACCATAAACAGGAACTTTGATTCTCACTCTGACATTCACATGGCCTCATCAGTGCACAGCAGATCATATTATACACCCAAAACCCCAGAAAAGTGACATTTGATGTCATGGCTGCCTTTTTGTTTCACCTTTCAGACTTGCACAAGGAAGGCGGTAATATTGTGAACTCTGTATTTTATAACGCTGCATTCAGACATGCGATCCGCTCTTTTACCCCAGAGATGTATTGGACATGTACTGTAAGGACCCATGTCATACGAACTGGAAATGTTGCGGCACGTCGTTTTGGCTAGATGCACAAGGAAATGATCCGGACAGAGTTGAAGGGAAGAGCGAGGGCTGTGCGAACTTTTCCGCAACATTTCCTGATGTCTGAGAAAGCAGCCGGGGACGCGATAAGTCCACAAAGAAACAGCATGTCTGAAAAGACAGGTCCCAGTTTAAGGAGCAGGATGAAACTTTAATGCTCATGTTCACTTAATACAAGTCTGAAAACGGCTTAATGTTATAAACAGTTACAGAATCCTTTATGATATTTATCAATTTTATTTTGAAATAGCTCAAAGGGATTTCAACCATCCAACATCATTCAACTTCTCATCTGTTTGGCGGGTATTGATCTTTCACAACATTTATCTCCAGAAAATCATAAAAACAAATATCTGAGACACTATTAGTGTTCATTGAGGCATCTTAGGGATATTTCTTTCACATTTATTGGTATTTTACAGCTGTGTGAAAAAGTTTTTGCCCCCTTCCTAATTTCTTACTTTTTTGCATGTTTGTCACACTTAAATGTTTCAGATCAAATTTTAATGTGAGTCAAAGAACACAAGTAAACATGAAAAATGCAGTTTTTGAATGAAGATTTTTATTAGTGGGGGGATCCAAACCTCCATGGTCCTGGGTCCTGTGTGTGAAAAAGTGATTGCCTCCCCTGTTACCATTTACAACAACTTTGGTTGCTGTAAGTGCCGAACAATTATGGCAACAGATCATATTTGTATTTTTTCCATTTCAGGCAATAAGTTACATAGATGAACACAAGAGAAGACGAGCACTTGCATAGCTGGTCATCATATGAGAACAAGACAACCAAAATCAAACCAAAAACAACGATGGCCATAGCTACTGTATGTATTAAAAATAGATTCAAACATGCCTCTTTGTTAACACAAGCAGATTTCCTTCAAAGTTGATAATAATACATTTTATTTGTGTAGCACTTTTCATAAAACTCAAACTACTGTTCATGTTAAAAGATAAAAACAGTTAAAATATAAAAAGTTAAAAACAAGTTCAAATGCAGTGGTTCAAAAAAGATTAAGAAGTTCAAAATTAAAAGATAGTCGACTTAAGAACATTACACAATGTAAGCGGATCTAAATATCTGTAGGCAGCGCTGTGTGCGTGCTGAGAGGGTGGGGGCAATTACAGAGAGAGAGAGAGAGAGAGAGAGAGAGAGAACAAGAATTATCACTAAGTGACCTAAATTACTTGGATGATGGTGGCATTTACCATAGGCAACAGATAATTATTAAATTATGATCAACAATGATCAAAAATGAGAATATACCTTTTTTTTAACAATACTGACGATGTATGAACAGTGGTAGGGAAACAAAGGGCACATTTGTACCACTGTTGATGTAGATTCAAGGCCAGTATACCACATAATGTAAATACACCATATGTTTTAGTTTAAATCTATGAATATGTTGAGGAATGTGACATTTTGTGTCTTAATTTTTCTTCACTCTCCATCTAATCTATGAATATATTTGAAAAAACCACCACAAGAAGGTGCTGTACTTAAAACTTTAAACTGTGATCACCAGAACTGCTTGACATGTTTAAAGTAGATAGATAGATAGATAAGTTTATTGGTCACATGCAAAGCTAAAAACCAAGGTTCAAAACAGTGCAGTGAAATGCAAAAAAAACGAACTCTCGACTGTACCAATGTAACAATAAATTAAAGTAAAAATATCATAAAGTACCCTCAAGTGCCCCCCCCCCCCAACACACACACATACAAAAGTAAAACATCGCTCACAATAATAAATAACCTAAAATAGGACACACTAACACACAAAGCTTAAAAAAGCTTAGAATCATGACATGTTCATGAGCCTCACTGCCTGTGGAAAAAAAGCTCCTTTTCAGCCTTTCAGTCCTGGCTTGGAGGAAGCGCAACCGCCTGCCTGAGGGCAGCCATGCAAAAACGGGTGTGAGGATGCTAAATGTCCTTCATAATGCGGGGCTGCCCGTAATCTACAGCGATTGTCATAAATAGCCTGTAAAACCGGGCAGAGGTGCTCCCAAAGATCTTTTCAGCACACCGGATGACTCTGCTCAGGGCTTTCCTGTCTGGATGGTACAGTTGCCCAGCCACACTGTAATGTTCCCCATAAGCACCGACCCACAATTGCAGTGGGTAGTACAACAAAGTACAACAAAGTACAACAAAATTGTTAAACTACTCGATACGTTTAATGGCATGTTGCTGCCTCACCATGGTCCTCACTTCAGTGGTTATACACGGCATTTTTTTCTATTGTTTTCTTTAAAGAATCTGAGGTGAGTACTTCAGGTAGGCTGCCACCGAGTGTTGAAATAGAACATCAACTTTCATCTAAGTGCAGCAGAAATGGTGGCCCCTCCTCTGCAGGTTAATTTACCCGGTCCTCACTCTGATAGCTGAACAGGAATGTGTGTGTGTGTGTATGTGTGTATGTGTGTGGGGGGGGGGGGGAGCATATGTGTGCGTGTGTGTGTGTGTGTGTGAGCGGGCAGAGAGGTCACTTCAGTTCAGTCTCATTAGATGGTATTTTGTCTGAGGCAGTCACTCCGTACCCGGAGAGGGAGGAGGGTGGGGGAGGGAAGCAAAGCGTCACTCCACAGTCCCATCCAGGGCAAAGCTGATAAGAGCAGCCAGAGGGCCGCTCTCGGGGAGCCAGATTAAGATTAGAGATTGTTTTAATTTCAGGAGGAGCATGTTGAGTCTTCCTACAGTCCTTCAGCAGGTCTCACCGTGGCATTCCAGATCGTCCCAATCATGCTTGTTACCCCCAATCCGAGTCCCCCAACTTCTCCACGGTGGTACCCACATCCTTCATGCTGTCAGACATCGTCCCCAGTTTGCCCCACAGGGCATCCAGCTTGCAATTCAACCTGCACGAAGTTTGAGTCTGAGTGGTGATGGCTCAGAGTAACAGCTCGAACGGCAGCCTGGCCAACAGCTTGCCGTCAGCTTCCGAATTTCCCGCAAAATTAGGTACCCGACAGCTCCAATCATCAGGAACCCAGTCATCGTAAATCCAGATGTGTACAGGTCCTCAATGTCTCCCACAGAGAGAACAGCCAGGGACAAATCCTCCCGGTCTTCCAAGAATCCATTGTACACCCGGCAGGATGAGTCCCCTCTGGACAAGTTGCTGCCCCTGCAACTCGTCTCTGGGTTGAAAAAAAAAATCTTGTCAATTGTGTGGAGAGACCTGCCGACCAGATCGATGGTTGAAGTTTTAGGATTTAGGAGGAAAATGCAGAGAGAGGCTTTGAGATGTGACAGGACAAAGATAGCAGGCAGAGGAGGGAGGAAGGGGAGCAGAGGGAAGCACGTCTGCACTCACGAGAGCCGGAATAGTCAAACACCATAATATGTGTTCATGGGCATTCAAGAGCATCCACATAACAAGTCACTATAATGCATTATAAGTGACATTTTAATGTTTATAACCCTTAATATAGTTTGTCATAAAGCACTATGAGTGGAGTTATAAAGCATTATGAGTACTCTCATGATGCGCTATGACTGTGGGCTTCATACCTCATAAACCATAATGGACGTGATGGTCATAAGTACTGAAGAGCATTCATCGAATGAGTTGTTATAATTAATTATAAGTGGCAGTATAATGTTTTATAACTGTTGATATAGTGCATCATAAATCATTGTTTATAAGTGTATTTATGAGACATTTTAATGCATTATAAATGTGGGCTTCAAATAAAGTGTTACCCATGGTTCTAATGGGCCAGTCAGACCAATAATGTCGGCCTAAAAAAAACCACGTTAGCCCACCAGAGGAAGGCCAGATGGCCAGTCATCTCTGATGAAGCCCAACTTTACCTTGACAGTGATGACAGGATTTTATGATACGGCCGTCCTTCACTAACACAGCATGTAACACGAACATTTTATCCTCCTCGTGTAACCGGCGAACAATAGGTAGTAATAATAAAGTTACTATGCTACTGTACTGTAATGTGATGTGATGGGAAAGGAGAGTCATGGTGATATTTCATGTATTTTCAGTCGTATCCGCCTGCAGGGGTTCACTGAGCTGAAGCAAAGGGACCAGAGGTGACATAATGAGGATTTTCTGTGTGGGCTGGACATGAATCAGTGAGCAGCCTCACAGCAAAGTCTCCATATTATCATTTCACTGCTGATTCACCAACTCACCACCGGCTGACGTGAAGTCAACACAAACTACATGAAAGGAAAAACCAATCGTAAAACTACAGCAATTATAAACATAAAAATAACGCTATCATGATGTTTTCTGCTAACATGTCGTGTTTTCCATAAATACCCAGAACCCTGAGAGAGTCTTGGATGTTGTGTCTTATATCAGATTAAAGAAAACAACAACATCACAGTCATCACCGCAGTGTGAAACCTTCTCCCGGCCATGCAGAGTGGAGCGTGCAGCTGTGGATGAATTACTCTGCAAGTGCAATCAGCTTTGCGGCATGTGCTGTGGCAGCAGGAACAGAACCAGATCCAGAGACCTGAAGGGACTAAGGGCGGGGTCACACTCGGCATGATTGGTTTAATCACGTCTCAACTCACCAGGTGTCAAAAGTCTGGTACAAACAGCCTCCGCTCACACTGGCAACGTTGGAAACTATGTCACTATGTCACTAAGTCATGTGACCGCAATTATGTGGGTGAATTACACAATTCTGGGATGAATAAGTAGTTTTAGTTCTATATATATATATATATATATATATATATATTTTTTTTTTTTTTTTTTTTTTTTTTTTTTTTTTTTTTTTTTTTTTTTTTTTTTTTTTTTTTTTTTTTTTTTTTTTTTTTTTTTTTTTTTTTTTTTTTTTTTTTTTTTTTTTTTTTTTTTTTTTTTTTTTTTTTTTTTTTTTTTTTTTTTTTTTTTTTTTTTTTTTTTTTTTTTTTTTTTTTTTTTTTTTTTTTTTTTTTTTTTTTTTTTTTCATACCAGAGGTTGCGCCAGACTTTTTCGTTGTCTGTCATTTTAACTGACAGGGTCAGAAAAATCCAGTCATAATCTATTTCTTACCCGTCACTTTAATTAAAATATATACATATAATAATGACATATTCGGTCGCATTTTTCCATTAAATGCTTGGTTGCTCAGTTGGTGCCGAAGACTGATTACTTTTTGTCCCTCATCTTCCACTGCATCACTCTTCCTTTTTTCACCTCTTTTGTCAACACTATCTTCATTATTGGGCTTTTTGAAGAAGCTTCAGACACTCAGCTGCCATGACATTTTTCCGAGTGAACCCAACAGGCCATGCATCAAGAGAGACAATATGCTAACTCGCCATCTAGTGGTCAGGAGTGCAAATTGCAATCTGTCAAAATGACTGATGGCCTTCAGATTTTTCTGTCACCGTTAAAAAAAACGGTCAATGACGGAAAATATTCGGTTAACGCGACCCCTGATACATACACATATATGAGTACATACGTACTGTATATGTACACACATTGTTTCCAATAAAACAAAAAAAAAAGACAGAAATTGTGGGATATTGTTTGTGATATTGTTATCGAGGTATTTAAAAAAATATATTGTGATATCATTTTTTGGCAATGTCGCCCACCCCTAGTCTGCAGCTCTGTTGCTCTTAGCTGTCATCGGAGCTCATAATCTGAGGTCTACAGGAGCCGGTCCCCCACAAGCCAGCAGAGGTAGACAAATCAGACCTCTGACCTACAGGCCAGCAGAGACTTTGATGGCAGATTAAGCATAAGAAAATGAGTTATAAATCACAGAAATGTACTAAATACATCATTGTGTACAACAATACTGTATAACGAATGAGTAAAAACATGTAACTGTTGATTGTTAATGGAGGGAAGTTACTGACGTGTATGTAATGTCAGAGTAAGAAAAACTGCTAAAAACAGAGAAAGCTGGTTTTAAGTTCCTAACTCCGCCCTGTGAATGAGTTAGTACAAGGAGAGTATTGGAGCAGATAATAGCAATATGTGATTGAAATAATGATAAATGATGTGTGATGAATGTAATCAATTGTCTGAAATGTAAGAAGAATGAAAAGTCAGAATGACTGAGCTCTCAAGCATGACCCCAGGTCAGATTTGAACAAACAACAGCTAAAACCAGTTTGAGTCGGTTGAAAAAGGGAAGTAACCAGCAGAAAGAGGAACTCGGACAGTCCCTGGCTCTCTGCAGCACCGAAGAAAGAGGAACTTGGAGCCCCTAACTTTCAGCAGCTCCAGACAACGAAGCACGACCATTACCTCATCTTAAAACAAGGCAATAAACAACACGACATGAGGTCATCATAAAAATCGAACACACAAACCTTTGTTCTGGGCCAATCAAACGAGCCAGACCTGACCTTGTGATCTCCCCCGAACAAAAATTATAAAGGTGTCTGTAAACCGCAATAATAGCATTACATCTCTATGGATCTGAAGAAGGCAAAATGCGTCCTTACCATCGGAAGGAATCGGACAGAAGGCTTATTTTTCAGTTGGACTTTTAACACCAGATCTGGACGTAATCACAGCCAACTTTCAACTGAAAAGGATTTTAGCTTCTGGACTGATAGCATTAGCCTTGTGCTTCTGACAGTGGCAGCTTGGCCCCCTAAGGACGAAGAGGCCAGAACAGCTGACACTGGGGCACAAATTCGAGTGGATTTAAGAGTACAACTCGAGCTCGGGATTGGACTCTGGACCACTCTCCTAAATTTTTAACAGGTTATCAGCTTTGAGTTTCCAAAGGACTTTCAACATTTAAAGGTAGACTGAGAGATAATTAGGATTGATTTGTGAGACATTTTACACAGAATGGAGAAGTTAGGATGTTGGATTATGATGAGATTATTTTGATTAATTTGGGAATTGTTGGATTTTCTCTGATTATTGGAATTACTTTAATAGGATTTACCCTCATAGAGGGAAGTAAAGTGGTCTAGGTATATTATTGCCTATTTTTTAACAACTTTAAGGTCCTTACAGGTTGGTTACAGCCAAACTAACATGTCCTGACATCCTGTACTTTCCTGGATGTTAAATATTCCGGATCTGAACAAGTGCTCGGAAAACGTTTAGGGGGCAGCTGTTAATGAGATAAGGTAGCTGAGAGGGTGTCCGGGTTAGGGGTTGTTCACCCGTGAGAGACTCGCAGCTATAAAGGGCAGACCATATCGAATTAAGGCAGTTAGTTGTCCGGACGAATAGTCCCTGTCACCAGCTTAGACCAGCTTAGGAGTCACACCCACTGAGGTTAATAACCCTTGGGGACTTTTAGCTGCTAAACCCGTTACTGGAGAGCTGGTTTTCCCGATTTATACCATCCACCGATCGAGGGTTTTCAGACATGGCGTTTACGTGGGGCTCGGCCGACGCCCCGGGACTTTAACGGACTGAACCCTGATTTTTGGGCGGTGTGCCAAACCAACGCCCTCAGCTGCCGCACCCAGAGGAGTGTTACGGGATCTGCGGTTCTGTTGGGTGTGTCTGCCATCGGGTGCTCACCATAAAGGTTTTTATTGGGTTTTTTTTTTTAAACGTGTGGTACCCCGTACGCCCAGAGGAGCTGGACCGTGGATTATTTCTCAAAGGTTGCAGCTTGCTGGGGTACACAACAGGGGTTCACACCAACTGGACGTGTGGGTCTTTCACTCCCTGGGCAGCCGCACACCCCGGAATTGGTCGTGGACCGCGGTGCCAGGGGTCGTGACCCCACAAGGACTCACACTGTCCTCGGTGCAGTGTGGGGTACGTTGCCTCAGCACTGGCCCTAATAGCAGGGGACCTGGTTGGAAGGTCCTGCTGAACCGTGTCACCTGGGAGTAGGCCACGGAACAATAAGCTTAGGTCGGTTAAGGTGAAGTGGAGAGGTCCCTCAAGGACCCCCCACCGACTGAGCTGAACAACCACAGCTGGGCCCCCATCCCCGCCCGACAGGCCAAAGGGAGGGCTTTGGACGCAGCAGCAACTCGAGACCCTGTTGGGCTCGAGGAACTAAAGGACTCACCTAAAGGAAAGGTAGTCCCAAAGGAGTTGGCCCCGAAAGTGATCCAGGCCCTGCAGAGGAGCTGGGCCACGCTGGAGCTTGGGCAACTCGGGAAAAAGCTGGAGGAGCAGCACCTTTGGATTCCCCACCGGCTGATACGCTGCGGGCTGAAAGAGTGTGAGACGTGTGGGCGTTTCAACGCTGGATGCCGCGGGCAGCGAGTGGATGGATTGACAGTTAAAAGCACTGTGCCCTGGGGATCTGTGTGCATGGATGTAGCCGGACCCCTTGGCATCACAGGAAGAAATACTAGATAGTAAGACTGAAGAAAAAAGGAAACCAAGGAGTGGAGCCAGTTTTTTTAGCTTAACCAAACCAGGGACCCGCCACGATGACCACGAGCAAGCCTGACCTACCTCCCTTTATCCGAGTGGCGCGGATTCATGGGGTGGTAGTGTTGAGATGAACACCTACTGAGCTCTATGCAGGAAGAGCTCTGAAAATGTTGGAGTATGCGAGGAAAGGATATATATCACCGGAACCAGAGCCGCTGCGCTGGGAGAAGATCTTTAATGCATGCGCAGTCTGTTCCTCACCCAGCACCCTGACGGTGCTGTGGCAAGGGCCCGGAGAGGCCAAGCCAGTAAAAACCACAGGGAATTTGAAGGAATTCCAGAAGATGGAGTTTAAGTCTGTGAAGGTATTGGATGCCTACATTTGTGGTCTACCACCAAGGAGACCTCAGAGAATCACACAGCCCATCAGGAGTCTGCCTTTGCCTCTGGGATGGAGAAACCCTCCGCCGCTGTGACCCCTGTCAGGAGGCATCCTCATCAGGAAAGATGCTTACCTTGTGCAGCGCTCATTGCTGGGAGGTAAAACGATTTATTGATCCCCTAATGTCCCTTAAAAAAATAGACGCCTGAGGATCCCCACAGCCAGAGCCCTCAACCCCACTGCCGATGCGGGAGTCCTGACCAAAGTTGTAACATCCACCCTGTCACCGAACCCTCTGCCCCTACTGAATCCTCCTGCCCCCCCAGTGAAAAACGCAGCCACGCTGCTGAGCGGTCAGGCCCAAGCGAGGACACCCCGTCCCAATGCCTCAGCCCTACTTCCCCGTCCCCTGACCACGAGGCCAACATGTCATCAGTCAGCCCCACTATCCCAACGCCCCTGATCCTGGACGACCCTGATCCCCCACTCCTGCCAACCCCCTGTCAGCTCCATGGATGAGCAGCTTGCAGAAATTGTGGCCCAGGAAAACTTCCATGTGGTCACCTGACCAGTAGAGGTGAATGGACCACTCCAGTAAAAGACCTGGTGGAGGGGTATCAACGGAGCTCACCAATCACAGGGTCTACAGGAGCCGGTCCCCCCACAAGCCTTGATGAGGTAGACAAATCAGACCTCTGACCTACAGGCCAGCAGAGGCTTTGATGGCAGATTAAGCATAAGAAAATGAGTTATAAATCACAGAAATGTACTAAATACATCATTGTGTACAACAATACTGTATAACGAATGAGTAAAAACATGTAACTGTTGATTGTTAATTGAGGAAGTTACTGACGTGTATGTAATGTCAGAGTAAGAAAAACTGCTAAAGCAGAAAGCTGGTTTTAAGTTCCTAACTCCGCCCTGCGAATGAGTCAATACAAGGAAATATTGGAGCAGATCATAGCAATATGTGGTTGGAATAATGATAAATGATGTGTGATGCATGTAATCAATTGTCTGAAATGTAAGAAGAA
>JALJCO010011078.1:587500-667500 GCA_023101725.1 Atherinomorus stipes | reverse complement strand
CAAATATAAAGTAGTAGTATTACTACTATAAATAGTATATAGTGCTATGTGTGTATATATATATATATATATATATATATATATATATATATATATATATATATATATATATATATATATATATATATATATATATATATATATACACACATAGAATATATATATATATATACACATTATATATATATATATACATATACATATATATATACACACATATATACATACACACATATATATACACATATATATATACATATATATATATATATATATATACATATATATATATATATATATACACATATATATATACACACACATATATATATATATATATATACCACACACATATATAATATATATATACGCACACACATATATATATATATATACACACACATATATATATATATATATATATATATATATACATATATATATATATATATATATATGTATATATATGTGTATATATGTATACATATATATATATAAACACACCTCTTTTACAGCCCAATCTGTCCCTGACTACATCCACATGACCAGTCACTGGCATCACCATGACAACCAAGATAAAACCATCCATCAACCCAGTGGTCAGAACCCCAAAACAATACATATGGCTCCTATATTTGGTGATAACTATTGATAAGCTGCAGCTTCATAACTACATCTGTGACATTTATAACAAATCAAATTAATTAAATTTAAATAAAAAAGTCCATGCGTCACTAAAACGATGCAATGAGCGGACACCAGTGTGGACATTTGACTCTATTGGACACATCTAGGATTTTCTGCTGCAGGCTCACGGGTGCAGCAGTGAAATCAGCCCCCCCATCAACATGTTCCCAGCCTTGTTTAGGCTGTTTGAACCTGTGTTTGTGGTATAAGTTGACTTCACATCCAAACAGAAATGAAAACTGGTTTCCAGTATGAACTGGTGAACCATGCAGCAGGAAACAGAGGAAATAATGATGATGATAGAAGGAAAGACAGAGGAAGGATGGAGGAGCTGTGAACGACAACACCTGTAATGATGAAAGTTAACCCTGCCGACCTCAAACAGGTGTCAGCCTCCAGATCATCCATCTGGAAGTCTGTTTTCTGCCGTCTCAGTCATCAGACAAGCTAAGCGCTCTGTGGCGGGATAAAACCCAGCAGGAGTCGGTGTGAGTGAATGAATGCGCCCGGATCACTGAGGTTAACAGCCAGTCGCTGCGTTATTAACGCCTGTTTTACTGCAGAGGAGCGAGGCCAGCGACACTCTGCTATACCTGCTGTGTAGACGGCACTTTAAACGCCGCATCGGGAATGCATTTATAAATACTGATGAAGGTGCAGCGCTCGCATCTTTCCGGGACGATGAGAAGTCGCCTCACTTATGCTAAACGTCCGAGGCCCGTTGGACAGAAAGGTTTAGAAAACAAAGCTTCCATTACAGGGAAAAGGTGAATAAATGGATTTTGGGGGCAGAATCGACTGATTTTAGGCAACTTTTCATCACTGCTGGCAGCTGCTGTTTCCATATTTCACTCTGTCTGCAGATAAAACCAAAGAAATCCATTCGCCGGCATTTAAATGTGTCAGCTCTGGACATGAAACCTAATGGAACTTTGTGAAAGGTGAAGCAGCACAACGTAGCCACATGATTCATACCGCTCTTTATTCATTTGCCGTGTTTCAGGTTAGAGAAGAAAACCTAAAAATGTCAATGTTTTTTTCCCTGCAGCCGGTTTCTGCACCGGCAGCTGTTAAAACTGAGCAGGAGACTGATTTATTATAGTTCCCTGCTCGAGTTAACCTCAATATTTACCCCAGTTTTAAAACACAAAAAAGAAACAGGAGTAAAAGTTTGGGCTGTCAGTCAGAAAATAAAGACCCAGCAGGTCAGAGACTCTGTTGCAGTTTTACTCTGTTCATTCTACCTCAGAATTATAAATTAATTCAACACTAGAGATTTAAGACTTGTGATGCGAACAGAAACATGTATAACTTCAGTTCTACTAATGTACAATCCAATCATGTTGGACTGTTCTTTATCTGCAGAGGTTTCTAGATAGAAAAGATCCACTAAATCCACCTTCTAGTACCGAGTTGGAACCTTCTTTCCCACCAGAACTGCCTTCATTCCTGGTGTGACAGATCCAACAAGGTGATGGAAACAATCCGCAGAGATTTTCCTCCATATTGACATGATGGCATCACACAGATGCTGCATGAGAATCTCCCGTTCCACATCATCCTGATGAGAAGCTGTCATTCCTTCTCATCCTGATGAGAATCTCTCGTTCCATCTCATCCTGATGAGAATCTCCCGTTCCACCTCATCCTGATGAGAATCTCCCGTTCCACCTCATCCTGATGAGAATCTCCCGTTCCATCTCATCCTGATGAGAATCTCCCGTTCCACCTCATCCTGATGAGAATCTCCCGTTCCATCTCATCCTGATGAGAATCTCCCGTTCCATCTCATCCTGATGAGAATCTCTCGTTCCAGCTCATCCTGATGAGAATCTCCCATTCCACCACGTCATGATGAGAATCTCCCGTTCCATCTCATCCTGATGAGAATCTCCCGTTCCACCTCATCCTGATGAGAATCTCCCGTTCCATCTCATCCTGATGAGAATCTCCCGTTCCACCTCATCCTGATGAGAATCTCCCGTTCCACCTCATCCTGATGAGAATCTCCCGTTCCATCTCATCCTGATGAGAATCTCCCGTTCCACCTCATCCTGATGAGAATCTCCCGTTCCATCTCATCCTGATGAGAATCTCCCGTTCCATCTCATCCTGATGAGAATCTCTCGTTCCAGCTCATCCTGATGAGAATCTCCCATTCCACCACGTCATGATGAGAATCTCCCGTTCCATCTCATCCTGATGAGAATCTCCCGTTCCACCTCATCCTGATGAGAATCTCCCGTTCCATCTCATCCTGATGAGAATCTCCCGTTCCATCTCATCCTGATGAGAATCTCTCGTTCCAGCTCATCCTGATGAGAATCTCCCGTTCCATCTCATCCTGATGAGAATCTCTCGTTCCATCTCATCCTGATGAGAATCTCTCGTTCCAGCTCATCCTGATGAGAATCTCCCATTCCACTACGTCATGATGAGAATCTCCCGTTCCACCTCATCCTGATGAGAATCTCCCGTTCCACCTCATCGTGATGAGAATCTCTTGTTCCATCTCATCCTGATGAGAATCTTTCGTTCCACCTCATCGTGATGAGAATCTCTTGTTCCATCTCATCCTGATGAGAATCTCTTGTTCCATCTCATTGTGATGAGAATCTTCCGTTCCACCTCATCCTGATGAGAATCTCTCGTTCCATCTCATCGTGATGAGAATCTTCCGTTCCATCTCATCCTGATGAGAATCTCTTGTTCCATCTCATTGTGATGAGAATCTTCCGTTCCACCTCATCCTGATGAGAATCTCTCGTTCCATCTCATCGTGATGAGAATCTTCCGTTCCACCACGTCATGATGAGAATCTCTTGTTCCATCTCATCGTGATGAGAATCTCTTGTTCCATCTCATCGTGATGAGAATCTCTTGTTCCATCTCATTGTGATGAGAATCTTCCGTTCCACTACATCATGATGAGAATCTTCCGTTCCATCTCATCATGAGAATCTCTTGTTCCATCTCATCATGATGAGAATCTCCCGTTCCACCACGTCATGATGAGAATCTCCCGTTCCACCACGTCATGATGAGAATCTCCCGTTCCATCTCATCCTGATGAGAATGTCTTGTTCCACCTCATCATGATGAGAATGTCTTGTTCCATCTCATCCTGATGAGAATCTCTTGTTCCACCTCATCATGATGAGAATGTCTTGTTCCATCTCATCCTGATGAGAATCTCTTGTTCCATCTCATCCTGATGAGAATCTCTTGTTCCATCTCATCCTGATGAGAATCTCTTGTTCCATCTCATCCTGATGAGAATCTCCTGTTCCACCTCATCCTGATTAGAATCTCTTGTTCCATCTCATTGTGATGAGAATCTTCCGTTCCACTACATCATGATGAGAATCTTTCCGTTCCATCTCATCCTGATGAGAATCTCCTGTTCCACCGGAGCGTGATGAGAATCTCTTGTTCCATCTCATCCTGATGAAAATCTCCTGTTCCACCTCATCCTGATGAGAATCTCTCGTTCCATCTCATCGTGATGAGAATCTCTTGTTCCACCTCATCGTGATGAGAATCTCTTGTTCCATCTCATCGTGATGAGAATGGTACCTGGTCTGGGTTTCTGCTGCATGCTGGTCCAGATAACTGCTGCTAACTGGAGATTTTCTCTTCTTCAGAACATTCTCTGGAAACTACAGATGCTTGTGTGTATTTACATTGAAATAAATGAGTATGCATTAGTACATAAAAGGATCAAGTTGAATTCATGAGCAGCACTTTACATGTTTTCTATGATTGTGCATCCTCATGCTTTTCATCCAGATCCAGATTAAGATTCAACACTTTCTCTTGTCAGCAGTTTAAGTGGATTTTGCAGCCTTGGCAGAAGGAAGAGCTCATGTCCTCGTATGGACACAGAGCCAACAGATCCTCTCTCCGAGCCTGAGTGACAGGCAGCGCTGTCGAACTAACGTTGGGGGTAAATCTGGTCGTACAGACACGGACAAATATGTGCATATTTACCAGCTGAGTCTCAGCCTCTCAGTCTCTAATAACTCTGTGCTGATGAAACATTCATGAGGATTCATGAGGTCTGGGTAATGAGGTTGACATGGATTCGTCTCATCTGCGCTGCTGCTGCTGGATCTACATTAGAGCTGTCAGCGGCGTGAGCCGGCTCTGATGTATGAGGTGAATCAGAGCCGACCCGATCGGACCGGACCCCATCAGGTTCTGGCGCAGCAGCAGAGATGGGGTCGTGCATTGTTTCAGAGGGAGCTCGGAGCCATCCCAGCCTGAAATATGACTGATGGGAAGTTCAATTTGGGTCAAACGCTTGATCTAAAAACAGAAATTAGAATCCCTTTGGGGGCCTCCTGATGGTCTCACATCTTCATATCATAACTGGCAAACTTACAAGAACTTCCAGCATCCAACAATAAAACTGTTAATTAGGTGGATTATAGTAAAAACAGTGGATAAAATTAATTTTCTTTCAAATGAAATGCCAACATTAAACATGAAATAGATTTTAAATGTGATAACTTTTGGATTAAAATGGAAGTCAATGGGACATTTTTGGCCTCTAAGATCCCAAGAGGGAATATCTGATACAACAGAAAAATACTGATGCAATCAAATCCGTTTAGCTGGTAATCAAAGACTTAAATAACCACCAAAGACCCAAGCTCATAATATTCATTATGTTTCTTTATTTTTTATTTTTACTAAAAAAATCAATATTTGAAATAATCAAAGTGGCATTTGGAGGGCTTAATCTCTAAAAATGTTTGAATGTTTTGTTGCCTTGAACAGACCTGAGGTGGTTTATGAAAAATAAATTTATGATAAATTTTAATGCTGTTTTTGTGCATGTAGATGTTTACCACAAAGGTCACCAGATGAAGTCTCTGACACTACGAGAAAATATCAGTTTGCTTTTAATCTACAAAATATCCAAGACTCCAATCACAACCAAAGAGCTGTTTTGTTAATACTGATTACATGGAAAATAATTATGTTTTGGGGTTTTTCTGTCATTAATAATTTAAGGTGATACCTACAATTTTTTCATCAAAACAGCATTAAAAAGAAACCCAAAACATCTAGAGAACGTTTAGAGCGGTGCAGAATGAAAATCTTAAATCTACCCCCATTTTTAAAAAAATTATATATGTTTTAATGTTTGTCAACTTAGGCAATCCTAAAAAGTAAAAATTTAGGTTGCCGTTTTCCTCCTTGACTTGCAAGTTAAACATTTGCTGTTATTCAGTTAGCGAGTGTTGGTGCGCCACCTACTGGCGGGGAGGAATTAAACTTGTAGCTTTCACCTGCAATGACAAATAATCAAAGTGGTATTTAAAGGGTTAAAATTCCAAAATTGAATGTTCATATTTTAGCAGGTCTACGGTTGTTTAGTTGATTCGTGCAGAAAAATAACAATATGGATGTTTTGATGATTTTATAGCTGCTTCGTGTTTGTGTGGACCTTTTTCTTCACAAAAACCTCCAGAGTAGGGATCGACCGATACAGATTTTGTCTCATCAGCCTCAACCTAATGGCCGATACAACCTGCCGAAATCTGGGGCTGATACTGTATCTGACCCCCAAATTAATATAAGGAGGGACACAATGAAAACTAATTTTGAAAACTCTTAAGATTAAAAAAGAAATAAAGCACTTCAATAGTCGTCCTCAAAATTATTCATACCTTCCAATTAAAGAAGGAAAAAAAATCAGCTGTCAGTGAAATGAAATTGACAAAAGAAATAAATAAAAATTCTATGAAAATCAACACTGATTTTTAATTGTGCTCCTAAAGAAATATAAAAAATAAATACACACAAAAATAAAACAATAAACAAGCATGATGGGGCTCCGAAGCTAAAATGTTGTTGAGCAACACTGAGACAATCTCAGCCATCAGGTGTTTTCTGTCACGTCCAATCATACGTCTGCACCTGTTGACAGGTATGTTGGTCCACTTTTCTTGGGAAAGGTGCTCTGATGTGACTGGGACAGTTTTTTTTTTTTTTAATTATTATTTCCAACCACAATCCGAAATCAATATTTCATTTCAATAAATTATAATTTTGTGAATTTTTATTTATTATTAGTTTTGTTGCTATTTGAGACTGTGTATATATATATATATATATATATATATATATATATATATATATATATAACTGTTCCCTGTGTAGATGCCTGTCTGTAAATTATGCATTAAGAGGGTATTGGCAAATGCCGATACCAGTGAAAAAACCCCGCAAATATCAGTCTAAAATATCGGCCTGCCAATGCATGGGTCTATCTTTACTCCAGAGATGGAGGATGTGAGGAGGGAGCAGGTTGAAGGTGTCTGGGAAGACCCTCCTGCAGCATAATCGGGTTTAGAATATCCCTGCTGCAGAGGTGTGGACGTACAAACAGCCTTAAAGCTACAAAGACTAAGAAAATGAAAGAAGTGTGTTTTTTTTGTGAAAGATAAGGGGGGATAATGCTCTCATTACACCCGGTCACAGCGCTCATTTCTGCGAGCGGAGGCCGATCCGTAGACTCGGCTCTGCTGACTCAGTTTGGAGTCTTAATTGAGTTCACTGGTAGTTTGGTTCAATCTATTTTACAGTTTTCTTCAAATAAGTGGTGTGAACGGGCCCGTGAGCACTGCCGCGCTTTATAATCGGCTTTTTCATCAGATGAACAGTTAAACAGATACAGTATGCTGATGTGCGCTTTCTCCCTGCAACACATCTACATTCATTACCTGCGTTTCCGTTATCTGCACGAGTCGAGCAGAGGTCGTTCTAAAGAAGCGGTGCTGCAGTTAATGAAGAGAAAACACAAACCGCGCTTCCTCCGGCTGTTTGTCATCGAATTACTCTCCTTTTAAGTGTTTTGTCATCAGTGATGCTCATTTCAGGCTGCTGATCTTCCAGCTGCAGCTCCTCCATCTCAGAGGTAAACTCTCCAGATTGAGGCAATTCTTTTGGCTGGATGGTCATGAATGCATTAACGCTCATCAACAACAAGTGGAGCCTCCGGGCCGTGAGGCCGGCCGCCGCTTCATTTGCATTTCAATCCATCTGTCTGAGATCCCCGTGTTTACCCATCGACCCTCCTCTTCCTCTGTGTTCGTTTGTCTTCTGCTGAGGAGGATAAAGCTTTGATATGAGAGGAGGCTCCAGACCCCTCACCCCGACTGACAGAAGCAGAGAGGAAGTAATGAAAGTGATGTCAGAGCAGACAATGGCGGAGAAAAAAGATGTAGAAGAAGAGTCGGGAACATGGACATGATGAAGATGAAGAAAAATGTGGAGCACCTGCAGGAAGTCTACAGGAGTAGAAAAAAAAAAAGGTCTGAATCAAACACTGTAAAAATATGGACGTAGTATCCGGTCACGTCTGAATCAGGGAAAAAGAAGCTAAGTGGGCGTGTCCCACCGTCGCCATCTTGCCGTGTCACGTGCGTCGTCACTCCCGGATAATACTAAAATGGGAAAAGGCAAGGCCGCTCCAAGCCAAGGGGCAAATGATTGACAGCTGACGTACTCTGGGCTAAACGCTAACCGAGCTAACAGGAGCTAACGAAGATTAGCCTCCTGAACGGCGGATAAAGGTAAGACATGTTTGGACTGTTAGCTGCTAAAAACCACCATGTTGCTGCTCTGCTGCAGACTGAGACCTTACCGAGAGCTAACAAAGAGCTAACTGTTAGCCACCAGTCGTCAGGCCAACATCCGATCTGCTGCCTGTCAATCAAAATGACACTCCCTAATTATGTGTAATTTCAACATTTTTTTTAATTTCATGATTAAATAACATTTAAACGGATGTTATAAAAAAATTTACCCGCCTCACAGTTGACATGAAGGTAAACTTGACCTATTAAACCTAAAATGATGTTTGAACCAGAATTTAAACATGTTTATTTCTGATTTAAACATGTCTAATTTTACTGTAGATGTTTATTTCTGCTGTAAATGTGTTATTTCTGCTGTAAACATGTTTTTCTTCTGTAAACATGTCTATTTTTACTGTAAACCTGTTTATTTCTGCTGTAAATGTGTTATTTCTGCTGTAAACATGTTTATTTCTGCTGTAAACATGTTTTTTCTTCTGTAAACATGTCTATTTTTACTGTAAACCTGTTTATTTCTGCTGTAAATGTGTTATTTCTGCTGTAAACATGTTTATTTCTGCTGTAAACATGTTTTTCTTCTGTAAACATGCTTTTCTTCTGTAAACATGTCTATTTTTACTGTAAACCTGTTTATTTCTGCTGTAAATGTGTTATTTCTGCTGTAAATGTGTTATTTCTGCTGTAAACCTGTTTATTTCTGCTGTAAATGTGTTATTTCTGCTGTAAACCTGTTTATTTCTGCTGTAAATGTGTTATTTCTGCTGTAAACATGTTTATTTCTGCTGCAAATGTGTTATTTCTGCTGTAAACCTGTTTATTTCTGCTGTAAATGTGTTATTTCTGCTGTAAACCTGTTTATTTCTGCTGTAAATGTGTTTATTTCTGCTGTAAACATGTTTATTTCTGCTGTAAATGTGTTATTTCTGCTGTAAACCTGTTTATTTCTGCTGTAAATGTGTTATTTCTGCTGTAAACATGTTTATTTCTGCTGTAAATGTGTTATTTCTGCTGTAAACATGTTTATTTCTGCTGTGAAGTTGGTCTTTGTAACATAGGAGTCTATGGGGATTTGCTGTGTTTTGCAGCCCCTAGTGGATGAAGAAGAACTACAAATATTGATTTCTAATGGGTCACTTCATAGTTGACCACTGCAGGTTGCCACTTGGCCTCAAGTCTAAGATCTGTTTTTCAGTGGATGTGAAAGGGCCTGAATCAGATCCACAACATGACAGGGTTAAAAACCGCCTCCTGTTCTGAAACCCAGCAGGTCCTTTAGTCGCTCTCGGGGGTGGGAAGGACTCCGGGTTTCAGGACTAAACGAGAACTTTAGGAAGCGTGTACGTGTAACCGGAGCAGAAGCGACGTCTCCAGCTGTGAGGGCATCTTCATCTCTGGTGCTGGTTCTTCATCAGTCTCAGCTCCATGCTGGTACCGTGAAGCATCGGACGCACCAGCTGTCAATCATCCGTTCGCTCTCATCTTCACTAAAGTCTTTGATGCCAAAGCTTGAGGAGGACGGTTAATTAGGCTGAAAACACATGAATGTGATGTTAATCAGACTTTTCTTTCTGCAGAGCAGCGGCCGAGTGTGTTGGTGTGTGTTCAGTGCTGCAAAGGGGGGTGGAAACATGATGATGATGAAGATGGAGTGTATAGTGTGTCCTAGTCGGGCCGAGCAGATGCAGAGCAGCAGTCCTTTCTCACACCTCTCAGTCTGCATCTCCAGCTCAAACATGTCCGAGCACATTCAGCCGCTTCCACCAGATAATTTCCACTCAGATCATTTATGGAGATGCTGAATCCCGTCTGACGGCATCAGGATCTGGTCCTCAGACCCGCTGATGTGTGATCTGGATCTGATGAATCCCGTCTGACGGCATCAGGATCTGGTCCTCAGACCCGCTGATCTGTGATCTGGATCTGCTGCTGAATCCCGTCTGACGGCATCAGGATCTGGTCCTCAGACCCGCTTATGTGTGATCTGGATCTGATGAATCCCGTCTGACGGCATCAGGATCTGGTCCTCAGACCCGCTGATGTGTGATCTGGATCTGATGAATCCCGTCTGACGGCATCAGGATCTGGTCCTCAGACCCGCTGATGTGTGATCTGGATCTGCTGCTGAATCCCGTCTGACGGCATCAGGATCTGGTCCTCAGACCCGCTGATGTGTGATCTGGATCTGCTGCTGAATCCCGTCTGACGGCATCAGGATCTGGTCCTCAGACCCGCTGATGTGTGATCTGGATCTGCTGCTGAATCCCGTCTGACGGCATCAGGATCTGGTCCTCAGACCCGCTGATGTGTGATCTGGATCTGCTGCTGAATCCCGTCTGACGGCATCAGGATCTGGTCCTCAGACCCGCTGATGTGTGATCTGGATCTGCTGCTGAATCCCGTCTGACGGCATCAGGATCTGGTCCTCAGACCCGCTGATGTGTGATCTGGATCTGCTGCTGAATCCCGTCTGACGGCATCAGGATCTGGTCCTCAGACCCGCTGATGTGTGATCTGGATCCGACCCATTAACCCGGTTCAGGGTTTCCTGCTGAGTCCTCACATCAACATTAACCGTACTGACTTGTTTCATACCGACTCGAACCCATGCAGGCTTGTATAAACTCGTACCTTACCAAGTTACACCACACCAACTTTTACTGACTCGCACTGACTCATACCAGTACTGACTCGTACCAGTACTGACTCATACCGACTTGTATCAACTCGTACCGTACCAAGTGACACCACACCAACTTTTACTGACTCGCACTGACTCATACCAGTACTGACTCATACCAGTACTGACTCATACCGACTTGTATCAACTCGTACCGTACCAAGTGACACCACACCAACTTTTACTGACTCAAACCAGTACTGACTCATACCCGTATCATTCGTATCAGTACGGGTATCTCATACCATAAAGACTAGAACTGACTTGTACCTGTACTGACTCGTACCAACCTGTACTGACTTGTTTTCCACACAATCGGCTGCAGAAACTGGTCGTGTTGGGTGTCAAACAATCAGGAGGTCAGGTAGGAACGTCACGTTTTTAGACACGGATTTACCTCCAAGTCCAGCTTTACTTTGTGGACCATCGTTTCTGTTACTTTCAGATTTACTCGGCATGAATGTCCGCTCCAACACACAGTCCTGAAGCAGTCTTGAGTCGAGTCACAAACCAGACCTCCCATCACAAACCAGGGAGCATGACTGGTTGGGAACACTGGACTGACTTTACAGTACATGAATGAAATTTACTCCGACTAGTGTTTTCTACCTAAACTACTCTATCTGGGCCAGATACTGAATTATTAATCTGGAATTTGTCTTCTTATATATTCAAAGTTGACTTGATAAAAACCGCCTGCCCCATTACTGCGCCCGGTGTTGGGACTGTTGCCATGGTTACGAGCTCCCCCTCAAAAACACATCCAGTAAAAAAGGCCAGCTTTTTCCAGTCTGACCAGCATGTTCTTCACCCGATGAAAGCTGACGGAGGAGAAAATAAAACCGCTTCAACGTTTATTCAGCCCACCGTGAATGAAATCGGAAATAAATAATGTAATAATCCGTTCGTGTGTTTTCTGCGCTGCTATAAATAAAAGCCGGGACGCGTGTGACTGACGGCTGCTTTCATGTTGGCAGCATCGCGGAGACGAGCTGACCGCGAGGCCTCGTCACGTCTAAATCGCAACACGTCTACTTCCTCTGCTCCTTCCTGCTTCTCATCCTTAAAAAGGATAAAAACAAACCTACTTGTTCTTTTTTCTCACTTCCTGAAATGAAACAAATAAATTTTAAAAAGTCTGAAAATAGCTGCGCCTTCATCAGGATGACAGCCGGGACGTTAGCGGGTTATTTTAGTCTCCGGTGGAGCTCTTTCAGATACCTCTGACCCTGCCAGATAAAATGAAGAGAAGAAGAAAACGTCTGTTTTCTGTCAGCTGCAGCAGTGAAAGAGTTCAAGCTTCATTATTTATCTGCCCTTTCATCCTTTTGTTGGCGGATTTCTGAGCTTCAAACAGGTGGAGGCGGCCAGGCCAGCGAGAAGGTCAGAGGCCGAGGGGACAGGGAGTGAGGAAGCTGAAGAGGCTGAGGAAGGTGATGAAGAGCAGCGGAGGCGTCCCACCGTGACACCAGTTATTCCTCAACGGGTTTCTGATGCAGATTAAAGTTTAAATCTAAACATGTTCCAGAAAAATCTGCCAGGAAATCTCACGCTTCAGTAACAGAGCCACCTTTTCAGTAATAAAACATGAAAAATTTTCTATACAATGAATATTATGAGGGTGGGTCTTTGTGGTTATAAGTCTTGGATTAACAGCAAAACTGATTTAATCGCATCAGTGCTTTTATGTAGCATCAGAAACTCCCTTTTGGGATCTTAAGAGGCCAAAAATGTCCCACTGACTTCCATTAAAACTACTTTTTTAATCCAAATTCATCACATTTAGAATGTCAGCATTTCATTTGTTTTTACTATAATCCACCCAGTTAACAGTTTTCTTGTTGGATCTGGATGCAGGAAATTCTTGTAATTTTGCCGGTTATGTTATGAAGATGTGGGACCACCAGGAGGCCACCAAAGGGATTCTATAATTTCTGTTTTTAGATCAAGCGCTCTGATCCAAATTGAACTTCCCGTCAGTCATATTTCAGCCTGAGATGGTTAACGAGGATCAAAGCAGTTGGAGCTGTGTGAAAATGTGTCGGAGAATTAACACCACGGTGTCACTGCATCGTCTTCCTCAGACCTCAGGGATCTGCACTGTTCTCGTTTAAAACCTGTTTAGCTTTTATTATTCTCAGTTTATTTCTTCATGCATCTGTATTTATTCTTTTTCGCTGTTTTCCTTAGAACACCAGATATTTATGTAGCTTTGTTTCATCTGTTTTTACTTTTAACTCCAGAGTTTTTCCCTCAGGGAAACACTCCCTCAGGCATTCCCTGCTTGAGCTTGAGGGCTGTTGCCATGGTGACCACCCTGTCTAAAATAATGCTGGTATCTGAACTCAGGACTCATTCTGTGGTCCTTTGTTTATTTTAACTCATGTTTTAAATTGTTTAACCTGTTTGGCTTTTATCGTTTGTGTAAATCTTGCTGTTTGAGTGTTTTCTGGTTTTTATATGTTATGAAGCGCTCTGGGTCTCCTCAAAATTATTCACAATCTCCAATTAAAGTGAACTACATTCACAATAAAAATACGAATGAGAAGAAACTAATAATAAATAAAAATTTACAAAATTACCATTTAACAAAATAAAATATTGCTTTTGAATTGTGGTTGAAAATAATAATAAAAACAAAACAAAAACTGTCCCAGACACATGAGAGCATCTTTCCCATGAACATGGACCAACATACCTGTCAGCAGGTGCAGACGTCTGATTGGACGTTACAGAAACACCTGGTTGCAGTGATCGTCTCAAAGTGTTGCTCAAAAACATTTTAGCTTGTTTACGTGTTTTATTTGTTGTTTGTTTTTTAATATTTCTTTTAAACCACAAAGCAAAATCAGTCACATTTTTCATAGATTTATTTATTATTACTTTTGTCAATTTCATCTTATTTCACTGACAGCTGATTGTTTTTCTTTTTTAATTGGAGGGTGTGAATAATTTTGAGGACGACTGTAATGTCTTTTCAAATCCAGGCTAAAACTCATCTGCTTAAAACTGCTTATAGTCTTTAACATCATTTTATCTCACTAACGTGTTTTTAATTGCTTTCTTTGTTTTTAACCCCTTTGTCGATGTTTTTTTTTGTGTATTTTATTGTCTCGTAAAGTGCTTTGAAAGGCGCTATCAAATAAAATGTATTATGTGTTACAGAAATAAATTTGAGTTCATTTTTATTCATAAAAACAGCCTCTCAGCCATCCTGACGTCTGATCCATCACCACAGATAACCGGGCCGCTACTGGTCCTGGGTCCATCCAGTTACTGTGGACAGTGGTCACGTCATCATCATCATCATCACTGCACACAGGTCAGTCGTGTACGTGACATCAGTAACAGAATGAAACAAACCAACAGCAGAAGGAAAGCAGATGTCAGCACCAGAATAATGAGTAACGTCTCATTCACAGTCCTGCACTTCACAGGAGGCTCACTTCTTAGTCACTATTTACTGTACTTTTATTGCAGTTTCTTCACTATTTTACCTTTTTTTTTCTTACTAATGTTACCTGTACGTGTCCTCTGTGTTTTTTTCTGTTGTATGTGCAACGTATGTCTTTATGCGGTCATTTATCATGCATTATGATCAGCAGGTTATTGCAAATTTTTACATGAAAGGCAGTCTGTGATCCCTGAAATACGAAGAGATCGTCTGACTAAAGCATTAACCTCTGAATCACAACTGAATTTAGAGGAAACTAAAGTTTATTTTAACACACGTTCATTGGACGCTGATAAAAGTGCTGAAAAATTTAAAAGCAATGAGAAATCAAAACTGGAACACATCAAAAAGGCCGAAATGTCAACAACTCCATCTGAGTTAAAAGCCAAGATATAGAACTGGTTTTAAATGAGTTTAAAGTGTCACCTCCTGATCCTGACAGCCTCAAACTGATGGAAATTATTTTTTTCTTTGATGACTGCATGAAGCCATTTTCTACCAGGTTACTGATGCTGCTTTTACTCTGATCTGTCTGGTTTCTCTCCAGTTTACGTCGCCACTAAACTAGATTCATAATATTGTTTTATGGACACAGAGAATCTGGCTGTTAAATTTTATATTTATCACCCATTAAAAGGCAGAAAGAAAGTGCAGAGATGGTCAAATAAAGCGAAGCAGAAACTTTTAAGAGTTCCTGAAGTTTAATTTAATAAATGAGAAGCTGAAATGAGCAGAAAGGAGCGCAGGGCCAAGAAGCCATTACGTTACCGCAGCTAAACAAACCTCCACCGGCTCCCTGCTTGGAAATGTCAGCGGCGACTGATTGCATCTTTAGCCCCAGAATGTCATGGAAATTTGTCAAACATGTCGGCACTTTGTGTGCAGCAGGTAGTTTGTATTAGATCCCAAACGATGATTGTAGCTGCAGCATCTCTGCACAGTTAAACCTCTGACATTCATCAGCAGACGTTCTCACGCTGCAAATAAAATGTCGCTGCTGCTGAAGCAGGAGGCACTTACGATGCTGAAAGCCTGAAATTCATCACCGAGCAACAAAATACCGATAAAACACACACAAAAAAAGCCACAAGTAAACGTAAAAGCTTTGAGAAAATGAACCACAGCTGGGGAGGTCCTGATGTGGAGGGGGCGGAGCCTTGAAACTAACGAGGACGGGGAAAAGTCAAACCCAGACTGGGAACTGAAACTGGAAGTGTGAGAGAAAATCATGGTCTGGAAGAGAAAACTTCCTGCTGTGGATGCTGCTCTCAGTCCAGATGAGACGCATCCAGATGTTTAGATGACATAAAAAGTCAGAATTGTTTCATAAATCATGCAGATTTCCATCTTTTAGCGGCAGCAGTGATTACTGTAACAGGATTATCGCTACAAGTCATGCAGCATCACTCATCTTTAGCTCATCATCACCCCCCAGCAGGTGGTGGAGCCTCATCACAGCGTAATGAGACAACCCCCACCCCGTTTAATCATGGAGATGGCTTCCCGAGCGTCTGCGACTTGCATGTGCTAACGCAGCACAAGTTCGCAGGAAGAAGCAGCAGCAGCATATTTCCACCGAGCCTGCAGGCCGGCCCATCAGAGCCGCCCCAGTCATACATCCATAATGTGTTAGTTTGAGCCTGGAGGAACCTGGACACCCCCTGGACACCCCCTGGAGATGCACAATGACCGAGTTCAAATCACTGCAATGTGATTAAACTCAGAGACGTCAGGAAAATAAAAACTGTAGAAATGTTCATGATGAAATAATAATATCAGAGCTAAACGTTGATGTTCTTCAGGTTCAGTCGGTCATATCTGACAGATCCAGCGGGGAGGTTAAATGTCAGGATGAGTCAGTCCATTAATGATAAATACAGAAATCAGCAGATCTCAGCTTTCAGGCTGACTTCAGTCTGATTATGACCCAGAAGTCAGAGAAGGCTGAAGGTCGCCGTGGTAATATTCTGGGGAACGTACAACATTACAGTCATGGACAGATTAGGGGACTGATCCTGCATATCGGGCTCTAACGCCATCTGTAGGCAAAACTCCACATAGACATAAACAGTTAGGTTCAGGAGTCAAAGAGTTAGGCTCAGGAGTCCGAGAGTCGGGTTCAGGAGTCAGAGTTAGGTTCAGGAGTCAAAGAGTTAAAGGGACACTGTGTAATCGTGAGCAGCTCCCTCGTACTTTTCATGCTGCGTTCGCGTGAAACCGGGCAGACCGACGACATCCGCTGCATGTAAAGTTATCACCGGCCTCTATGTGAAGACGTGGTCCGTCAGTTACAGCGACATCAGTCCACATCTGATTTGTTGCCATGGCGATGTCGTATTGTTTTCCCTGACCCATGTTTTACCGTCTTTCGCTCGGCTTCATTGATTAAAATGACATCTGGTTTGTTACCAACGGCCGTCTGCCCGACTGCACGTGAACGCAGCATCAGTGAGACGCTGGTTTCTCCCACTGCAGCGCGGTGACTTTTCAAAGGCATTACCTCGAACTGAGCTGAAAACTCCGGTGTGTCCGGTGAGTTTCTGTGTTTTCCTGCTGTCACGCTTCTCCCGAACGCAAAAACATGGCGATACGACATGGCAGCCCCCACCGAGCCGCCCCGCTCGATGTATAAATGAATGATACGAACGGCAAATTTAGAACTTAGAGGAGCACTTCAGTTTGTTGATGGGAGTGATTACTGATTAATGAAAAAACACTTTTGAACCAAATAATCAGTTTTTGTGAATAAATAACAGAACTTACACAATATCCCTTTAAGTTCAGGGGTCAAAGAGTTAAGTTCAGGAGTCAGAGTTAGGTTCAGGGGTCAGAGAATCAGGTTCAGGGGTAAAAGAGTTGGGTTCAGGATTCATTTTAAGGTTCTTTTATTTGTTTTTAAGTCTCTGAGCCCTCAGGTCAGCTGAGCAGATGATCCTGGATGTCCCCGATCCCTCATTAGATCCAGAGGCGATGGCTTGATGGTTGTGGTTTCCAGGCTGTGGAACACATCACCCCTCCCTCTCTCTGCAGCCAACAGCCTTTCCATTTACACCTTAAGACCCTCTTATCCACCGTGGCCTTCGGCTCAGCAGAGTCACGTTTATTCCATCTTCTGTCTGTTTTATTTTTACAGTTTTTTTTGTGTTGCTTTTATTCATTTTTTATTATTTTTTATAAACCTCTTTGGTTGGCCATTGGCCTTTGAAACGTGCTTTATAAATAAAGCCGACATTGACAGAGAGTTTCCTTCAGATGAGAGCAGGCTGAACAAAGACCTGAAGCTGAAGAGCCGACAGCAGAGCATTGATGGAGCTGGAAGTGTTGTGTACCATCCTCATCACTAAACCGTTCCATCTCTGTGCATGTTCCTGCTCAGCTCAGGCAGCAGACCATTAGAAAATGCAAAAGTTGCTCAATAAAACATGTTGATGCAACTGCAAATGACTTGAGTTGACTCCAACAAAACCTCAGCCATCATTTTCCCGCCTGGGTCTAAAATCTCTAGCTCGGTGCTCTCAGACACCAGACTTGATGTCTCATTCACAGCCTGATTAGGAAAACAGGTCGTCCCAAAAACATGCTGAAAATGCATTTTTTCTGCTTAGTGACGGTACTTTCTATAAAACGTGAAAGGATAATAAAGATGTCTGAAATCTACAAGATGTAAAAAGCTTTAACTCGTTGATGAGAACAAAACTCATTCAGACTGTTGAACCTGGATTAATCCAGGATTCAGATAGTTTCCTACAAATGGATGCACATTGGCGCTTTTTTGGCTATTAAACACCTAATTAGGCATCAGATGTCAGAAAGTGTTTGACAGAGAACTGAAGTGCTAATGTTTGGGATGGAGGAAAGTTTCCTGGTGATAGCTGCGGCTTACAAACAAACACTCCAGGAAACCTCATCATCTCGCTGTGGATGCTTATTGGCTCCTCGTGTGCGACTTCATCTCTGCTCATGAATGCAGATGTATTCATGAAATGCATGGCAGGAGTTTACGATAATAACACCTGCCCAGCTCTGGGAGACGCTCCTCAAACACCACACACACACACACACACATCTTCATTACCATGCATTACAAGGTGTGCCGATCCAAATCATTTAAAATCTTATTTGCCTGTTCCCTCTTCGTTTGCAGATAATTCAGTTTGGAGCTCACCTCAGTGGAAATGCTTCAAATTCTAATAAAAGTTGAATAAAATCAATGAAAGTATCAACAGGTCCTGCAGAAACACCTTCCGGGTAAACCAGGACGACCTGCAGAGCTGCTGCTGTAAAACCCAAATTACAACTTCAGCTGCCCTGAAACTCCTAATCCACGTCCCTGCTGTCGCGTCACGCATGAGCGGGGTTTGTAAACACACACTCTGGCTGTGCATTAACCAAATACACTCTTTAATCTTTTATTCCCTGCAGGGTGACAGCCGACCTAAAAGCCGCTCCGTTCCAGGAAAAGCAGGGGGAGGTTTCTCCGACCAGCGTTGTTAGAAATCGTTTGCTTCAGTTCTGTAAGCGCTGCTGGTGCGTAGGATCACGGCTGCAGTGTCCCAGTTTACCCACATGGATCCCAGCAGAAAAATCTAAAGCATGAATCCAAGTCGTTTATTTTGCTGCACACGTTTCCAGAAAACTACATAAAACCATGTGTGTGGTCTGAAAAGCAGCCGTGAATCCTGTCAAAGGTCTACACTGTAACAGATTTAGGTAATCCTGGCAGTATTTCACTGTATTATCAGTTAACAACTGTAAAATATGTATTCAGTAAACTACTGTAATTGTCATGTAATGTAAAACAAGACATAGTAGTACTCTAAACCTCTAAAAACTGACGAATGGCAGGAGTATTTTTGTGGTCTGACCGGTTCCAACTGAAAGTCTGTAAAGAAAACCGATCCAAAAACTATGGAAAAAAGGTTGGTGCATATTTTGTGTTACCATTTCATGTAAACACCAGATGTTTTCAGATGTTTTTGAAGGTTAAAAGCAAACTTGCATCTTTGTAACTGACTTGTTAAGGTTGCAATGATGTTTTTGTGTTGTGTACTTTAGCTTACAAGATAAATCTTACTTATTTTCATATTTCACACTGTGCTTTGCAGTAGGGCTGAACGATATGGACAAAATTTCATATCTCGATATTCATGCCAGACATCTCAATATCGATACGATACGACTACGGGTTCATGGAAAACAAAGCACTTTTGTGGAAAGTGCAGTTTCGTTTGTGACTTCCAGAGCTTTACATGCAGGACAAGTTCGGGGGAAATAGATATCTTTTATACAGTTGCTTTTTCAATATTAATATCTTGAATGTTCATATATCAAAATAGATACGATAACGATATATCTTTCAGCCCTACTTCGCAGCACCCTCCGTTCTGTTCTGCACCATGAGTGAAGATTAAACAACAAGGAGCCGTGTATTTCACAGTTTTAATGCACAACGCGGAGTCTACAACACCACGACGTGCAGCCAAACCCAAAAAATCTTAGCCACTCTTAAAAAAAGGTTTAGAATTTTTTTTCTTCTTGTTATAAGCAAAAAAAAAAATCTGTCAGTGACATAAGAAAATTTTTCTTGATAAGATTTCTTGAAATAAGATGCACTGTCTTAAAACAAGATCTAACATCTCACTGAAATGTTTCTCTTTAGGTAAATTTGTCTTATTTTGAGATATTTCAACTAGAAATGAGAAAATGTACTTGCTAATATTTGAGTTTTAGCAGTGAGGAGCTGGTGTAAGGTGGAGGGTAAATGTGTTTGTATTATACTAACTGCAGCTTGTGAAGTTTTTTAAATCAGAGAAGCAGCTTTTCAGAGCAAAGTGAAAATCTGAATGAGAATCTGCCCACCCTCCTCTTCCTCCTCTTCCTCTATGTTGCTGTGTGCTTGCAGCATCTTGCGTAATAAAAGCAGCCAGAAAACACAGCGCATGGCATGACCCCGGTCCAACGGCAGAAAAGAAACTACGGAGGATTTATCATCAAGGACTCGACGTCTCCGAGGACGAGCGGCACATTTCCACCGCCTTCAGTCCGCGCCGCCTTTCTGGCTTTGGTGCATTCAGTCTTGTTCCAGTTCTTTTCTCTGAGCTTTCAGAGTATTTCTGGACCTGGACGTCAGATCTGGATGCTATTCCTGTCTTCATCTCCCAGTTCCCTTTCAAACCAGAGTTATTTTAACTCCTCCAGACATGGTTTGATCAGTTCTAGTCACCCTGGTTCCAGAGCTGCGATCACATTCCAACGTCGTTCGCAGGTTCGCGTCGCGCCGTTCAGACGGGGTTTTCTGGTCTGTGGAGCAGAGGAAGCCACGGACGTGATGTGGAGGCTGAACGGACGCTAATAGAGGAGCTGCCTCTGAAAAGGTGAAGGGGTGTCAAGGATGCAGCTCTGCTGCAAGATCAAGTGCATCTGAAAGACTTCAACATGGCTGATGAGGGGAAAATGGTCCACTTCTCATTCCAGCAGAGGAAACTCGGCTTCTCTGACTTTAATTGCATGAAGGGCAGACCCTGGATGCATCGCATCTTTGCAGCTCATCACATTAAGGACGTTTCCGTGCAACGATGTCGATGCATACATGAGAAACGCTGTCTTCTAAAGACCTTCAGTCAGAATCAGAGATGAATTTTAGATGTGACAAACGTGTTTCTGCGTCCGTGTTTCCTGAAGGTCATCAGCCGTCCTCATTTACATACTTGTTTCACAGGATTGTAGAAGGAAACCATGTTTACAACCACATATCTGCAGGCGGGTTCTGATCAGACATGTTGTTCCCATCATGCTTATGTTTACATGCATCCCATGTTAGAGCACCCATCCGTTCCCTCATCCAGAGAAGCCCAGACCTCGCTCTCCCAGACTCTTCCACCAGCTCATCCAACGGGATCCTGCGGTGCTCAAAGGCCAGCCGAGAGATGCAGCCCAGAGTCCTGCAACGGGTCGGGTCCCCGCGGGTGAAAAATACACAAATAAAAATAAACGGGTACGGGATCGGGCGGATATTTATTTAGTGCGGGCGGGTAGTCGGGGATTTTTTTTGTGCGTGCGTGTGTGTTGTTGTGGACATCAGAAATGTATATCAATCAGGCACCGGGGTCACCCTTGTCGTAGCTTAAAGCACTGCCGGCCGATTGGCTTCCCTCCAAAAAGGCCACAGACAGTCCACACGTTTGCTGCAACGCTAATGGCGCTGTCCCCATGTGCAGAAGGAAAATGGAACAAATTAAGGGTAAACTAGCCATTGGCGAACTCCGTATTGTGGATAATACCTCTTCAAAAGTGAAATCGGACGTCTGGCAGACGTTCGGAATAATCAAAGACAACGATGGTAACACTGTCAGTGGTTTTGTAGCTTGTAAGAAATGCAAAAAAGTGCTGGCATACGATAGTCGCAAGCTTGGCACATCCTCTCTGAAGAAACACACCACAGACACTTGTCGCGACACAGGTGTTGCAGCAATTGACACATATTTTCTCAGGAATGCAGCCGCTCTCAAGCCGCCAAAACGGGAAGACAAAGAAGCCATTATGCAGTTAGCCGTAAAGTTTGTGTGCAGAGACATCAGATCATTTGAATCTGTGTGTGGAGAAGGGTTCTTAGAACTAGCTCGGGGCTTAATTGACATTGGCGCTCGATGCTCAGCAGCTCCTCCCTGATCCCACAACTGTGTCACGCAGGCTGACAAAGCAAGCTGACGACACGAGACAAAAGATCATCCCGGAGCTACGGATGCAGTTAACTGACTGCAGTGGAGCAGTTACTGTGGATATGTGGACGGATGACTACAGGAAAATCGGATATCTCTGTGTCACACTGCATTACATCAACAATAGGTGGGAGCTGACTGAGCGCGTGCTTTGTACATCTGAATGGGACAGTGAGTTACGCAAGACGGCTGAAAACATACGACCTGCTATCATCCAAGCTTTACGGAAATACAGTCTTGAGTTCTTCTCCAAGCTTATCTATGTAACAGACAGAGGTGCAAACATAGTTGCGGCCCTCCGCAGTGTCACAAGGCTCATATTCTCAACACAGTGCTGCACACTGCAATCGGAAAACCATCTGAGGAGGATGTCTTTAGTGAAGAAGTCTCCGCTCTTATTGATTCTTCTAAGTCACTTGTGACTTACTTCAAGCAGACAAACCTCCAGACTCGTCTGAAAAAGACACTGAAAGCATCTGTGGAGACGCGGTGGAACTCATTGCACACCATGCTAGACTCCATAAACAGTCAGCATGAGGAGATCGGATGCCTTTTGGAGGAGCGAGGAGAGCACAACCGCCTGGCCAATATCAACAAAGAGACACTCAGTGACATTGTTACATTTCTGGCACGATTTAAAGAGGCTACAAAAGCCTTAGAGGCATCCAAAACCCCGACAATCCACCTGACTGTTGTGTGGCTGGAGCGCCTGAAACGTCACCTGCAGCCGTCTTCCACTGACAGCTTGATGCCGACGTCGCTGAAGGAGAAATGCCTCAAAATTCTCTCTGACAAGTTTGACCTGCATCTCCTGCATAAACTTGCAATGTTCTTGCATCCGGAACTGAAGAGCATGAAGTTGCTGTCCAACCAGGCTGAAGTGAACACCGTACACAGTGAAGCAAGGCGTCTGGTGCAAGGTAAGATAAAACTTGCGCATTAAATCTGGAAAAATCTTAACGTAGACGGCGTAGACTTGACTATTTGTGCAGCTGTAAGACGGAAAAACATTAATTTTAAACAATTATTGCATGGCCCATATCAGATTTGTAAAATTTTGTATGGGGCGACGGAGAGACACGTCTTCACACTGTTAGTCTTATCTGTTCTTTTTTTCTTTTTCTTTCTTTCTTTGTTTCTTATTTATTTTTTGTGTGCATGTCCGTTTTTGAAGAGCTGAAGGAGAAGCGCTGTAGCCCAGGAGGACAGCACACCGCGCCCCCATGTCCACCACCAGAGAAGAGGTCAAAGAAGGAAAAGGGAGATGATCTAGCTGATGTGGAGGACTCGAGCGATGAAGGTTTACAACCTGAGGATGAAGTGGCTGCATACATCAACTACAAGACTCCCAAAGAGGATCCTTTTGATCTGCTGTGTTGGTGGAGGGAGCATGCAACGGTATTTCCGAACCTGGCGCTGATAGCAAGAAGCGTTCTCGCCATCCCGGCGTCCAGCGCAGCAAGCGAGAGAGATTTTTCCGCGGCAGGGTTTGTAATCCAGGAACGGTGGATGACATTTTGTTTATGCACAGCAATCTCCGAATTAAATAACTTTGCTCCTAGTGGCGAAATAAAAGACGGTGGTTTGGTTCAGTCTTCACGAATGGTTCAGTAGGTATTCAATAAGCGGTTAAATGGTTGCACTTGTTGAGCGACGTCCTGCTTTAAATAAACCGTCTGTTTTCTCTGTGTTGTTGTCGTTTTTATACATTTAAATTATGACAAAACATTAACATAACTAACAAAGAAAAAGAAGATCCAAGGGAGAGACGGGTGCAGCCCAGCATATATTACTTGATGTGTTAACGGGTCCGGTTCGGATTTGAATGGAAGCTATCCGCGGGTGACGGGTCGGGTTCAGTAGTCATCCTAACGGGTTTGGGCGGGTGCGGGTTAGTAAAACTGGACCCGTGCAGGACTCTGATGCAGCCCCTACAGCAGTGGTTTTCAAACTGGGGGTCGGGACCCCTGTGTGGGTCATATAATAATTTCAGGGGGTCACCAGATCATTGTTAAAAAAAAACAAACTACATGATTAAAACATCACTACAAAAGGTTAACC
This sequence comes from Atherinomorus stipes, assembly GCA_023101725.1. Lineage (NCBI taxonomy): Eukaryota > Metazoa > Chordata > Actinopteri > Atheriniformes > Atherinidae > Atherinomorus > Atherinomorus stipes. Next base: position 643,293 of record JALJCO010011078.1, on the reverse strand, counting down.
TGTGAAATGAACACCATTCCTTGATTATTGCATAAATAACTAAGTTATTACTAATACCATGTTAAAAATCCCACTTTGCCGTTATCTCAGCCACTGCTCCAAACTAACTTTTTTTACTAGGAGCACAGCAGCTGCTTACTTAAATTTTTAGGAATGCAAGAAGTAAATTTAGGGGTGCACACCAAAATAAACTTTCATAATATATAACAATTTCAATCAAATGCATTTCCTGAGGTAAAAATTCTCTTTTTAAGCTTGTTCACATATGTTTGAATCTTCCACAGAGACACTGTTGTTTCTAATGGGTAAACTCTCCATTTAACACTTAAAAAATCTACGAATATATCCAAATAATGCACTGCAGATTATTCCCTCCCATCTTCTGTGGAATGAATTCTGGGATATGCGATGCCATGAAGCAGACATCGCATGCATCCTTCGCTTCAGGCCAAACGGAGTGCAGGTTTGTAGGGTGGATGCAGAGGCTCATTCAGACGTTTTTGAAACAGGACAGTACTTAACGTGCCGCTGTGACGTATGCAGCTGACGAATCCGCACTTCGCAGTGTGCAGATGCAACATGAAACAGTTTATGGATGTGCATCCATAAAACACGTTTGTACTTCTGTCTTTGTGAGGACATTCATTGACATAATGCATTCCCTAGCTTCTTTACCCAACCCTAACCAAAACCCAATTATAACCTAAATTCTGAAACCAAAGCTTGACCCTTAAAGGAGTGATGACATAGCAGTTAAAAACTAGTTCATGTTGTTGGCATTACTGCATATGTAAATACTCCAAAGAAAAAAACGGCATTTTTTACAGCGGAGTATTGTTTTGAAACGTCAGACCTCACTTCCTCAGTAATACAGTTGGGTCCGGTGATGATATGGAGCTTTACCCGGAGACCACGTTGACTTCATTTTGATTGGCTACACCTTATTTGGCTATGACCTTATTTGGAGAATCTAGGCCAAGCTGCGGTCAGACTTTGCTAAAGGCTAACTGCTAGCAACATGGGCACTTCAGACAGTGTGAGCCACGTTTATCAGACAAGACAGCATTTAGAAAATAAATAAACTTACAGGTAATGACAAGGTTGTGGCCCCCTCCCTCAGTGTTACTGCAGAAGTTTGCTTTTAAATCCATTTGTTTGAAAATCCAGACCTGACTGCACAGAAGTTACTACTAGCTCCATACACGAAGCTGAATCAGACAGGGAGGGGAGGGGGGGGAGCGGACGGTGCATAAACCGTTAGGAGAGAGAGAGGGGGGGGGGGGGGGGGGGGGGGGCGCTGTTTACTTGATAGTGTGCTCTTATTGGAGCAATTAAATTACGTAGAATGATAGAACTACGTAGAATGATAGAACTGCGTAGAATGATGGAACTACGTAGAATGATAGAACTACGTAGAATGATGAAACTACGTAGAATGATGAAACTACGTAGAATGATAGAACTACGTAGAATGATGGAACTACGTAGCATGATAGAACTACGTAGAATGATGGAACTAAGTAGAATGATGGAACTAAGTAGAATGATGAAACTACGTAGAATGATAGAACTACGTAGAATGATGAAACTACGTAGAATGATGAAACTACGTAGAATGATAGAACTACGTAGAATGATGGAACTACGTAGCATGATAGAACTACGTAGAATGATGGAACTACGTAGAATGATGGAACTACGTAGAATGATGGAACTACGTAGAATGATGGAACTACGTAGAATGATGGAACTACGTAGAATGATAGAACTACGTAGAATGATAGAACTACGTAGAATGATAGAACTACGTAGAATGATAGAACTACGTAGAATGATGGAACTACGTAGAATGATAGAACTACGTAGAATGATGGAACTACGTAGAATGATGGAACTACGTAGAATGATGGAACTACGTAGAATGATAGAACTACGTAGAATGATGGAACTACGTAGAATGATGGAACTACGTAGAATGATGGAACTACGTAGAATGATGGAACTACGTAGAATGATGGAACTACGTAGAATGATGGAACTACGTAGAATGATAGAACTACGTAGAATGATGGAACTACGTAGAATGATGGAACTACGTAGAATGATGGAACTACGTAGAATGATAGAACTACGTAGAATGATAGAACTACGTAGAATGATAGAACTACGTAGAATGATAGAACTACGTAGAATGATAGAACTACGTAGAATGATAAGCTGCTGTCTGATTCAACTGTTTCTGAGCAGAGAGACAAAGCTGACAGACCATAAACAGGAACTTTGATTCTCACTCTGGACATTCACATGGCCTCATCAGTGCACAACAGATCATATTATTCACCCAAAACCCCAGAAAAGTGAAATTTGATGTCATGGCACCTTTAAAAAGGTGTTTTTCTTAGGCTTTTTTTTTTGTGAGGATATCCTCAATTTGTATGTTAAACATGCAAAACGGTCCTCATAATGTAACAAGTACAGGTACACACACATACACACTCCTTTCTTGGCTGTTACCCTCATCCAGTCGGATTCAGCCCAGACCTGCAGAGCTGAGAAGCTGAGAAGACTCCAGCGGTCACTTTTTCACACAGGGCCATGGAGGTTTGGATTTTTCCCCCCTTACTCATAAAAATCTTCAATTAAAAACTGCATTTTTTGTTTACTTGTATTACCTTTGTCTAATATGTAAACTAGTTTGATGATATGAAACATGTAAGTGTGACAAACATGCAAAAAAGTAAGAAATCAGGAACACAACTGTACATGCTCATTCAGAGATTTCCATGCCAACACATGAACCTTTCATCCAGGTATGGCTCTATTAGACACAAAAAAAACCTGAGTGTCCACTAACGTGATTGAGAAAGTCTCGTGGTCCTAAAAACCCTCCGACCGCAGCTGCTGCTTCATTCAACTGATTCATTTAGAAAAGCCTTTATTTCACCTGTGGGAAATCTGCGGGATGGCGACTCTTTGAATTCCAGGATGCAGGAACAGCTGAACAGGTCTAGATCATCTGTGGATTCCACCTCACATCCGTTACGAGCTGCAGGTTTACGAGACATTTGCATCGCAGTGATGAAGAGCTGATTTACCGGGAGAGACTTTACTGAGGAATAAAAACCTGCTTCATGTGTGCTGCATCCAGACCGAGCTCCCGAGCAGGAGGAGCATGATGGACAGGCTCCTTCACGCGACCTTTATTTAGAGCCCGTCATGGTGGCAGAGAGCAGGAGATCAAGGAGCAGCAGGGGATCAGGTTATTTTAATGAAGCTCAGCTGATATGAGACCAAACGTGACGTTAACGAGTCAAACGACACCCAGGATGCTGTTTTCTAGTAATGCAGCTTCACCGTACGGCTATGACTGAAAACAAAGTCCTGCTGCAGACTTTAAGCAAAAAGAGACGGTGCTAAACTCTGTTCGTGGTTTCACTGAATTATGATCAGGCTGAACATAAACCAGAAGAGCCATATCCTAAATTACCGGCCGACCCTGCTCTCCTGGATTTATCGAAGCCATAATGAGATTATTTTCAGCTGCTTCGGTTTCATCAGTTCAGCGCAGCCCGACAATGAAAGTCAGGATTTATTTTCCTCTTTTGTGTTGGGAAACTTTATTATTAGTGAGATTTCTAAAATAATTCTGCTTAAAACTGGTCAACGCCTGGATTTGAGTCCGTCCTGAACAGGAGACTGTCCAGACCTCTGACGCAGACGGGAAGTGAGGTGAAGCAGGCGGATGAAGATGTTTCCGTCCTTCCTCATGTTGGTTTTTGGTCCTGAGGTACACGTGACCATCAGGCCGCGGGAGGAATCGATGGTGGTCCTGAGGTGAGCTGCATGTCAGAGGAAGACGTGACATCATGCAGCGTGCCGCTTTACAGAGATAAATATGATGCTGCACGTGTCAGTGGGGTTGCACAGTATTGCTGGTACCAGCATAGTATCACAATACTACAGCGTTAACGAGTCAGGTATTACGGTATTACACTATTAGCCCTACAATATTTAATTAATTGAGGTAGCTATCCAACTTATTTCTCTAGTTGTGTCCTCAGTGTTTCATGTACAGGTTGATTTTGATTTAAATTTGGCATTGCTTTACATTACTGGTTCTCTTTGTTCTAAAGGATTGAAGATTTTAATTATTCCTTTAATTCTTTTAAAATAAAGATTTTGGGAACAATAACACAAATAAAGGAAATTTTGAGTTTTGGTTACCTTTTAACAAAAAGTATTGAAATACAAAATGGTATCGGTATGCAAACAGAAATTTGGTATCGTGACAGTTGGTTGAGCAGCCGCCCCCATGAACAGAGGCTACAGCTCCTCAGCGCAGTCGGTCCCGGTTCGATTCCCGGTCCAGGTCCCTTTGCTGCATGTCGCTCCCCACTCTCTCTGCCCCTTTCCTGCCGCTATACACTGTCGTATAAAGGCCACTAGTGCCCAAAAAATCCTTTAAAAAAAAAAAAAGTCAGTCATCAAGTAAAATACCAAAGTATTTGTAAGAGTGAAGCATGTTTCTCTCAGGAGTGAACTGAGAATAAAAAGATCAGATGTGGGTCACGTGTGGGCTGAAAGGTCGGGTTCAGGTCGCTTTCTCCTGCAGTGTGAACGGAGCCTTAAATGTCCCGCTGGATTCTGGATCTTTCTCTTGTTGATGGGACATTTTTGGGCTTCATCAGGCAGCTGTTTGGCAGGAAGGTGAGCAGAGAGGCGGATCTGAGGCCGGATCAGCTGCATGGTCTGAGGGACAAACCCGGTTCAGTTTATGGTTCTGATTCAGCCCGACTCCGCGCTTCAAGTCTCAGGTCTTAATGAACTGGTAAAGCCAGAAGTTTCAGAGCTTTTCTCTGGAGGACGTTCTGCTTTAAACTCATTTTATCTGCAGTCACTCTGAACCCGATTCCATTTCTAGTTTAGGGAAACAAAAACTCAAAAACTTGGGGGGGTTAATAGGTTTGTGATGTGCCGGGGGGATTTTCCAACTTTAATTTAGGGAAAAACAACAAACCGATATTAAAAGAGAAGTGGAACAAACAATTAATCTTAACCTGAGACAACAGGAACAAACTGCCGTGAAGCTGGGAGGAGGCTCCTGATCTGGTCCAGTTTCGGCTGGACCAGAAGGTCCGGTTCCAGCTGGTCCAAATGTGAGATGCCTCACCTGCTAGACGGATGTTAGCTGCTGAGGTTTCATCAAGCTGCAGCTGATTGGCAGGCTTCAGATGAAGGTCACGACTGTCAGATACCTTTAATCGATTAGCTGTCATGGTGTCACTTGGGGGGAGAGGGGGGTGTTCACGGGCTGCTTGATAACAGCCCGCTGCCTCCAACATGTGTTGGTTTAACGCATGAAACCAGCCAGAAGCCGTGATGGTGGCCGAGGTCGGGCATTTCTTCCTTTTCAGTCACTTTCTAAATCCCATCTTTATGTTAATGTCAGGCAGATTTTAAATGAGAGATTTGCTGCTCTCTCGTAAAACCGTTAAGTCTCGACCCAAACGGAGACGAGCTAGGGTCAACAGGGATGGAGAAACCCAGAAACAGGCTTTAAGGCTGCGTTAAAGACGTCTCCCTGTGAGTGTAAACACATGGACACATTCATCAGTCAGGTGTCTTTGTGAGGGAGAAGATCAACTGAAATCATCTCCAAACTGAATCTATAAGCAGCAGTTAGAAGTGAACCATCCAGAGCTCCAGGATGCAGCCGGACGCTTCCAAACATGATCACATCTACAGCTGTGCAGCATGACAAAGCTTTCACCCCAACTGGATCCCAAACGACGCCCTGTAGGCCCACTCTTCTCCTGCCTTTGAGCAAGCGACAGCAAGAAAGTACGTGCACACTCGCATACACAGGTCTCGTTCATAGACGTCACTCTTGGCGCATTTTGGCACGACCCAGATTCCAGCAACACCAGAGCCACAGACGTGAGCGGAGCAGGACGTCTGCGTCCACACAGAGCAGCTATCAGGCTGGATGATGGAGCAGGAGGCCATGTTGATGATGTCATCAAGCCAGTCAAACAGAGTCTAACTTTCCGCGCTCCATGGTGCCGATTCCCCGCTATTCCTCCCGCTGCTGCTGGCGCCATTTATCTCATCCCTCCGCCGTTATGCCACTGCTGTTAACCCGAGCAGGTGGATGATGTTGTTGCTCCGCCTCATGTCGTTGGCGAAAAAGAGCAACAAGCAGCCATAAATGTTTCCTCCATTATCATTTAGGAGCGGCGGGCCGTTATTCCGAGTCGAAGCCGCCCACATGCAGCGTGTCCTCCTCTCCAACCTCCACGCGCATCATCCCGCGCCAGCTGCCAGACATCCCTGAACACGCGAGTCGCGGAGTTTGAGACAAAACTGTGGTGCAACTGGAATTCAGCGTGCTTGAATCGGTAATAAGGCTTTGAAGGTAATAAATTAAACTTCATCAGTCATTTTCTGTACCGCTTATCCAGTTCAGGGCCGCGGGGGTGGCTGGAGTCTATCCCAGGTATTATCAGGTGAGAGGCAGGTACACCTGGACAGGTCGCCAGTCTGTCGCAGGACCAACACAGAGAGACAGAAACCATTCACACTCACATTCACTCCAAGGGGCAATTTAGAGTGATCAATTAACCTAACATCATGTCTTTGGATGGTGGGAGGAAGCCGGAGAACCCGCAGAGAACCCATGCATACACGGGAGAACATGCAAACTCCACACAGGGAGGCCACTGTTGGAACTGTTCAAACCCCCTCCCCAGCCGGGAATTGAACTAGCAACCGTCTTACTGTGCGGTGCTAACCACCACGCCACCGTGCAGCCCCCAAATTAAACTTATAAATAAATATAAATAGTTTTCACTGATTATACTGGACATTATTGCAGAGACGGGAGGGATGGAGAAACGCCGGAGAGCTGCATTTGTTCACGATATAAATCCCACTGATGACGAACGAGCAGGAGGAGAGAGGAGGAGGAGGAGAAGCTGAAAATGAGAGGGTGAGGAGAAGGAAAGAAAGATGAGTGGGAAGAGATGAGATAGATGGAGAGAATGGACGGATCATCCCGCTATTTCTAAAGTCTAAAAAATCCAAAAACTTGTTTTTTACAGACTTCAAAACTTCTAAAGACTAGAGGTGGGAAAAAATATCGATACACTGAAATATTGCAATATTTTCATATGCTGATATATTGACAATTAAAAACACAGTTTTGATCCATTTTACTAACTAAATCTTGCAAGAATTCATGAAATATTGCAAGATTTTGAAAGTAAAATAGATCAATTCAGCGTTTTTAAATATCAGTTTGAAATCGGCACATGAAAATATCCTGATATTTCAGCGTATCGATAATTTTCCCACTTTTTTTTTTTTCAATGTCGGAAATGGATAACAAAACTGACACACACACTCTAAACACATCTCACACAAATCCTGACAACTTCACTTTCAACAGTCCATCCATTATTTTCACTGCTGTAGACAGTTCAGTTCCCTCCTGCAACCCGTTAACACACACACACACACACACATGCATGTGCACACTGCTGCATCTGCAAGCAGCCTGCTGAGCGGTGAGTTAATCATTCACAAGATAATTAAACTCAATAAAGCAGAACAGATTGAATGTATGAAAATAAAACAACGCAGGCTGACGTGGCTCCTCTGATCCAGGACCAGAGACAGAGGAAGACCACCACCAGAGCTGTGCAATTCATCAAAATTTGATCGGGATTTCAATTATCATGTCAAACAATCTCCAAACTCTTATAATAGAGTTGAAACAATTTTATTTTCCATTTTTCTTGGTAAAATTTCTGAAAGTTATCTTGAAGTTAAAGTTCATTTCAGTAGCTTCCATCCACGCAGTTTGTTGGGTGTCATTAACAAAAATGTTATATTTGGAATGTTCCAGCATTGCTCTAAACCTCAGAGTTTATTTAGGAACATTTTTTAAAATATAAATAGGTATTTTTTTTATTTTTCAAATATAGAGAAATTGCAGGACAGCTGGGTACATCATTTATTTTGGATATATTTATGTTTTTCTATGTACTTTGCATGAATTTAACGTTCAAAGTATATTTATTTTATTAATTGCAAAACAGCTGTAAGGTTCATATTTGTAGCCTGTATTTATTTTCAAAAATTATTTATTTTAAATAAATGCACCATGTAACTAGAAAATAATCGTGATAATAATTCTTTCCATAATTGAGCAGCCCGAAGCACCCAGTCCTGTCGCAGAGATCAACATCCTGATCCAGATCTTCATCTTTGTAAAACGCGAGGAGAAAAGCCGGAGACCAGCAGACTAAGACAGAGAGGACCAGGAGGACCAGCAAACATCTAACTTCAGTCCAGTTTTACTTTCTGGGAACTAAATCTTTCCTGATTATGCAGATGATGATGATGAAACTGAATTTACTTCCTTCATTATTTAGACTCAGATATGACGAACCGTCTCTCTCTTCTCTTGTGGACTTCTTCAGCTTTAGATTAAAATCCAGAAGCTATGAAGACATGTTGGAGCTCCGTCAGCCTGTCAAGGCGTCGGGTCGGAGCAGACTGAAAATGAAGGAGTCAGAATGAGGAGTTATTAAAGATGAAGAGGAGCAGAACGGTGATTGACAGCAGCGTGTATACTCCCAGCAGACCCAGCATGAATGAGATTATCCCGGGATAATGCCGTTTCCTCTCAGAATAAACCTCCACCGTCTCAGAGGGGAAGGATTAGATTTAATTAGTCTCTCTCAGACTTCCACAGACATCACGATGAGCGGGAACGCTCATCCACAACCTGGGCTCCATGGAGGTGATGGAGGAGGTGTGGGCGCGCGGGGTGGGCACGATTAATCGAAGATCGACAATTGATCACTAAGAATTTTTTTGATCGTGTATTTTTTTTCCGATCATCTGACGGTGTTATAAAACAGAGTTCATTCATGTAATGTACGTCTTGAAGCGGTGTAATAAATGTCACTATGTGGCGGTAATAAAACATCCTACCAGCGGGGGGCGATGTAGCCTAAAGACAGCTGAGAAAGCCGCCTGCGAGCTGCCGTCTTCCCCGTCACAGCAGCTGAAAGGAGACTCGTCTAAACATGAAGCGAGCACAGAGAAGTCTGGTGTGCGACCATTTTGCGTTAGAAAATATTTACTTTCAGACCGTTGGAACCTTTTGGAGTTCCTAGAACCTTTTCGGGAACCAGGCCGGTTTTTTGTGCATTCGGACACGTAGGAACGAGGGACCTCGGACCTCAGTTCCTAGAAACTTTTTAGCTCCTACTCCGAGGCAGGGTCTTTTAAGGTTTCCATAGGAACTGAAATACGTAGATGTCTGGTGATTGGTTGAACTGGCAAGCCCCGCCCCTCGCGTGATCTCCGCCTCTTCCGGCCCCTTGACAGGCCGTCCACTAAAGTGTCCGGGCGCACCTCAACAAAAAGACGTTACGTGATACATATGACCGTGATGAGGGAATGCTGGTAAGTTAGGTTTTATAATAGCTTTGAATAAAAGAGACGGAAAACCTCAGTTTTGTATTTGCTGCTGGGGCATAAATTTGTCTCTTGCAGACGATTGCGTCAAACATGGTCCCTATCAAGGTCCTCCCTCATGTGCAAATGGAAACTGATGGGGAAGGTATTTCTGATAGCTAAATTCCAGACAGGTAGTTATAGGAACTGAGTTCCTAGAACCTCTCTGTCTGAATGCGCCTAATGATTGTAAATACTACGACACGCTTTAGAAAAACAACTCGACAACAACTCCCATGATGCACCATTTCAAAAACGCTGATCCGACCGAGCTTGAAGGTAATGAATCCTCCGTTCAACCCACCGTTGTCTCGGTCTGAAGCCGGAGGAGCTGTGATGCAAAGAAGGCAGACAAGTTTCAAAGGGAATCTGTAAAATGATTTCAGTGGACATGTTGCCCAGAAGTGTCGTCAATCTGAAAGGTTTCAGAGATTTGATGAATTTCCTTGAACCAGTCTATCGGTGATATCATGGCGCATCATCACCAGGCTCACTGAAACATGAGAAGTGAAAGCAGGAGCTGCTAAACAAGTTAGCCACAGCAGCTAGCGTTGCCATAACAGACTGTTGGACCACTTTAACAGCAGAGAGCTACCTCACCATCACGTACCACCACTGACGACCTTCTCACTGAGATGATTGAGGCTGTAGAGCAGTGGGGGGTTAAAATAAATACATATTTGAGAAAAAACTCTGTCTGTGGTATGTGTATTCATTTTTTAACATGCATTTCTTAGTGATTAAATTGATAATTGATCGTAAATTCTGCTGACGATCGATCGAAAAGATGTTTGCCTAACTAGGACCTTGTGTCCTTAAATCCGTCCCGTCTATATCAAACTGTCCCAGCTCCATCTGTTATCTTGGCCTTTACATTCACAGAGACTAGATCAATACAGTGGGTTGCAAAAGTATTCATACCCATGACCAAAACTCAATTTATTTAGAACAGAACAAAGCAAAAGTGAGTTTCACCTTTTTATATGAAAGGAAATGGCACAAACACAACAATCCATCACTGTTTTTGTTCGTAAGCGCTCTTCACTATGAATAGGTTGTATAAGTCTGTATTTCATTGTTGCAAAAGTATTCACACCCTTGCACCAAAGATGTTATTTTGAGTCGAAAATGATTGCACACTATAAACTATTGCCTCACAGTGTCACATGTCATTCAGCTCTGTAGAAACTGGTAACGAGCCATTCATTTCATTTAGGTGTGTTGGAGAAGGAATGCAACTAGGGCTAGGATAAACGATTATTCTTTAAACGATTAATCGATCGATTGTTTTTCGATGCTTCGATTAATCTAACGATTTACTTTTTCAGTTCGATTTGACTCTATTCAATTATCGATTATCTCCCCATAAACTGACAGACAGCAATTTATATATGTTGATATACATATCTAAAATGAAAAAAAAAAGAGCATAAATAAAAAGGCAGTGGGAGCCGGCAGCATGTCATGGAGTTTTTCATGAACCAACAGAATGTAAAATTTATGTTGAAAAAACAGCTGACTGAAAAACATGCATCTTTTAATTCTTTCATTCACATGAAAATAATAACTTTATTGAAATAATATGGTAATGTAAACTTGGAGGCTTGAGCTCAAACAGAAATTATTTTTTCAACAAAAGATAAGTAAAAATTAAGAATTTAACGCTTCCTGAAAAAGTGCATTTTCATCATCTGTCTATGCTTAATACGGGTTTCAATCACTTGGGAATGAAATGAAAAATACTTTATATATCCCAGAACTAGGGCTGGGACGATTCGTCGACGTAACCGATTACGTCGACGCAAAAAATACGTCGACGCAAAATATGCGTACCGATGCGTCATCAGACCAAAACAAAGATGGCGGCGCCATGCGACTTCAGACTAAAACAAAGATGGCGGCGCGATCTCCGTGAGTGGCTCTTCCAAGTTTCCAAAGTGTAAGGCAGTGAAGGCCCACACTCGTTTATAGAAGGTATTACTATATATTAGGGATGGCGAATCCGAAGCCTAATGAGACATGAGACAACTTCCGTGAGATGGACGCCATGTCTTCAGACACGTCAGGCCTGTTTGAGACGGTCAGCATGAAGCACGAGCTCCATCTGCTGGCCGTGGGTGGAACTGCAGCTGATGCCGGGAGCTGTCTCGTCTCTGACTGAATATAATTAAAGTCACGTTCTCAACCTCATGTTCGTGTTTCATCTGTTGGTAATAGTATTGTGTCGTCACTTCTGGAATAAATAAAGAATTTTTAATTTAATTTCCAAGTGATTGGCACCCGTATTTAGCATTAACAGAGTAAAGATGAAGATGCACTTTTTCTGGAAGCTAGACCCATGTTCAATATAATGTTCAACTCTGAATGTTTACTTATCTTCATTATCTTTTGTTGGAAAATAATATCTGTCTTAGCTTAAATCCTCCAAGTTTACATGATCATATTATTTCAATAATGACTTATTTTCATGTAAATGAAAGAATTAAAAGCCTGTTTTTCAGTCAGCTGTGTTTTCAACATAAATTTTACATTCTGTTGGTTCATGAAAAAGTCCATGACAGGCTGCTGCTCCCACTGCCTTTTTATCTATATCAGCATTTTTACATTTTAGATATCTGTATCAATATAAATAAGGAGTCTGTCAATTTAACTGAGGAAATAATCGATAGATCAATCGAACTGAAAAAAATAATCGATAGATTAATCGTTAACAAAATAATCGTTTAACCCAGCCCTACCCAGAACTGATCCCAAGATATTACCAACAGATGAAACACAAACATGATGTTGAGAACGTGACGTGAGAACTAGACAGCTCCCGGCATCAGCTGCAGTACCACCCACGGCCAGCAGACGGAGCTCGTGCTTCATGCTGACTGTCTAAAACGGGTCTCACGTGTCTAAAGACGTCGACCTCACGGAAGTTGTCTCGTCATGTCATGAGGCTTCGGTTTTGCCATCCCTAACATCTCATACCGTCGACGAATGTGTGTGTGCCTTCACTGCCTTACACTCAGAGGAGCCACTCGCATGAGAGATGGTGCCACCATCTTTGTTTTGGTCTGATGATGCATTGGCATGCATATTTTGCGTCGACGTAATCGGTTATATCTCCGCGTCGTCCCAGCCCCAGATGCAACCAAAACGTGCAGTATAGCTCTGAGGACCCAACTTGTGCACCCCTGGTTTAGAACCATGGAGGTAAAAGATCTGAGATGACGTTTCATGCTGAAGCCACCTGCAGACAACATGACATCCGGTGAGGACAGCACTTCATGAACACGTGTGGGGAGGCTCTCATGTCCTGGGTTTGTGGGACTTGACAGAGTAAAGACGGGTTTTAAAGACAAATTCCTTTAATGACCCCAGACAGAAACATCTAAGCTCAGTGTGACGAGAGATCGGCTGTTCCTCTGAATACGTGAGAGTTTTCCATACGGAGACGGCTCCGCTCTGATGATCATGCTGCACACCAACATCCTGCTTTTGGACGGTGAAACGATAGCTTCAGAGATGAAGAATCATCCTCCTCTTCACCCGCCTCGACGTTGCAGCTGGACGCGTCGCCCCCTGCTGGCCGACAGCAGGCAGCGTTAAGGAAACAGTTCCTGAGCTGAAGATGGACTCCGGTTGGGCTGCAAAACTCCGTCCTCTGATCCAAACTCGTCTGTTTTTTTAACTTGTGAACTTTCAGCTGAACGAGGCTGATCTGCCAACTATGTCTGAACATCAAAACACACTTCAACTGGAAACTCTGGTCCTGCCTGTCATGTTCAAACTGGCAGCTTCATCCTGTCAGCAGGGATCTATTTTTAGACTAAACACACACACACACACCCTGCAGATATAAAACGATCAAGTGCATTACATCAAATCACATTAATGCACCTCAGCAAGAGAGCAGTTGAGAGCTCTGAGGGTGTGTGGTTGTGTGTGTGTAACATTTCAGGTTCTGTTCCATGTTGATGGTCACATCACATGCACAATATATGAAGGAAGCTCAGCTTGGCAGTTTCCAAGAGTTAGTTTTAGCTACTTCTATAAAGATGAAAACCATCACAGAGTCCAGAACCAGTAGATGACAACGACTGGGATTTCCTCATATCTAACGGGAAGATGGTTGTTTTTTTTTTTAAAACCACAAACATACCATCTTTCATAACTTAGCATCTTAATATAAACAGTTCATTTTTAGGGTAGCAGTTTTCCCGTTTGTTTTATCTAAAACTCTTTTCACTGCAGAGTACTTCCTTTTCTTCGCTGTGTCCACCATTTTTGTTTTTATTTTTTTCCCTAAGACTTCGAGTGACTGGTTTCTACTCCAGTCGATGAGTTTATCCCCCCTTAGCTCCATCATTGGCTAGAGACAATCCGGAAATCTCCACCCAGAAACGTCCCGAATACCAGGAACGTGCCGCGAGCTCTGCTATTAGGTAGCCAGTCACAAACTGCACACACAAACAAATTAAGATTATGAATCACCATTAAAAATTAAAACAATGATTTAATAAAAGTCCACAGACTCTCCAAATTACTTTTCTGTCTCGTACAAACACAGCAACATCCATGTTTAAGACTGAGAAAGTGACAACTCAGACACGGAGCTGTCTGCAGCGCAACAACGTCTACGTTCCACATTCTTTTACTTAATTCAAGCCGTTCACACGGTTATCCTGGTTGAAATCAACAGTTAAGAACAAGCATTTCTAATCAATAAACAACACGTTTCATCATAATCACCACATAGCAAACACAGTACAATGAACACCGCCATCACAGAGACCGAGACTTCCTTTATTTTAAGATGAAGTCCGACTAAGTTGTTGATCACAGCTTTGGTAAACTCCTCTCTCTCAGCCTTCAGTTTGACGATGCGCTCAAATTTTAATGAGCCCAAAATGAGACATTTTTTCTCAAAAGAAAGGCATGAAATTTGTTTAATCCTCTCTCCTGCTGTCGTCCTGCTGCATAAGCCTGCTGGCTAACTTTAGAGCAAAGTATTAACTCACCAACGCTCTGTGAACGTACGTAGCCCATTGGCATGTGAAAGTAAAGTAAAAAGGCAACGTAGCGATCTGTCTTTTCACGTAAATGATTTTTCATGGAGAAACTGATAGTATGCATAATATGTGAGGTAAAGGCAGCGTCGCACTGAGCCTTCAGAGGGCCTTGACTTTACTGCACTGCAAACGTGTTATTTGCCTGCCTGACCAGGAGGAGGCGGTATAGAGTCCTTTTATTGAGCAATGAAAAGCCCTAAAAGCTATCACTTGCAAAAAAATTATTGATAAAACATGCTTTTGGAAATTATAATTAAAAGAAAATTTTATATGAAAAATAACTATTAAAGAAATAAAAAAAAAATACAAAACCTAAGTATTAAAATGGAATTACCCTGACTGCCGAATACACCAAAACAAAGGGAAAAAACTAAATACGATCAAGGAGGGAGAGTTGCAAACAAAGTCACCACCACACAAGAGTAGAGGCCCAAAGGTGCGGATTGAGACGGATTTCACGCACACAACTCTAGCTTTTATTTTCAGGGGAAAACTCTGGATTCTACCTTTAAAGACAAATTATCAAACAAAGTTATAAACAGCTGTTTTCATCCGCACGCAGCAAATGTCTCAGCTTTAATACAACTATTTACAAAATCAGTTTTCACCAGAAGATGTCACATAAACCAGTAAAGAAACCAGTTCCTGTCCTCAAAGGACAGAGAGGACGTCACAGGTTGGACATATTGCTTCCCTGCAGAGTCTAGAAGCTGATTTCTTAGATTTACAGGTAGTTGGCGTATTTCCTGAAGCTCTCTGTGGGAATCTGTTGTGTGTGTCTGCATCGGCAGGAAAATTAATTAGCTTTTAATTCAAATAAAAACACATGAAACTGGACTGTGGATGCGTTTGCTGCTGGGTGTAAGGTGGAGGTGGAGGTGGAAACTACTCTCTGATGAGACTCTGCAGCCTCCAGTTCCCGCCTGAACAAATCCCTGATGTTTCTGTGCATCACTGCATGATGAAGCAGTTCTCTGAAGTCTTCCTCAGCCCGGAGATAAGCGGCGAGCTTCTCTCTGCAGCGGCAGCCTGAGCCCCCACCCCGATCAAGCCAAGCTTGACGGGCTCTAAAGGCATTTGTTGAGGAGAATGAGGGAGTTTATTAATATGCGAACCAGACTTGTGGTGTCACAGCTGTTTACGAATATAAATGACAACCTTTGCCGACGCCGACGCCGTCGCCGCCGAAAATGAGAGCGTAATGATGTTTTTCTTGTCGCCCTTAAATTCATTAAAGTTGCCTTGTGTTAAACACCAAGTATCAATACATCATTTACAAAGCAATCTCAACGGCTCATGTACCGCGCTCACCTCGTTGCCGTCGGCAACCCCTGCCTCCATTCATCTCTCTGGAGGACGGAGGCTGGAGCAACACCTTGCAAACCTTGAACACAGATGCGGGGGGGGGGCGGTAGGTTTCAGAACCCTGACTCCCGCTCAGCTGGGACTTGCTGTCCAGAATATTTTTATTCAATCTGAGTTTTAGGGCTGTCACAAATGATCATTTTGATGATCAATTAGTCACTGATTGTTTTGGCGGTTAGTCGACTAATCAGATTATGCAAAAATTGCAGCATATTGACAGAACCAGTCGAAAGTTTGGACACTTTCTCATTGAATCTAACGGGAAAACTAGTAGTGTGTGCGTTTATGTCAGTAAATTATTCAACAAAAGATGACCGGACAGAAAGATGGACAAGGCAGTGGAAGGTACAGAGACAAGTTTAAGAGGAAAAACCAAGCTGATAAACAATTAGAAGATTATGAAATTAGTCACTGACTGTTTTGAATGTAGACGATTAATCACCTAATTGTTGCAGCCGTACTGAGTTATACATGTAAATGCTGTAGAGGCGTCAAACTCATTTTCCGTAGTTCAGGGGCCACAAACGGCACGATTTGATCTCAAGTGGGCCGGACCGGGAAAATGATCACACAATAACAAATAACTGTAAATGTTTCCCGTGAAAAACATTGTCAAGATGTTTATATTTAATGAACTTTCCTTTTAGAGAAAAATTTACATGAAATTTATTGAAAAAAAACATAATTGGTTCCAACAATATTTTGCCTCATTTGATTATATTTTATTTATTCATTTTAAGTATTAATTCCAGTCAACATTTTATTATATTTTTATATAACAAAATATGTATATACATTTTAATAAAAAATCATATAAATCTGAATTTATTAAAATAATTTTCTGTTAAAACTTCCCAAATTTTGAATATTTTTAATATGCGTTTTTATATTTTTACTTTTATTATCAACATTATGATCAACTCATTCAAATACGATGCTACATGTTCGTTGTAACTTACAGATCAACATGGATCTACAAAATCTCTTGCTGTAATATTGACAGGTTTCTAGAACTAAAAAAAAATACAATATTTCACATTATTATTTGGGGACTTTTTAAGAGAAATAAGATTTCCACATGTGAAGAAATACTGACTTCTTAATATCAACTATGAGGTCAGATCTGTAAAGTATTATTGAAATACTTCATATTTAGACATTTAAAATGATTCCAAGCTCTGGTGGATCAATAAAACTAGTTTGTTTTATTGTTTTAAATGTGACATTTAAACATTCACCTTGCAGGCCAGACTGGACCCTCTGGTGGGCCGGCTTTGGCCCCCCGGGCCTTATGTTTGACACCCCTGCTGTAAAGTGTCCATCCGGGAGGCAAGAAAATCTAAGAAATGATCTCAGAAGGAAGAGAAATTTCTCAGTTGAAATTCTGCACCATTAAAGCAGAACTCAGTAACTTCAGCTCGGGGCTCCCCCTAGTGGCGTCCTTTCACTGTCGTGTTCAACCCCCCCTTACACCCCCACAGCACACAGACGGCTTCTCTACCTGTCTTTCCTCTATTTTGATCGCTGGATATATTTCTAAGCTTTTACTAGCTTGTTGATGCTACGTTGCTGCGTTGGTAGCAGCACCTCGTCTCCCTCTGCTCAAAGCAAAGTCCTGTCTCTTCTAAAACGGGACGTTTTACCCGCGATTTGCGGGTAAATATGCCGTGGATTATATTTTTCTCTGGTGTTGGCGAGTAGCAGGTCAGAATATGAACTTTTATTTACTTTTTGCGGACGTGACAAGGGATTGAGCCTGAAGCAGTGATGCTTCACCCGGCGCCCAGGCAGCGCAGCTACGTGAATCACTCTGGTCCAGCAAAGAGTTGGTTATGAGAGCCAGGAGCCGTGTTTAGGTGGTGGAAGATAAAGAAATGTTTTCTTCGAATTAGCGCTGGTAGTCTGGTTCAGATCAGCGCTGGAAGCAGCTCGGTAGATAGGGGACCTGAGTACCGTACAGCGGTTTCTGTTGTCGCAAGTTCTGCTCGGGTCGGCGCAGCCAAAGTTGTATTTCGCTGCTCGCAGGCCAGAGGCCCCGGCGGGAGGGGGGGGAACATTGAATCGCTCCGTAAACACTTTGTTTAGCCCCACGGGGATTCCGGAAAGCATTTATTGAGGTAAAAAAGTTACTGAGGTCCCCTTTAAAGCAGATTCATGGATTTTGGGGTGTGATGGAGCGAGGAGGTTGCTGCAACAGTGGAGGTGTGGGGAGACGATGGCTCCGCGAGAACTAAACGGTGCAGCAGCCCTCCAGGGTCGGCAGGAAAACGGAGTTTAATGCATCTTTCTAACAATCCTACAATCTCACAAGCAGAAGCTGTCTCAGAGTTCGGAGGTGATTTCAGAGCAGAGCAGCTGTTGAGAGGAGAATCACTGGGACCAAGTCTGAGGAAAGTTCTCCGATGAAAGGTCTGCCCAGATTATTCACAGGCGTCCGGCAGCACCTGCAGAGGCTGAAGATTCTTGATGAATACGATTTCAGATCACTTCCTGGTGAGAACCTGTGTCTCCACAGTTCTGCAGGCTGGAAATCGGGTTTTTAAGGTTTCAGAATTGTGCGTTCGTATCTGATGTCGGCCCCGTTTTCAGTTCCACGACAATGTTTTATTATTTTCTGTTCCTTAAAACCAGAACATCTGGTCTGATGTTCCAGGCTGAGGTGGATTAAAGCAGAACAGGGAGGCTCACATCGAAGTCATCAGGAGGAAGAATTATTCTGCAGGAAGCAAAGGCGTGATGATGATGAAGATGAAGATGAAAATAATGACTGCATAAACCGAAGTAGCTGGAAGTATGTGTGCAGCGAGGTCATGTGTAGTTAATGGAAGTAGCAGAGTGAATCCAGAGGGGAGGAAACTTTACGACCTCCTCCTGCCGCGCTGCGACGGCGTGATGTCAGCGAATCGTGTCTGGCGGCGTATTTATGGCGTTTAAGTCTCATCATTCTGCTCCGTTATCCACATGCAGCACCGTTTCCGCTCAGGTGGCCCGGGCCTGAACCGGCCTTATCCTGACTCAGCCCGCCATCCCTGCTGGGTCTGAGTGTGATTCGGGACGGCAGCACATCTGCATATTCTCGCTCCAGCCTGCAGAAATGTTGCAGAAATGCTGAGCAGCGTTTCTGCCAGCGTACTGTACGCCCGGCGGCTCGGATAGCTGCTGCCAACACCACCGTCTCTTATGCATTCAGCCAGTTTAACTTCAGCGGTGGCTGCTCATCAGTCCAACCAGTTCCCTCCAGAGTGACATCACCATATAAAATGAAGCATCACTAAGTGCATCCACAGCTAAGACGCATCAGGCTCAGCAGTAATTATTCAACATTAATTCCTCTGAGAAGTTACGATGCCTCGCAGGGTTGAAACCTCCTCACCTCACACACTGACCTTCAGATCAGTTAATGTCGACAGCAAACTTTGATTTAGTGTTTGTCAGTCTTTTGACTAAAATTTTTAGTTTTAGTCATAATTTCATCTTAATTCAATTAGTTTTAGTCAATGAAAATACATTATAGTTGACTAAAATATGGGGTAAAATGTAAATGAGTGAATAGATAACGCATGCACAAACACAGATTTTGCTCCTTTAAAAAGCACATTTTAATGCAATTTGTCTTGCTCTTACACACACACACACACACACACACGTGAATAAATTAAAGGGACATTGTGTAAGTCATCTATTCTAGTGTCCTGAGTGGGTAGCGTCCAGAATTTACTCGAAACAAAATCATTTTGTACATTTTTAGAGCCTAAACAGTTCTACATCCCATCTCCTGCAAGCTTGCCGAAGTGCGTTTGCGACACTACAGAAGCCTCGGCGTTCACAGCCGACTTCCGATAATACAAGCGTAGAAGAAGAAATTGCTAAGAGCGCCAGAGCTGCGGACAAACCGGGAAAAATTTAATTAAATTCTGGACGCTACCCACTTAGGACACTTGGATTACATTGGACGAGCAGTATGGAGGAATATTGACAAGTTTTTGTGGACTTTTATGGACCTTTTTGGCTCGGGCCCCGGCGAACTCCATTATATGAAAGCTGGGGGAAAACGAGAAGCCTTCCTGATCGCCGGCTGCATTTGAGATATTAAAAAAGTGCTCCAGAGTCTTGCTCACCATGAGGAGAAGTGGAAAATAAAGCTAAATCATTCTGTGGGTGAACTATTCCTTTAATTTCTTAACACCTTTTAGGTCGTTCTTTAATTATATCAAAGTAATGAGTCAATTCTTCCTTCAAAAATAACTAACTTTGCAACAGCACACCAACATTTCACAGTAGTGTCAGCTTGGTTACGTTTGCATGGATTTCAGCATTTGTCAGCAGATGTGGCCTCAGGTTGTTTCTGCTGGTAAAAGTCGCTCTGCACGGTTTACACAACGTCTTCTTTAGTGTGGCGTCATTCCGTCATGAGCAACGTGTCCGTGTGTCGGCCCTTCTTTTTCTCTCCAGAGTGGACACTTAAGATCACTTTAATCACGAAATGTGAAATACGTGAGAACTGTTTAGCATCTCCCCGGGTAACCAAACGTGCAGGTTAGCCTCGCTGCACATCTCATCTTTATTTGTTGATGAAAATGGCATGAATTTTCATTATAATCTTCATCCCTGTGTGTTGGTTTTGGTTTTGCCGAAAATTTTTCATCAGCGAAATGAACGCTGCTTCAGATCAAAGTCCAAACAAGTGAGCAGCATTATCAGATCTGCCGTGAGTCGGTAGGAACGATATAAATGGAAGGAGGAGGAAAACTTTTTCCATCCATCACCGAGCCGCTTCATCTCAGCTGCAGAGCTCGAGCGGCCTTCAAGGTCCTGTTTCAGACGTTTGGGGTGTGATTGTTCCAGAAAGGGAATATAAACACATCAGGAGGTTAAAAGGTTAAATTCTGCTCTGAGGTTTAATCTTCCAGATTCCTGGTTTTATTTCAACTTCCTCCCTTTTCTCTTTGGCTCCTCCTTTCTCTTCCCCCAAATAAGGTGTTGACTTTCCACTTTTGTTCTGTTAAGTTGTGGTGAATGGAAAACACTGGGGTCCGCACACCTGACCGTCCAGCCAATCAGAATGCCGTATGAAACGCTTGTTTCAGGCTGTATTACAGGCAGGAGGCAACTCAGATCTGTGCTAACAGACCCACCGCCTCTGGGCTCCGTCAATATTTCATATTCACTTAAATATTCAAAACAGCAAATCCTGCCAAAAGCCTGAAAATCTGCATTTACACAAAGATTCTTGCTGCCTTCTCTCTTCTTATTCCTGGTGTCACCTGTCAGACTGCTGGCTTTATCTGTTTCTCTTCTTATTTTGCAGTTTGATCTTTTTCTGTTTGATAAAACATGAGTTCAGATAATATGAATACCAGCTGAAAAATAACTGCATGCATGTATGAAGTGAGAAGCTGAAATAACGGGTAAAATATTCAAACTTGTTGACGCTCAGTTGCTGATTCTCTCTGGAAGTTACATTCTCTTGAACACAATAATATTCTAAATTAGATCAGGGGACAATTGATGGCTGAATACACCCTTTCTTCTCCAAAATAATCACATTTGGCTGCAATTTTGCCGATTATGCACTGATATTATTACTCAGTCATAAAGCAATAAATGCTGTTCATTTTGAGTGACTTCCACACTGATGTGGTTGCACCGTTTATCCACTAGATGGAGCTCTGACTCCATCACCGCTGTCTTCTCACTAACTACAGCTGACCACGTTGCTAGGCAACACTACGGGGGCTGAGCGGGGCATGACCACGGTTTATAACAATGTTGTGAAATTAACAAGAACTCAACACGTCTTTAGTTTTCCTTTCACAGTCTTTGCCATGTTTCATGATAGAGTCCAGATGGAGCTGTTAGGATGCCGGTTACTAACTTCATCTTTCATTTTACATGCAAATCCTCCTGCTTCCCCCCTCCATTCTGATTGGACTCTTCCCTCCTCACCTGCTAATTACTGACTGGTCTCACCTGGAGCAACTGGCATGCAGCTACAAAGGAACCCAGCAGATAACCAGTCAGTGGAAACAGTTAGTCTTTAGTGTTTCTTTTGTGGTGTTTTGGTGACTTTAGTTTGCGGTAGCTTGGGTAACTTTATTTCTTTAGTTTTTATTTCCAGATGTTTCTGTTGGTTAATGGATTTAGTTGTTAGTCGTCTAGGTCGTGAGTTGTCTTTGTGTTTATTGCATTTTACGCTGGTTAGTTTGGAGTTGGGATAGCTGGGCCTTTTGTCGTAGTTGGGTTTTGGTTACAGTTTAGCTTATTGGTGCTGCTTGTTCCCTTTTTGGTTCTGAGAATTCGTAGCTTAGGTTTGTGTTGGTTTCCCCCCCTTTTGGCCCTTTTTTAGTTTAGGCTTTATCTGTCTTTTGATTTGTTCCTTACTAACCTATGTCCTTTTTTCAGGTTTTTTCAGTTTGCCAGTGTTTTTTTTTTTTGCCTTAATGGGCTATATGCACGGTTCCACTACTTTCTGAATTTCAGACAGCACCTTTGCTTCCTGTCTTTCATTACTGGACAAACTGATTAATCCAGGTGTGTTTGGCCAGTTATTGAGGTCCGACACACCTGGATTAATCAGTTTGTCCAGTAATGTGCATATACAGTAGCCTATTCACCTTCATGAACAATAAAACACCTTTACTCCACCTTTTACCCTCCTCAACCAGTCTTTTTGTTACGTTTCTACACCCCTAGCAGAACTGGGACGTTACTGGAGTGGGGGGGTGGCAGAGTTTTAAAGCACCAATACAGCTTCAGTCTGCAGCCTCCAACAGCTCACATCATTACAGATTCTGCCCCCCCCCCCCAACACACACACAGTCACTCCAGGGTACACACCCCCAGTCCCTCACCCCTTATCCAATCACACTTAAGCGTGATGATGTTGTCCATTAGCATTGACTGGCCTTGCTGATGTTAGCAGAAAACAGTAGCAGCTCTCTCTCTCTCTCTCTCTCTCTCTCTCTCTCTCTCTCTCTCTCTCTCTCTCCCAACACAAACACACACTCGTCCACCCTTGAAAGATTCATTGGCAGATCAGAGGAAGACCACCATCCAAACATGAAGTAAGTCACTTTTCTGTTCATTTCAGAGCCAAAGCTCTCCTCTCATCTCCTGGTACCGATCCATCGGTCGCCCCTGCGATCTACGATTTTACCAAAGAAGAAAGAAAAAAACAGGAAGTCACCTGAAGCTCTGCGGTCAACTTCGACCCAAATAAAAACAAAGGTGTGATGGTGGGACAGTAAGATGGGCAGGAGGCGTATTACTTTTTATTTATTAGTCAATTTTTCATCATTTCCTCGTGGAGAAGAGCGACCAAGTCAACTGATACTACACGACATTTCTTCATTTGAATTAGTTTTTTAGACCCAACATGTTAAAAAAAATAGGTTAAAGCAGGCAGTGGTTTTCTAAACTAAAAACGTCCTTTTGTACAACTCAAAAGACTGGATACTTAAAAAAAAAAAAAAAAATCACAATATAAAATAAAAATCACAATATAAAATAAAAAAACTAACAAAAAGGAGAAAATAATATGACATAAAATAAGATACAAATGACATCATTCATGTTTTTTAAAAAAAAAAAAAAAAAAAAAAAAAAGTCGTAATGACCCAGAGCTAAAAACATAAGAGGAATCCACGGTGTTTGGTATTCCTTGTTTTTTGGACTCAAAAATAAAAACACGTAAGGTTTGAAAACTGTCAAACTTCATAAATAAGGAGGATCAATGTTTTTTGGTGGATTTTTTATTGCTGTGACGAGACACCAACACGTCCAAAATCAGCTTCTCTCACTGAGATAATGACAAACTGGGATTTGAACATGGTATTAGTAATAACTTAGTTATTTGTGCAATAATTAATAATTAATAGGGATATACAATATAATCGGCCCCCTATCAGTATCAGCCTATAATCAGTGTTAAAACTGAATATCGGACTTCGGCCACCCCAGCGATATCTAACTGATATTTAATCAGCCCGCTGTTTCTAAAGTCTAAAAAACACAAACTACTACTTCTTCAAAAACTTCTTTTTTTTACTGACTTTAAAACTTCTAAAGACTAGGGTGGGAAAAAAATATCGATACACTCAAATATCACAATATTTTCATATGCTGATATCATACTGACATTTAAAAATGCTGTATCGATCTATTTTACTCATGAAATCTTATGATATTTCATGGTTCTATTATGAAATCTCACAAGAAATCACGAAATATGAGATTTTGTAAAAGAACGATGAAATCTCGCGAAAATTGTTAAGTAAAATAGATCGATACTATGTTTTGAAATATCGATTTGATATTGGCATATGAAAATATTGCAATATTTCAGTGTATGATTATTTCTAAAAGTGTCAGAAACGGATAACAAAACTGCTATTTGCAATGTCTGCTTATTTTTTTCACCTTTAATATCGGTATCGGCCACATGAGCTTTAAAATATTGGATTTCGGTCAAAATACCTTGCATCCCTAATAATTAATGTATTAATGTCACACATTAATCTCTTTGTAATAATGTGTTAATATTGATAGCACCAAAAATCCCACATTTATTTATTTATTTTTCATAATGATCTGGCGACCCCCTGAAATGATCATGCGTCCCACATGGGGGTCTCAACGACCACTGGGTTACAGCATAAGTAAAAGATCAGATCATACAGCTGAAGTTGTGCAGAGAATAAAAATACTGCATGTAAGAATAATTAACTTTTCTTGTGGTATATTAAATTATATATTATATGAAATCGGAGGGTCAAACCCAGATCCGACCGTCAGGACGGAACTGGATGAAACTGGGTTGCATTTGTCTCTCAGCAACACAGATTCAGCCCCTGAATTGTTTCACTTCTGCTTTATTTCTTCCTCCTTCGCTCTGAACCAGCAGCCGAAGTGAGCGACACACTGCAGGCAAACTTATAACACACTTACATGCTGTAATGTACTGGGACACACACACACACAGCTAATAACACACACTTCGTGCTTCCATCTAATACAGCTTCTGTATGCGAGCTGTGCGCTGAGGCAAACAGAAATATGTGCATGTGAGTTGTAAATAGGTGATTGATGTGTGTGTGCGGTTGGTTTTGTAAGCGTGTGTGGCCTCTGTGCACTCTCATTCCACTGTGTAGATGCTGGTTGCCACGGTGATACGAAGGAGTTATTGCAGCGTGTGTTGGTGGGGATGTTAATTCAGCTAATATGGATGAGTGGAGCAACGCATCCAGAATACTGATGAGGGAGGGCGAGCGAGGATGGACATGAATGAGACGGAGAGAGAGGGAGGAGTGAAAATGAAGGAATGACAACTGTTTGTCATTAATAAGAAAAGAAAGATGGAAGATTTGTTCACCGCTGGTGCAGATGACAGCTGTCAATCACCACCATAAAACCGGCTTAATGAAGATGCAGGACTCAGAATAAAAAAGTCTCGTCCACATCTTCCGAACTTATTGAAAAAAAAAACCTCAACTGGTTTGTGATTTTAAAATAAGTGTCACTGAAAGTATTTTCGTTACCACGGTGACAACAGCTGTGACTCAGTGGGACAGCGGTTACATTGTTCACTAGCTCTGGTTCATCTGACACCACAAACACCAGTTTAAACAACGTGGAGAACCTGGTGCAGCAGGAAACTGAAGGGGGGACAGTTTTCACTGCTGCACCAGTAAACCTGCAGCAGAGCGGCTGTTTGAGGGGGGACAGTTTTCACTGCTACACCAGTAAACCTGCAGCAGAGCGGCTGTTTGAGGGGGGACAGTTTTCACTGCTGCGCCAGTAAACCTGCAGCAGAGCGGCTGTTTGAGGGGGGGACAGTTTTCACTGCTACACCAGTAAACCTGCAGCAGACCGGCTGTTTGAGGGGGGACAGTTTTCACTGCTGCACCAGTAAACCTGCAGCAGAGCGGCTGTTTGAGGGGGGACAGTTTTCACTGCTGCACCAGTAAACCTGCAGCAGAGCGGCTGTTTGAGGGGGGGACAGTTTTCACTGCTACACCAGTAAACCTGCAGCAGACCGGCTGTTTGAGGGGGGACAGTTTTCACTGCTGCACCAGTAAACCTGCAGCAGAGCGGCTGTTTGAGGGGGGACAGTTTTCACTGCTGCACCAGTAAACTTTCAGCAGAGTGGCTGTTTGAGGGGGGGGGGACCGTTTTCACTGCTGCACCAGTAAACCTGCAGCAGACCGGCTGTTTGAGGGGGGACAGTTTTCACTGCTGCACCAGTAAACCTGCAGCAGAGCGGCTGTTTGAGGGGGGACAGTTTTCACTGCTGCACCAGTAAACCTGCAGCAGAGCGGCTGTTTGAGGGGGGGGGACAGTTTTCACAGCTGCACCAGTAAACCTGCAGCAGAGCGGCTGTTTGAGGGGGGGGCAGTTTTCACTGCTGCACCAGTAAACCTGCAGCAGGGCGGCTGTTTGAGGGGGGACAGTTTTCACTGCTGCACCAGTAAACCTGCAGCAGACCGGCTGTTTGAGGGGGGACAGTTTTCACTGCTGCACCATTAAACCTGCAGCAGAGTGGCTGTTTGAGGGGGGGCAGTTTTCACTGCTGCACCAGTAAACCTGCAGCAGACCGGCTGTTTGAGGGGGGACAGTTTTCACTGCTGCACCAGTAAACCTGCAGCAGACCGGCTGTTTGAGGGGGGGCAGTTTTCACTGCTGCACCAGTAAACCTGCAGCAGAGCGGCTGTTTGAGGGGGGACAGTTTTCACTGCTGCACCAGTAAACCTGCAGCAGAGCGGCTGTTTGAGGGGGGGTCGTTTTCACTGCTGCACCAGTAAACCTGCAGCAGAGCGGCTGTTTGAGGGGGGGTCGTTTTCACTGCTGCACCAGTAAACCTGCAGCAGAGCGGCTGTTTGAGGGGGGGCAGTTTTCACTGCTGCACCAGTAAACCTGCAGCAGAGCGGCTGTTTGAGTGGGGACAGTTTTCACTGCTGCACCAGTAAACCTGCAGCAGAGCGGCTGTTTGAGGGGGGTCGTTTTCACTGCTGCACCAGTAAACCTGCAGCAGAGCGGCTGTTTGAGGGGGGGTTGTTTTCACTGCTGCACCAGTAAACCTGCAGCAGAGCGGCTGTTTGAGGGGGACCGTTTTCACTGCTGCACCAGTAAACCTGCAGCAGAGCGGCTGTTTGAGGGGGGACAGTTTTCACTGCTGCACCATTAAACCTGCAGCAGAGCGGCTGTTTGAGGGGGACCGTTTTCACTGCTGCACCAGTAAACCTGCAGCAGAGCGGCTGTTTGAGGGGGGGACAGTTTTCACTGCTGCACCAGTAAACCTGCAGCAGAGCGGCTGTTTGAGGGGGGACAGTTTTCACTGCTGCACCAGTAAACCTGCAGCAGAGCGGCTGTTTGAGGGGGGACCGTTTTCACTGCTGCATCAGTAAACCTGCAGCAGAGTGGCTGTGTTATCAGAGATGTTTGTGGTGAAAATGGGCGAGAGTCGGACCTGGAAGAAACGAGTCCTTGACTATAAACCTGTCGCTGCTTTAGAGAACCAAGAACATCTCAAACTAAGATCAGCCTCCACATCTGGGTAAAACTGGAAAAGACAAAGGACTTGAGCCAAGTTTGGTAGAATGAAGATAACCAACATCACAATCCACACATCCAGAGACCCGATCCTGTCCCAGTCAGGTCCTGAAATACTGGGGCGGGAACACCATTTTCCTGATCGGGGCTCTGTATTCCAACACAGTGAACTAGAAAATAAAACTGGGATGTTACTGAAGTGCAGACTTCAGGTTTATTTCGAGGGGTTGAAGAAAAAAGGAACTGTAAGCATTTTTATAGAAAGTCATCTCATCAGGAGCTCACCAGGAACATTTACATAAATGAAAGCTCATCTTGATTTAGAATTATGCTGAATGTTTTAAACAGCTAAAACAAGTTTTAGGGTGGAAGAGAGAAATGATCAGAACACAACAGTACATATTATTTTACTCCTATGAGCACAGTTACCATGACGATAGGGAGGAGCCGATAACTGATTACAGCTCCTAAATGTCTGATAAACAAATACCTAACCATGACATCAAGATAATTAACAAAACCCAAAAATCTCTCTTTAAAAGAAGAAATATTCATTTTTTCCAGTGAAAAACTATCAGTAAGCCTTTCAAACATTTTCTAAAAGATATCAAACCTATTTGATATCTCAAAATCACATGCATCAGGATTACAGACTGAAAACGAGAATGATGCTGACAAGTTAGATTAAAACATTTATTGTATGTTAACACAATCTGAAAAAGTTTATTTGTAAACGATAATAATGACTGACAGGTCAGACTTGTTTATAATAGCATTTATAAACAATAATTCTGGTCTAATAATGTGAGTGGAGCAAATATCATAACGACCTACCGCAATAACATATCTGACTTATCGGAATGACGTAGAAGTAAGAGGCTGATTCATTTGTCATTAAAGGACTAGTACACCCACAGAAGAACATCTTACTTCCACGAAGCACGCAAAAGCTCATTTACGAAACTACAGAAGCCTCAGTGTTCAGAGCCTACTCTGCCGATAATACAAGCGTAGAAGAAGAAATTCACTGTTTACGTTGTGCTAAGAGCGACAGAGCTGCAGACAAACCGGGACAAACACAAGAGGGTCCAAGAGGGGTTGAATATTGATTTGAAACAAAGAAAGAGAAAGAACGCGCGATCTCGTCTGCCGCAGCTTCCGTAGTTTCGTGAACGTGCATCGGCGTGCTCTCAGGAGATGCGATGTAGTACTGATGTAGTACTGTTTAGGCTCTAAACATATACTAAATGACGTTGTTTCGAGTAATTTCTGAACTCTACCCACTCAGGACACTTGGATTACATTGGACGAGCAGTATGGAGGAATATTGACAAGTTTTTGTGGACTTTTATGGACCTTTTTGGCTCGGACCCCGGCGAACTCCATTATATGAAAGTTGGGGGGAAACGAGAAGCCTTCCTGATCGCCGGCTGCATTTGGGGTATTAAAAAAGTGCTGCAGAGTCTTTCTCACCATGAGGGGACGTGGAAGATAAAGTTACATCATTCTGTGGGTGTACTATTCCTTTAAAGACAATTCTGCATGAACAGAAAGTGGACATCGGCTTCAGAGGTGGCCGAACCCCACCTCAGTAAACAAGCTTTAATAAGCTCAGCTAATGTTGTGAGGCAGGATTTTACACATCCAGAAACTTCTATCTCAGTGGAACAATAAAAGGAGCAGAAACAGGACGGGTCTGTAGATTTGGAGGGAAAACTAAGACCACGCAGGAGCCTTTAAAACATTTAGAAGATGGGGAGGAGGAGCCGGTAAATGTTAAAATTACCATTATCTGCTGGGCTCAGTGACGTGCTGGATGAAGGTAGGAGTGTCAGATAAGCCGACTCTCAGCCTGCAGAGGCTGATGTATCACAGCTGAGATGTCTTATGAAGCTCTCTGAGCATTAATTAGGCCTTCATGCCTCCACAGTTTTTGCAATTATTGTTGACCTTTAAGAGGAAGGATTGATTCTCCGTACAAATCGCGCGGCTTCGCCGGCGGGACGCATCTGTTCTACCCGAGTCCCAGCTCTGTCATGCACATTCATCCCTGATACAGATGCTCCTTCTGTCTTATTATCAGCAAATATCACAGCTGGGAACGCCGAGACGAGCAGCATCTCGACTCGGGACGATAAATTAGGGAGGAAGGGATGACAAAATCCACAAAGTTCCTCCCACTCTGACCTAAATCTTTCCAGAACTAGACAGGATGAAAGCTGTGACGGGAGCTGATCCGGAGACTGCGTCGGCCAACTCTGCTGTCCAATCAGGCGGCAGTTAGAGCTTCCTCACCTGAGCCAGACGACACCTGCAGAGTCCAGACTGCAGCCGCTTCAGAAGCGACTTCACGAGTCAGGAAATGAAGAATCGCCTCCATAAAACGGAAAGACTTCATTTCAGCCGCAGTGTGAATTTACTGCAACTGCGAACATCTAACCAGTGCTCCCAGTAGAAATACTGCCTTGTCCTCCTGCCTCCCTCTACATCCCTTACAACCAATCCCGTCACTATGGTAACAGGCTAAATAGAGAGGCGGTGAGGGTTAAGCATCACTCATCCGATATTTATCACCCACTTAGGCTTTATGGCCTTATGATGGGAAATCATCAACGCCGGGTCGTGTGTGTGTGTGAGCGCGCCCGTGAGTGTGTGTGTGAGCGCGCCTGCGTGTGTGTGTGTGTGAGCGCGCCCGTGAGTGTGTGTGCAGGAGAAAAAGCAGTTATGAAGGAGAAAGGAGGGAGCAGAAACAGAACCAATAACAAAAGCAAAGATTAAAAAACAACCTGGAAGAAAAACAGGAGGCCGTTTCTTTCTCCATCCGTCTCTGCCTCCTTCCCTCCTCTCTTTCTCCATCAGTCTTTCCTGCTCTCCACTTTTCTCCTTCATATTTCTTTTTTCAATCATTCCTTCACTTTTTTCCAGAGCACTTCCCTCCTCTCCGTCCATCCAGGCCTCCACCTCTCAGCCAAGTTTCAACCCATTTGTCTGCTGATTATTCAGGAAAACTGCGAAGCCCCGTGAGAATGTTTTTACGCAGTCGTGTGTGTGTGCATGTGTGTGTGTGTGTGTGTGTGTGTGTGTGTGTGTGTGTGTGTGTGTGTGTGTGTGTGTGTGTGTGTGTGTGTGTGTGTGTGCGTGAGGCAGGTTCTGATAGATTGTTCTGGACATCCATCTAATGACTCGCTCAGGTTTACTCCTGCTAGCGAGGCCTGTCGCTTCCGCTCACGGCTGCCTGTGATTGGTCAGGACTGAGCCTGCCCCCCCATCACCGTTACCAGAGTAGCTCGGTCACATCAAAACTGCCGTGTTCTCCGGTTTATCCGGTAACGACCAGAACAAACCGGGAGACATGTTCCTGTGATGGACAGCTGCCTCTCAGCTCTGCAGCTCATCGCACGGATGCTGACTGGAACGGAGACCTGAACCACGAATCAACACTTAGAAACGGGGAAAAAAGATAAGCAAATACAGAAAGAAAGACATTTTTAAATACTTAAAAAGAATGAAAAAGAGAAAAACGACTTACAAATGGGAAATGGTAAACAAATGAATAAATAAACAAAAAAGAAGAAAAAGAAAAAAAAGGAGAAAAAGAAAGACTTAGTAACTGGAAAATGATGCCCGGTTCTGGGTCACACCGGTCCTGGTTCAGGAGGGACAAAGCTGCCCTCGTAAACCCAGTCTGCACAGTCCTCTGACCCGAACCCTGAAACACGGACCTGGACCGGAAACACCAGCATCCGGAAGCATCCGGAAGCATCCGGAAGCGGTTTATTCAGGTAGAAGGTGTCAGTCACACGTTCATCTGTCCCAGCAGCCGTCTGAGGATTCGTAAAGCTCATGTCGTGCTGAGGATAATGTGAAACTGGCCCTGAGGGAAGCTGGAGGTTGAACACGTACGTCTCAGAATAACGAACACATGCAAGCAGAAGGAAGGTTAGTGATGAGTGCGATGATGCTTTTGTACTTCTGATTTTTTGATGAAGATGTTTAAAGATTGAACAGACACGTGCCAGAGGTCAGAGTGAACCGGCGTCCCGGCACCATCACGGCAGCGTCCCGCGTGGTTACACTGAATGACTCTCCTGGCTGCAGATGGGTCAGTGAAGAGCTCTGGAGACTGAAGCGATGAACACACTCACACCCTCGCATGCTGGAATCGCTGCTGTCCACCAACCAGAGGAGGAGCTCGCCATGGATGCAGATGTTTCACGGAGAAACCACATGAAGATGGCAGCATCTCCTCCGAGGCGTTGGCAGCAGCGGCTACAATGACGGGAATTACATCTTCCATATGCATGAACATACGTGTGTGTGTGTGTGTTGCGTAAGAGGTTGAGCTCGTATATGTGATACGACGGAGCTTTGTTCCCACGCATGGAAATTAGCTTTAACAGACCAACAGGCTGAAGAGCTGAGAGTGGGAGCTGAAGTGTGTGTGAGCCTCCACCACAGCCGTGCATTTCAACTATTTGGCTGCTTCTTAAAACATGATATTAATCGTCAAACCCACTCACACACACACACACACACCTACACTCCTACCCTACAAACAGGGGACTATCGTGCTAACCTGCCAAGAGGGAACTTCTGTTTCTGGTCATTTTGAAAAAACAAAAACCCAAAATAACATTTACTTTTAAGCTGTGTTACCATAATATAACTAAAAATTTGACTTTTAATTTTTTAAAAAGAAATTGCCAAGAGGGGACCTGGATCTCTGAGTGTCGTCTACATATCAAAGTGGGGACTACCTCCAACAAAAGGAAAATGCATGACAATGACATTCCAATGAGTGAGAGGCCTGCAGCCTGTCAGACACAGGATAAAATAATGTTTAAAGATGCATTTCATCAGTTCAACAAAACATTTAAATCTTAATGTGACAAAGCCTAAAGTAATCTAAAAACATAAAATTGTATTTGTTTTTTTCTCTCTGAGAAAATTTCCATCTGCATTTTTATATGTCTATTATTTGCCACTAGATCATGTAAAGGCTCTCTAGCAAAATGTTTTTTTTCCCTCTTAAAAGACACAGACCAAAAAATTTTACAAAATAATAAAACTGAGAAAACACTAAGTAATATTTTTCTATCAGACAAAGTCCCCACTTGGTTCTTATAAAATGACAGGGGTCCACTGTTGGCTGGTTCAGAATGACACAAGTCCCCTCTTAGATTGCTCAGAGTGACACACACTCCCGATTAGGTAAATAAAAAGATAAATAAACAAAATTGATTGTTTTTAATACAAGTAAATGATACATGAGTGCTGGGAGGTCAGGTCCAGCAACACTTCCTCTGCTGGCATAAACACGATCAGAAGCACTAACTTACATTTACAACCTGAATTCCAATTTTATGTACTGCAGCTGTATTAATTTATTCCCAACAATACATTTCTTAACGTTTCTCTTGGCTGCGGTGCTTCCATTACATGTATGTGGTTGCAAGATTTTTTTGTCCAATCAGATTTTAGCCTGTGTGTTGCCATCTAACCTGCCTGAGGCCTTCAGAATCAGTAGCGCTGGCAGATGCAACATTAACAATATTAGAAATGGACTTTCTCTTTAATTAATTAAATTTTAAATTTGCCTCACGTGGCCAGCTAGAAGGTATGTACATCAGCATTTTCCGTGCTCTGATTGGTTAGTTAG
The DNA here is from genome assembly GCA_023101725.1 of Atherinomorus stipes. Classification (NCBI taxonomy): domain Eukaryota; kingdom Metazoa; phylum Chordata; class Actinopteri; order Atheriniformes; family Atherinidae; genus Atherinomorus; species Atherinomorus stipes. The sequence goes on along the minus strand of JALJCO010011078.1, from coordinate 610,134 downwards.
AGCTAAACATTTACAGCCAAGTTCAGCTAGCATAACATGTATTACAGTGACCTGCACTCATCATTACACCTGGGTTAAAGCGTAATGCCACAGATCCACAAAGCAGCTGCACGAGGAGGAGAGATGGACTTGGTCTCGGACTTAAAATATTTTCAAGGCGAACTTTTCCAGAAAAGCTTAACATTATGTCAAGAGGCCGGCCAACTCCGAAGCTGCCATAGAAAAGGATTTAATTCAATTCAATTCACCTTATTTGTATAGCGTCAATTCATGACAATGTCACCTCGGGGTGCCTAACAGAAAGTTAAATTCAAGTCAGATTGATAATAGCCTAGCTATAGAAACCAACAGATTGGATCAAATCCTGACTTTACCCGGTTTAACATAACATCAAGTAATATTTTTCTGTCAGACAAGGTCCCCACTTGGTTCATATGTAATGACAGGGGTCCACTGTTGGCTGGCACAGAATGACACAAGTCCCCTCTTAGGTGGCACAGGGTGACATGCACACATACACAATTCAGATTGGGTATATAAAGAAGTTAACCTAACATATATTTTTAAAGACAAATTTATTAATTGAATTTGATTTTAAAAATTCAGAAAAGTCTTTATCTTCCCTTTACACACCAGTTGTGTGTCCCTTTCTGAGTTTAGGTGAAATCACAAATTCTGTAATGCTACATTTGAGGGAGATGTGGATTCAGGAGGACAAATTACTCAAGTCATTGCAGTGCAAATAATTCCTTTTTTCCTATTCTTTTTAAAAAAAAAAAAAAAGATGCACAACAACTTATACTGGGAAGACACCAGTTGATTGGAAGGTATGACACAGCCACATATATTTTAATAAGTATACTCCTACCCACTTCTTTGACACACACACAAAGAGCTCCCAACCTCACTGATTGAAAAATGGATACTGTGAAACCAAAAAGGGTTCTGGGACATATTGTGCCATATGTGGTTGCAGAAACTTAAATGAATAAGTGAATGAATAAATATGTACGTTGTAAAGTAAGTGAACTTCCCATAGGACGGCAGCTGGAGGCTGCAGAACCGACCAGGTTCAGCTTTACAGGTGCAGTCTCCACCTCTCCATCCTCCATAACCATCACCCACAACAATGCTTTTGACAGGAATCATTCAGACAGTGGCTGGTGGAACATCCACCTTCATGGACACTAAACTGACGTTTTTGTCTCGGCTATCAACACACAGCTGACTGTGTCATGATGTGAGTCTATGGTGCTCCTGTTTACCACCATGGACTCAACAAAGTAGGAAAATATGTTGCTGGTTGTAACTTTAGTCCATTTCATCATTTTATCCTCCCAGTTCAATGTTGTAGCAGAGTGGGGAAGAAATAAAACACCTATTATATGAAATACATGAGAATGTTCCCATTTTAAAGACGTCACTATTGAATGTAAATGAACTCAGATCTTACTAGAACAGAAGTGCTGAGCAGAAAGTGATCGACTGCAGAAGTAAACCGGAAATGTCTGTGAAACTCGTCTATAGGAATTAGGGATGTTCCGATCCGATCACGTGATCGGAAATCTGGCCCGATCACGTGGTTTCAGACTTGATTGGAATCGGCTGTTACATCCTGATCAGGTATCGGATAAATGCTTCCTTCACACTGACACTGCAGCGGGCGGCCATGGCCGACGTTGCTTCTCTCTTTGGCCAGAGATGCCCCAATGGCAGCATCTCTGTTTCCTCTGCATGGTTTTCCTTCATTTACAGTTTTATGAGCAGCGGTTGGTTTGATTCTGCCTCATATGAGCCGCCAGAGTCCTGCAGCAGCTCAGAGCTGTATGATGCAACATCACCGGGCAGTACAGGGTTAAATGTAACGCAGCAGCAGCTGTTCATCCAGATGCTAAAGTGAAGGAGGCTGTAACGTTGAACTGAGCCGAGCTCAGAAAGTTTGATCCATTCGTCAAAGCATACAACGATAAATTCATCATAATATGTAACACACCGTTCATATTTGGCGAAGCAACGTGTTAATGTGCAGGTTTAACGTTACTGGTAAAGCACGTGCACCAGTGCTGGTTTAACGTTACTGGTACAGCACATGCACCAGTGCTGGTTTAACGTTACTGGTACAGCACATGCACCAGTGCTGGTTTAATGTTACTGGTACAGCACATGCACCAGTGCTGGTTTAATGTTACTGGTAAAGCACGTGCACCAGTGCTGGTTTAACGTTACTGGTAAAGCACGTGCACCAGTGCTGGTTTAACGTTACTGGTACAGCACATGCACCAGTGCTGGTTTAATGTTACTGGTACAGCACGTGCACCAGTGCTGGTTTAACATTACTGGTACAGCACGTGCACCAGTGCTGGTTTAACGTTACTGGTACAGCACGTGCACCAGTGCTGGTTTAACGTTACTGGTACAGCACGTGCACCAGTGCTGGTTTAACGTTACTGGTACAGCACATGCACCAGTGCTGGTTTAACGTTACTGGTAAAGCACGTGCACCAGTGCTGGTTTAACGTTACTGGTACAGCATGTGCACCAGTTTAACAGAGCTGCTGCTGCTGTGTGACATGACCTGCGACAGGCTCAGAATGACAAAAAAAAAAAGAAAATGAATGCTGGTTAAACTTTGTTTGCCGTTACTTAGTGGGTAAAATCGAAGTACACATCACATTATTGTTGTTTCACAGTTTATTTAAAATCTACTGTGTTGGTTTTATTTGCTGTCCAGCAGAGAAAGAACTGAACGTTCCCATGATTCAGAGAAATGGAGAAATAACCAAACACTTTCCAGTGGACTTGAGATTTAGCCCACATACAATTGATCACAAATGATCAATTCCTCATTAATTTGGTGTTAGTTGGTGTATAAATGTATGCTTAATATTTTGTTTTAAAAATGTGATTGAAAGAATGTAATTGATTAGAGGAGGTGTCATAATAAGGTAAAATAAGAATAAATCAAAGGAAAAATATAACAAATGTGATGCCCCCTGACTCCCCAATTCCACCTTCAAGCTATGATTTAAATTAAATAGTATTCAGAATCAGATCAGGCTGGTGTGTTGATGACCCCCTCTCCGACCAGTGGTATCACCACGGTAACAGCATGCTGTAGGGAAACACTGTATCTGTCTTTTTATGTTCAATTTTTATTTTATTATAGTAGTATTGGATCAGGATTTAATCTAATGACTCGTACTCGTAGTCGGGGGCAAAAAACCCTGATCGGGACATCTGTTATAGGAATGTATTCTATTTGTAGATTTGCATTACAGAAAAAAGGTCCACTCTTGGTCCATGTGGAACGACAGAGGTCCACTATTGGCTGGTATAGAATGACATAAGTCCCCACAAAGATAGCGTAGGACGACTTTCACACTGTCTGAAAAGTCTTTATCTTCCCTTTACACACCAGTTGTGTGTCTCTTTCTGACTTCAGGTGAAATCACAAATTCTGTTATGTTACATTTGAAGGAGATGTGGATTCAGGTGCACAAATTACTAAAGTTATTGCAGTACAAACAATCTTATTCCCTCTTTTTGGACGAAGATGCTCTACAGTTTGTACTGGAAAGACACCAGTTGATTGGAAGGTATGGCACAACCACACATATTTTAATAAGTATACTCCTACCCACTCCTTTGAATATTTCTCATTAATTGTATTACTGTCATATTTATTTGTACTTTATAACGTACAATAAACAATGAATGAATATGTACACTGTAATCTTTATAATGGCAGTTTAAATATGTCTGCTAAGGATTGAAAAGAGCCTGGAAGATCTTTTACCAACTGCTCAGCGACCACTTTCTCCACAACCTTTGAGAAGACAGGAAGTATACTTATTGGTCTATAATTGCTGATGACTTGTCTCCTGTTTTGTAGATTGGAGTTATAATAGCCAGTTTCAAGATACTGAGTAATGTCCTGGAATGATCTGTTAATTATTATGGTAATTGGCACCGTTAGGTACTTATTATATATGTTATTTGGGAAATATTGTATCAAGTCCATGGACATGCTTGGCTCTGGAATTTGACATGGACAAAAGAACTTAATCTCGAACTCATTTATAGGTTCGAGATGGACGAAAGTTTCCTCACGTGTTAAAGTTTGATGACAGTGTTTGATTTTAAAAGCCTCACCTGATTTTAAGACATTGTTGATAACATACTCATTAAAGGGACTAGAGGCAGGAATTAAAAAAACAAACATGCTTGCCCATTTTTAAAATACTAATGGGTGATGAGGCGCTAAATACCAAAAATAACGTTTCCACCATGTTTCTCTCCGTTGCCTTGAACAAGCTGTGTGCTGCAAAATGCTGCAATTTAGTGTCCGAATTTTCTGCGCTGTCCTGCGGATGTGACGTCAAATGACGCTACATCCGCAGTTTTGATCCAGGAAGAAGACGTCGCGGTAAATTTAAACACTGTAAGCGATAGTTACGGATTCTTCTGTCGTCAGCAAACGATCCAGATCAACTGAAAGACACTAAAAAGTGGAACTATGAAGAAAAACTGTAGTAAACAACATTATAGCTTCAGTTCGTGCTCCCGTGACAGCTTGGCTGGTGGCTGCGGTTACCTGAAGCACCAGTCGCGGCAGTCGTGAGTTTAGTTTCTTAATCTTGCCGTCCCTTTAAAATGTTCTGCTATGACCAAACTATCACTTTGATGTTTTCCATTTATATTTAGTTGTATGACATCATTGGCTGATCGTCTCTTACCTGAAAGTTTATCTACATCTTACCTTAATACTCTATTGTTTCCTTTTGCTTCTTTAATAATTGTTAGAAAAAAATTGTTTTAGCTCCCTTAAGTTGTGACATGACCATATTCCTGTAATTTTTGGATATCTGACAGTCTGCGGGGAGACCAGACTTTTAGGATTTTTTGAGGAGAGAGTTCATTTTCTTTAACAGAAGCCATAAAGATTAATCAAACCAGGTCAGATTCTGTTTTATCTTGTTTTTAAGGTGAATTGTTTTTGTATAAAATAACATGACCAACTTGACTTTTGTCATCACACTTTCGCAGGCCTCCTCACATTTTCCCTCTGACATATCAATCCAATTAATTTGTTTTAATTCATTTTCAAACTATGCTGCTTTGTTTCTGGGCATGAAAGGTACCAGTTTTCTATGTGTTTATTTTTATTTTGTGAGTTAGGTAATCTCCGTGCAATTAAAGATTAAACTTATGATCGGATAAACAAGTAATTAGATTATAGATTTTTGGTAAATGATCTGGTTTATGTGTAAATATTAGATCCAATAAGGTTTGAGATGAGCTAGTTGTTCTCTTTGGGCTGTTTATTAATTGCATCAACTGAAACTTAGTTGTAAGATCCTTTAGTTTTTTTTTTTTTCTTTGAGTTTTGTCAAGCCAGTTTAAATCAAAGTGCCCCATTAAGATTAATTCTTTGCTGACATACTTTTTGAGCACCTCTAATAGGTGATAAAAGAATACATCTTTGGCAGTGGGTGGTCTATAAAGTGACCAAACAGAAAAAGACATTTCAGCAGATAAAATGATTTTGACTCCCAACAAATTCCAAAGAGTTTTCAGGAATGTCAATCTGTTTACACTGTTGGCCAGGGATCCTAAATCCTGGTCCTCAGGGGCCGGTAACCTGCATGTTTTCATGGTCTTCCTGCAGAAACCCCATTGAGTCAGACTCAGAGTTGGTTGACGTTTATCCATCGATTTGACTTAGATGTGTTACAGCAGGGAAACCATGAAAACATGCAGGACACCAGCCCTGGAGGACCTGGATTGAGGATCCCTGCAGTCTAGGCCTTCTTTCACATAAATCATGACTCTCTACCATCAGCCCTATCTTGCCTATATACATTATAACCCGCAGTATTAAATATTCCCACAGGTGTTGTTGGAGACAACCACATTTTTTGAAAAACATAAAAAACCAAGGTATGTGTGTTGGAATTTGACGACAATTGCTCTGATTTAGATAAAGGCCGAATGCTTCTTATGTTTAAATGGCCACCAAATAAACCCTTACGCTTCACCTTCCGTTCCTATAAGACTTTTGCATGGTTTACTGTCTGGAATATATTTGTTGCTTGTTGGTTTCCCAGTGCATATGATTTCATAATATTTTCCTATTTCATAACAGTCTGACTGCCTGGAAGGATCTAGCCTGGTGGTAGCTGTGCTGGAGCCTGTGTCTGATGATGCCTTCTCCTCTTTAATGGTGGAGGTAGCCAGCAGCAGATGTAATCTAGGCATGTGGGAGGCCCAGCCAGTGGTGGGGAAGGTCCAGTTAGTCTGGGAGGAGGCCCAGCTGGCAGTGAAGGAGGCCTTCCTACTGTAGCAGTGAAGGAAACCCAGGTAGCAGTTGGGGAGGCCTGGCTAGCAGTGAAGGAAACCCAGGTAGCAGTGGGGGAGGCCTGGCTAGCAGTGAAGGAAACCCAGGTAGCAGTTGGGGAGGCCTGGCTAGCAGTGAAGGAAACCCAGGTAGCAGTTGGGGAGGCCTGGCTAGCAGTGAAGGAAACCCAGGTAGCAGTTGGGGAGGCCTGGCTAGCAGTGAAGGAAACCCAGGTAGCAGTTGGGGAGGCCTGGCTAGCAGTGAAGGAAACCCAGGTAGCAGTTGGGGAGGCCTGGTTAGCAGTGAAGGAAACCCAGGTAGCAGTGGGGGAGGCCTGGCTAACAGTGAGGGAAACCCAGGTAGCAGTTGGGGAGGCCTGGCTAGCAGTGAAGGAAACCCAGGTAGCAGTAGGGGAGGCCTGGCTAGTAGTGGGCCAGTTTTGGTTAGCAGTGGAGGAGACCCAGCTAGCAGAGGGGCAAGCTTGGCTAGCAGTGTAGGAGGCCTGTAGCAGTAGGAGGCAGGCCTGGTTAGCAATGGAGGAGGCCTGTAGCAGTGGGGGGAGCCTGGCTAGCAGTGAGGAGGCCCAGGTAACAGTGGAGGAGGTCTGGCTAGCAATGGAGGAGGACCGTCAGTAATGGGGGAAACCTGGCTAACACTAGAAAAAGCTTAAACTGCAGTGGAGGGAATCTAATAAGCTCTGTGTGCATCATAGTTGGCATTAGGTGTTGTCCAGGCAGTAGCTGCAATCCCTTTGTTAGTACTTGAGATCCAGCTAGCTGACAGTGTGGTGAAGTTTGCTGTGACTGGATAGCATCAATGTGTTTCAGTGACACAGGACCAGGCTTTATCTCAACATCACCAGCCAGGAGCAATATCATCATGAAGTGCACAATTCTTGAGAAAGATTTAAGCCCCGTTTCCACCCGCGGGTCTGGGTCGGGTCAGGTCGGGCCAGGCCGGATCGGGTGGGTTTTGGTAAGGATGTGTTGATTTGGCGCTGCGTCCCCACAGCAACCTGTACCCTTAAGGCCTTTTCACACCGGGACCGATGCGAATAAACGGCACGAAACTGCGAATAATTCGGGGGAGAAATATCGACGCATTTGTCTATACACACCTGCTCTGACGCTAAATTACGAAGATGCAAAAACAAACTCGCATTTGTTATTCCAGAGGAACGTGAGCACATGCAGCAGTGACGGAGGGAGAGGTGGCTGCAGGGAAACAACTGGATGCTGAAAACAGCTGATCTCACCGTGGAGATGCCAAATGGGGATTTTAAATACAACACCTGTAGCTAATAACCTCGAATGGCTACAAAATGTAGGTAAAACACTGCTACTTCAGCTGTGACACCCCCCAACCCCAGTTTGCCAAACAAAAGTGCTGCGACACAAAGGTGATAACACCTGAGTCATAATGATGCAGTAACAGCGACCAAGCGACACCTCTCTCTTTTTCCTTTCTCTTTTTGCTTGCGACCAGCTCTGTGATGGTCAGAGCGCCTTTTCTGATTGGTGGATTGTATATCTGTCGGATGCGAATATTAAGAAAATCGACCTCAGTTCGAAAAAATAAACGTTGCAAAATCGCAAGACGGAATTTTGTCACTGATGTGAACGCTCCCGTTGACTTGATATTAATTTGATTCAAGCTTTTGCCGTGCGAATCTTTCGGATGAAATATTCGGAGTAGGTGTGTAAAGGCCTTTACTCTGGAGGCGCTGGACAGCGCTGCTACGTGATCGCGTGACATCATCGCCATGCAGCACCGTTTAACCAAAACACCGCGCCACACGTGACAGAAACAAAAGGAGTCACCCCGGCTTTGTTTTTACGCTGGGTCAGGAGGGAAGTAAGATTTTTCAACAAATCAAAGTATTGCTTTGTATTAGCTCCACCTCTTTGGTCCGGATCGGTTAGATCAGTACCCCTACCGAAAGGTGCCAAAAAAGTAGGCCGGGTCGGGTTGGATATAAGGGTACCCGTCCCAGTTTTTATCTGTGGAGACGCAAAAAAACGTGGACCGATCCGGCCCGACCCGACCCAGACCCGCTGGTGGAAACGGGGCTTTAGATTTGGATGATTGTCCATTTTTACGTGGAGGTGGCCTTGCATGTCCATCATCCTGCACTGTTGTGAGGGGAAGTTCTGACTCAGCTTGGCTGAGCAGAGGGTCTGATTTTCTACATTTTGTTGAGGACTAACTGAGCACACCAGCAAGTATAGATACGAAAGCAAGTAACAAATAGATTGATAGCATATGATCTTTTAAAGCTTTTTGTGGTTTTAAATAGCTTTTGTGGGAAACACATAGGATCTGCCAAACTGTGTGTCTGCACCACGGCAGCCATCTTGCCATCCTGAAGGCCTTCCTCTTGTGGTTGAGAGCTTTCAGGTCGCATGTGATCCAGGATTTATTGTTAGCAGTAAACAGTCTCAGCTGGCAGCGTGGATGTCTGCAGAATTTGACATATTCTGTGATACAGTCAGTCATGCTGCAAAGATCTTCCCGTGTGGATCACACTTCCCAGTCTGTAGCCTCAAAGCAGTCTGCAGTGCCTCTTTGGCCTTCTGATTCCACCTCCTAACTGTCCTTGTAGATGCAGGCTGCCATCCAACATGAAGAACATACTTTGGTGTCTGGAGGACCAGGCTGTGATCTGACCCACCAAGTGGGGGGAGGGTGGTGGCACTGCATGCATCCTTAGCATTTGCATACAGGAGGTCCAGTGTTCGGTTGGCTCTGGTAGGGCAGCTAACTGGTAAAAGGTTGGTCAGGTTTTCTCCAGTGTGACATTGCTAAAGTCCCCAGTGATGGTGATGAGTGCATTAGGGCAGGGTTTCCCAATCCTGGTCCTCGGGGACCCCTGCCCTGCATGTATTCCAGGTTTCCAACTCCACCACATCTGATTCAGATCATGTGAACTGATCATCAAGTTCTTTGCAAGCTGCTAACGAGCCTTTTATCTGAGTCAGATGTGTTGAAGTAGAAACATTTTGAAAACCAGCAGGACAGGGGTCCTCAAGGACCAGGACTGGGAAACACTGCATTGGGGTGCTGGGTTTATAGCAGTGATACAGTGGAGTGGATGGTGTCATGCACTGCCTCTGCGTTGGCTGATGGGGGATGTAAACCGCTACAACAATGGCGGACTGAGGGATGTAACATCAGCACACTCTCCTTCCACAACCAGTTCAATACTTGCCAGGTGAATCTCTGGCTGGACTGCCCGGGTTTGCTACAGGATGTTCTGCATGACCATGAGGTGATGTCTGGTGTGGGTGGGTGATAGCTGCTGGTGGGATGTGAGGAGGCCAGCTGTGGGCATGCTGGAGGTGGTCGGCATTTTATCCGCTGGTGGCTTATGCGGTTGTGGCACCATTGCAAAGTTGCCATCATGTCCTGGAACATTTGGGAGTTTGAACGTTGCTGTTCCTGCATCATCTTGAGTGATTCCTGCTGCAGTTTCGTAATATTCTCAGATATAGTTTTCTCCTCCTCCGTACGTTTTGGGTCTGTCTGGTCAACTTTTCCTGTGTAAAATGTAGGGATGTAACGATAACCGGTAAAATGGTTAATCGTGATAAAATTCCCAACAATTAGTAATACCGCTTCAAAATGTAATTATCGTGAAAACCGTGACTGATTACTGCACTTTGAAAAACTCCCGGTGATACTGCTTATTGGCTAGAAAAGCAGCAGCAGTCCCAGTTTGCGGTGTTTAATTTATGAAAACATGGCAGAAGGCGACGAAGGCACCCACGTGTACAGTAATTTTGAGATTTTTCCCCCTTCAAAAAGGACAAAGTAGGCATTTAGACCCATTTTGGATATATTTAAAGATGCTGGGGGGTATTTCTATAATACCGTGATTAAAATGATAACCGTGAAAATTTTGGTCACAATAACCGTGATATTAAATTTTCATATCATTGCATCCCTAGTAAAATGTGGTTCTCCAGAAGACTTGCAGAAACATCACTGCTGCTTTTTCTTTGCATGCTTGTGCTCCAGGAATTGCCCACTGGAGGTTTCAGATCAGGTTCAGGTCCAGGCTCAAGCTGGTGGAGCCTTTGTCCTCTCTCATTAACATAACGATGGTGTCGTTCACACCTGAGTTAGGATGTCAGCTCAGAGCTAATCCAGCCACCCAGAGTCTCTCGGGGGGAGGGGGTTGAGTGGGGCTGTGTTCTTCCTGAAGTCCACAATCATCTCCACTGTCTTCAGTGTTGAGCTCCAGGTTGTTCAGCCTGCACCAGGACACCAGGAGCTCTGTCTCCCAACTGTAGGTGGACTCATCTCTGTCAGAGATTTGATCAATGAGGGTGGTGTCACCCACAAACTTCAGGAGTTTGACAGACCGTGACTGAAGCTGCAGCTGTTGCTGTACAGGGAGAAGAGCAGAGGGGAAAGAACAGCCCTGAGATGATCCAGTGCTGATGGTCCAGATGTTTCTATCCCAGCTTCACGTGCTGCATCCCTTCAGACAGAAAGTCTGTGATCCACCTGCAGGTGGAGTCCGGCACATTCAGCTGGGAGAGCCTGATCTGCTGGAGGGATGGATGTTGGTACTGAAGGCAGAGCTAAAGTCCACAAAGTTTGACCTGACGAAGATCCAGTGGGATCGAAACATTGGAATTAATGCAGCTGGGAATAAATGTGCAGGCCTTTTTCACTTTCCATGCAACCATAGCAAGACAGAAGAAGCTGAACACACTGGGACGTGAGATAAAGACAACCTGAGTAACATCACAAACAACAGAGGAACACATTCAGAGATGGGGGGCATTCCCCATCTATAGCCTTATTTTAAAAACTCCCTCCATGTTGTTGGGTCAAAGAATGATCAGTGATGAATGCACTGCCGTTTGTGCAATCTAAACTACCCTGGGTAAGATTTGGTTTGAAGAAGAACTAGACCATGTCAGTATTTTTTTATATCTATATACCAACACATTCAGTGCAAAAGAAAAAACTATTTACTTTGTATGACTAAAACTTCAGACTTATTGAAAGTCATTTTGTATTATTGAAGGTGACAATTACTTTTCACTTTTTGTACTTAAGTACATTTCAAAACATTTTTACTTTTACTTAAGTGAAACAGTTTGACCGAGTATCTGTACTTTTACTTAAGTAGGAAATGTGAGTACTTTTGACACCTCTGATTTCCAGATGATTTTTTTTATTCAATCCCTATAAGACATATTTAAACCTCAATCATAAAGATTACTGTGTACTTATTCATTAATCGTTTGTGTGTTATTAAGTACAAATAGATATGACAGTAATACAACTAGAGATAAATTTTCAAAGGAGTGAGTAGGGGTATAAACTTAGTAATATACAGCATGTGTGGTTGTGCCATACCTTCCAATAAACTGGTGTCTTTCCAGTACAAATTGTAGAGCATCTTTGTCCAAAAACAGGGAATAAGATTGTTTGTACTGCAATAAATTGAGTAATTTGTGCACCTGAATCCAAATCTCCCTCAAATGTAACATAACAGAATTTGTGATTTCACCTGAACTCAGAAAGGGACACACAACTGGTGTGTAAAGGGAAGATAAAGACTTTTCAGGCAGTGTGTAAGTCGTCCTACGCTATCTTTGTGGGGACTTGTGTCATTCTATACCAGCCAATAGTGGACCTCTGTCGTTCCACATGGACCAAGAGTGGACCTTTTTCCTGTGATGCAAATCAACAAAATAAAATACATTCCTATAGACGAGTTTCACAGACATTTCTGGTTTACTTCTGCAGTTGATCACTTTCTGCTCAGCACTTTCATTCTAGTAAGATCTGAGTTCATTTACATTCAATAGTGATGTCTTTAAAATGGGAACATTCTCATGTATTTCATATAAAAGGTGTTTTATTTCTTCCTCACTCTGCTATGACATTGAACTGGGAGGATACAATGATGAAATGGACCAAAGTTACAACCAGCAAAATATTTTCCTACTTTGTTGAGTCCATGGTGGTAAACAGGAGCACCATAGACTCACATCATGACACAGTCGGCTGTGTGTTGATAGCCGAGACAAAAACGTCAGTTTAGTGTCCATGAAGGTGGATGTTCCACCAGCCACTGTCTGAATGATTCCTGTCAAAAGCATTGTTGTGGGTGATGGTTATGGAGGATGGAGAGGTGGAGACTGCAACTGTAAATCTGGACCTGGTCGGTCCTGCAGCCTCCAGCTGCCATCCTATGGGAAGTTCACTTACTTTACAACGTACATATTTGTTTCCACAAGTTGCTGCAACCACATACGGCACAATATGTCCCAGAACCCTTTTTGGTTTCACAGTATCCATTTTTAAATCAGTGAGGTTTGGAGCTGTTTGTGTGTGTGTGTCAAAGAAGTGGGTAGGAGTATACTTATTAAAATATATGTGGCTGTGTCATACCTTCCAATCAACTGGTGTCTTTCCAGTATAAGTTGTTGTGCATCTTATTTTTTTTTTCATCTTCGTGGGGACTTATGTCATTCTGTTCCAGCCAACAGTGGACCCCTGTCGTTACATATGAACCAAGTGGGGACCTTGTCTGACAGAAAAGTATTACTTCATGTTATGTTGAACCGGGAAAAGTCAAGATTTGATCCAATCTGTTGGTTTCTATAGCTAGGCTATCATCAATCTGACTTGAATTTATCTGTTAGGCACTCCGAGGTGACATTGTCATGAATTGAGGCTATACAAATAAAGGTCAATTGAAATGAATTAAATCCTTTTCTATGGCAGCTTCGGAGTTGGCCGGCCTCTTGACATAATGTTAAGCTTTTCTGGAAAAGTTCGCCTTGAAAATATTTTAAGTCCGAGACCAAGTCCATCTCTCCTCCTCGTGCAGCTGCTTTGTGGATCTGTGGCATTACGCTTTAACCCAGGTGTAATGATGAGTGCAGATCACTGTAATACATGTTATGCTATCTGAACTTGGCTGTAAATGTTTAGCTCTAACTAACCAATCAGAGGACGGAAAATGCTGATGTACATACCTTCTAGCTGACCACGTGAGGCAAATTTGAAATTTAATTAATTAAAGAAAAAGTCCATTCCTAATATTGTTAATGTTACATCTGCCAGCGCTACTGATTCTGAAGGCCTCAAGCAGGTTCACCCAATCTGAATTGTGTATGTGTGTATGTCATCCTGTGCCAGCCAACAGTGGACCCCTGTCATTACATATGAACCAAGTGGGGACCTTTTCTGACAGAAAAGTATTTCTTCATGTTGTGTCACTTTTATCATTTTGTCCTTATTTTGCTGTGTCCCTTTCAAGGAAAAAAATGAGGGAAAAAAGTGAGGTCGGGAGCTCTTTGTGTGTGTGTTGTTAATCTGTGTATGTCTTCAGTGTAAAATATCTGGTAACTGCAGTAATCAGAACATGGCTACTCCCATGGTTCTGGCTGTGAAACTTGTCTGTAAATGTATTTTGAGGCAAAACAAAAAAAGAAAGTAAATTGACTGCAAAAAAAAAAATAACGTGTAAAAAAAGTAGACTTTTGGTTATTTGTTTCACAGAGAATCATAATGTATATTAGTGGCCATAGAGGAAATGTTTTCCCATAATACAAATTACCAAATGAAATGCACTCCTTTAAATAAAGATGAAGGACAAATGTTAATTTTAAAATTGACTGAAACATTTTTTTGAAGTAGTCAAGTTTGGGAACTTCAGAAAAAGGATAAATTAGTTTTAATTGATTAATTAAAATACAGAGAAAGAAAGCACCTTATTTATGATCATTTTATTTAAAATTTTATTTATATTTTTTTCAAGTACTATATCTAAGATACCTCTTTAAACTAAGCTTTTATATTTTGTTACAAATAAATTGGTCAAGACACTGGCTTGCTCACTAGATAGCCTGTCTGTCAGTCTGTCAGCCACTCTACAGTCTGAAAGGCCTCTATTGGCATGCTAATTGGGGTGTGTAAAAAGCGACGTGTGTGAATGGGTCGTTGAATTTTCTTCCCCAGCCGGCAGTGGTGCTGCTGAACACTGCCTCACACACACACACACGTCCAGGTCCCCTGTTGGCAAAAGTTAAAAAAATTCTCCAGATGGTTTATAACATGTTTTTGACATGATTTAAAGCATGTCCAAGAGGGGACCTAAAAAATGTCCCCTGTTGGTTCAATGGTCCCCTGTTGGTGAATGTGTAACGACACAACAGTCCACACTTGGATAGGTACACAAGTGCACGCACGCACACACACACACACAAAACCAACGGGAAACTTTTCATTCTTGGCTGGTGAACTGCAAACATCCTCATATCTATATAAGCCAACATGAACATCACATTTCATTACAGAATCTGATGTTTCAGACTGTCATCGAAGCTCCAGGTGACCCTTAGGTCCAGTCCCAGATCGTCAAAGACAAACATGCAGCTCAAACACCTGCAGCTAGGACTGCTCAGTTATGGAAAATATCATTACCTCAATGGTTTTGGCCAAAATTCAAAATCACGATTATTCAAATGATTATTTTTTAGTTAAACAATGCATTTATTCAGCATTTCTCTCTGTCCAAAAATATGTTACTGATCATTTACGCAAAACAACACACTAGGGCTGGGCGATAAACCGAAAATTTACCAACACCGACATTTACAGCGAAAACCGACGTCATTTTTCCCATATCGGTATGTTCGGTGCTGCGGCCCCTTTAAGAAAGCCACAGTGGAATTGCCGCACGGGACGTTTTTTGTTCTCTCCAACTTGCCGTAGTTTCTTGTAACGTGACATTCCTGCACTGGAGCTTCGTGTTTTTCATCATCTTTTGCATGTTTTCTGTATAACACGTGTCTGTAAATGATCAGTGACGTTTATTTGATGTCAGTGTGAAGTGATAAACGTCTGAAGGAACGTTGCTTGTGTTAAACGTTTTCACAACGATAGCAATGCTAATTGCGTTAGCCTGTTTATGGGTTTTTCAAAGGTAAGTTAGCATTCATGCTAATCGGTAGTCGTGTGCATTTAATGGGAGACTCAGCACTGGTTTCCATGGACACGAAGTAATATTTGCTCATATGTAAATAAGAATAACTCATTTGAGTTAATCAATTTAATAATTAATAATTCATTCATTAATTTGTATATTTGTATTTCAGTTTCACAGTACTTTTCATATGTCCAAAACATCTACTGGGTGTTTATTGAGGAACCTGTTAATCTGTCTGCCAAACAAGAAGTAACGTGAAGTTCCAGTTAAGGCAGAATATCAGTTTAATAAAATGAAAATAAAAGTAGTTTTTGTCTGTTTTGTCTGGTTATAGGAGGTTTATCGTCCATTTATTGTTACCGAGGTGAACTGCTTAATATATCGTGATATATATTTTTGGCCATTATCGCCCGGCCCTACAACACACCACCTTCAATCTTCAGCTTCGTGAATGTAGATTGTAGCAGGACCGTGTGGAAAGGAATGTATTGCACATGCGCTTCCGTTTCAGAAATTGTGTAAAGAAAAATGGCACAAAATTGTTTTAACTCAATTATTTGAGTTTGCAGATCATTTGACATGAAAATTTAAATCACAATTAAATTTTGATTAATTGCACAGCCCTACTGCTCAATTATGGAAAAAATTACAATGATTATTTCAGTCAATAGTAAAATCAGGATAATTTTTTAGTTACACAATACATTTATTCAGCATTTCTCTGTCAAAAAAAACACTTAGATTTACAAAAAATGTTCAAATTGAAAATATAGGCTAAAAACATGAATCTTACAACTGTTATGCAATATATAAAACATTAAATGAATAAAATAAATATAAGGCATGGAGGAACGTAAATGTAATTGCAGTGTTATGCAATTTCTGTATATTTGAATAAAATAAAATGAACACACACACACACATATATATATATATTATATATATATATATATATATATATACATACATACACATATATATAAATATATATACACACACATACATATATATATAAAAACATCCCAAAAGCAACTTTGTTAACCTTTAGTGCAGTTCTTCAGCTGCGTGAGAGTTGGCTGCAGCAGGACCACATGGAAGGGAATGTATTACCCATGCATGTCTCTGTTATAAATTGTGGAGGAAAAAAATGGCAAATAGTTTTAACTCAATCGAATTTGGAGATCGTTTGACATAAAAATTGAAATCGCAATCAAATTTTGATTAATTGCACAGCCCTAACTGTAGCTGCATTAACTTTCAGTCCCGTTTCTGACTTTCAGCTTGATGTTTGTAGTCGGGTCGCCTTCATGGACGTCTACGAAGCACATACCAGAAAGCAAAACTAGTTTTTTGGGGAAACAGACACAGATTGTTATAAAAAGTCTGAAAGCAAAAATGATCTATGTCACTGGACAGAACCCGGTCCAATAGCTGCTGGACAGCTACAGGGGAACAAAAACACTTTTTGGAGACTTTGGAAAATGATGTAAATGCAAATATTTAGGCACTATAATGGCATTAACAGCCATATAGTTATGTGGCCTGAAAATTCTCATTAAAAAAAAGTGTTTATTTTTCACCATTTATGGAGAACGTGTATGCCGACAGGACCAGATCCAGGTCCAATCCAGATCCAGCTACAGGGGGGCTCAAACCCCTGTTGTGGAAAACTCCACTGACATGATCAGACTTCATTCTAGTTCTGGTCTCCCCAAAGTCAACCAGCAGTGCTCGTGTGGTTTTCTGAATTCTGCTGTTTAAAATAGTTAAATATACTTTAAACATTATGTCTTCATAAAAAATTTAAGAATTTTAATTAATATACTTTACAGAAGGACAACTTTGATGAGGCAGGTGTTTATCAAAGTCAAAAGGCAAAAGTTAATACCATTAACAAATAACTCAGGAGATTCTACAACCCACAGATTGTCAACACCACGATGAAAGAAGCGTCCACAGAAGTCTTTCAGTTCCAAAATGATCTGTTTTATGGGAGGGTTATGGGAGATGCTGAAGCTTATCCCATCTGTTATCAGGTAGATGCAGGGTACACACCTGGACAGGCTGTCATTCCATCGCAAGGCCAACACAGAGATGAACAATCACTCCCACTCATGCTCACTCTTTGGACAATTTTGTACTTTTTTTTTCTCAGTCCTGGTCAGCTGCTAAATGTTTTAGATGTTTTCCTGCTCCAGTATCTGACTCAGATTGATGGACCTCATTAAATTCTTTTCAAGCCAGGTTTCAGCCAAGTACAGAAACATCTAAAACATGCAGGGCAGTGTGTCCCAAAGACCAGGATTGAGAAATACTGACTTAGAATGGCCAAATAACCCAAGATCCATGTTATCGAGTTGTGACAAGAAGCAGGATTCCTTTTCCAAAATTATATATTTATCCAGTCAATATTTCAGAGAAATTTAGTCTTTTACATCTGCAGCACCCAATATTGTGAAACAAGGAGTCTGCAGAAATCTCATCACGGTAATGTCACAGAGGGAAACAAGAGTTGGATGTTGTGACCTTCAAGCCCTCAGGCTATGTAGGAAACCATCATGTCACCACTGACTCAGGACTCAAAAAGCATTTCCCTCATCACAGTTCACCACTGCACCTGTAAATCCAGAAAGTGGGAAGAATACACTGTAGACTCTTTAAAACTGTGGAGTTTAGGGTTCGGTCAATAGTTCCATTTTTAATGGCTATTGAATATCAAGTATGACTATACTGGATGTCTGAAGGCACCATTGATGCAAAATGTGTAAACTGGAATTGCAGGGAAGCATATGCAGCCATCAAGGTGGTGATCAACTTGCCTGCAGTCAGGGTTCATGTCCGATGGAAAAAGAATGTCACATCTGAAGGCAAGGAAAGGGACTACAAACCGCTGAACATGTGGAATTTAGGGGGGTGGGTAGCCTAGTAGCGTCGTGGGCTTTGGCGCGGAGGACCTGGGTTCAAGTCCCCAACACAACTCCTAGGTAAACCACTTTGGACCCCTGAGCAAGGTCCTATTCCCCACCATCTGCTCCCCGGGCGCTTTAAGTAGCAGCCCACTGCTCTCTGATACTCTCAGTACAGAGATGGGTGAAATGCAGAGCCCTAATTTCCCTTTGGGGATCTTACCAGTATAACAACAACAACAACTTTGGACAAGGACAATTTATATGATAATAATTTATTATTAGCATCTTTGATTGTTGTCATAATCTCTATTTTATTGACTTTTATTCATCATTTTTAATTGGTTTAATTGTACTTTATTAACTCATACAGCTTGATAAGGTACAAAAATGGACCATGAAGGTACAGATATGTCTTTCAGAGACGAACACCCCAAGCGACAAGCTTTGTACCCTTTTAAGTACAAATTGGTACCTCTATTTTTGAGTGTGCATCTAAATATTTGGATTTACAACAGTCTATATCACTCAAGAATATTAATCCAGCATCATGATCGCAGATTTACATCAGACAAGCGGCCGTGGTCACGTACGTGTGCTCCGTGTGACGCAGCAGGACTCCACTTTAATCCAGATCTGATGGAGCCGTTTTCATCATGGGATCATCGATATTTGCCTTCACCAGAAGAAAAGTGGATATTTTCCCTCATGATGCATCATCAAGTCGTTCCAACACCGCGTCTCATATCGCCGGCAGCTCCGACTCGTCTGCTTGAGTTTTTAAATCTATTCTCCGCACACACTTGAATAACTCATGGCCGTGGATTAGCGTTTTCCATCTCTCCCACACATGAACATCACTCAGGTGTGGATGAAGCACACATGCAATAAAAAACGTCCTCCGTGTGTGGATGTGTAAGAAGCCATCATACCGACTACATGAGCTCTCTCTGAAAAACACTCAAATGAACAAAGCTGCAGACATAATATGCAAACCAGGAAGCTGAAGGAGCGAAACAAGAGGAGGAGGATGGCTGATGAAGATCGAGTGTATGAAATGTTAGGGGGAGGATGAAAACACCACTACAGTTTTCAAAAAGAAGAGTTTAAGAGAGCATTTAAAGAGGCTGGGAGCTGCGTTCCAGGCCAATTTAACGACTGAAATAACCGAGGAAGGTCTCTCAACTCCGGCTGGTTTGAAGCGCTAATTAAAGCTGCAAGGCGATAAATGAGCAGAATAACAAAGAGGACAGCAGGTTCAGACCGGAGCGCCCGCTCAGGTCACATCTCTCTCCACAAATCTCACTGCCTTATTAACTCAAGACAGCTTTTACAAACTTCGCCATGTGAAGGAGTTTCTGGAAACGAGTGTGAGATTGAAGCTGCTGCAACATAAAGAAGAAGAATTACAGACATTGTTGCTGGCTGAGTCGTAAAACAGCCAACGATTGATCAGCATGGAGATCGTTGAAGTCTGTTCATGAAATCCTGAAACTAAACGTTTGGGGATTCAGGTCCTGCTCCTCTGGTTCTGGTCTCAACTGTTACTCTGAGTGTTGTATGAGCTGGTGTCCACTCAGTTTCCAGCCTTCTCAATCATTTATTATAAAGCAATTTTATGAAAATAAGTGGTAATTGTACTGATAAGGTGTTACAAAATATTGATACATTGAAATATTGCTCTATGTTATGTTGCAATATATTAAAAAAAAACTTTTTTTTACGTGGAACGAAGTCTCGAGAGATTTCATCGCTCTATTTGGTCCAGCATGTAGAAAGTCTCGGCCTTCCACTGATATCTATGTGCATCTGCAGGTTCAGGTCAAACTTTACACACGGTGGAAAGGACAAGTTAAAATGTGTGTCCAGGTTTTCATAGACCCAGTTGTTGGAGATTATGATGACTCTTCATATGCACTTATGTGTTTTCGTACTGTACACACCTTTAAGAAGAACAAATGTGTTTTACTGTTTTACAAACTTCACATGTATTGATGTCACAAATGCACACTTGACCATATTTTGTAATTCATTTCAAATAGATTCACTTTGGTCAATAAATTTTAGGGATGCACAATACTGGAATTTTGGCCGATATTTTAAAATTCATGTGGCCGATAACCTATATCGATACCGATATTAAAGCTGAAAAAATAAGTCATTGCAAATAGTTTTGTAATTAGTTTCCGACACTTTGAAAAATAGGGGTGGGAAAAATAATGATACACTGAAATATTTTCATATGCCAATATCAAATTGATATTTAAAAACGCGGTGTTGATCTATTTTACTTCCAAAATCTTGCGAGATTTCATCACTGTTACAAAATCTCATGATATATCGTGAATTCTTGCGAGATTTCGTAACACAACGCTAAAATATTGCGAGACTTTGTGAGTAAAAAGGATTGATACCCTGTTTTTAAATGTCAATGATATCAGCGTATGAAAATATTGCGATATTTCACTATCGATATTTCTTCTCACCCCTAGTCTTTAGAAGTTTTAAAGTCTGTAAAAAAGAAGTTTTTGAAGAAGAAGAATTTTTTAAAAATGTTTTTTAACTTTAGAAACAGCGGCCTGATCGGTTAAATATCGGTTAAATATCAGTGGGGTGGCCGAGGTCCAATACTCAATTTTAAGGCAGATATAGGCCGATACCGATAGGGGGCCAATAATATTGTGCATCCATAATAAATTCGGAAGGTCTTAGGCCTATTTGTGACGTTTAATTAATGGCACAAGACTTTGATGCGCCATAAAGTGATCTTCTGTTATCACTGTTAATCAGAAACAATAGAAATAGCCACATGTTGGCTAATACCTGCTAGTATCTGATATATGGTAATAGGGAAGTAACGATAACAGATAAAATGATAACCGCGATAAACTTCCCAATGATTAGTAATATCGTTTCAAATTTTAATCATCGTTAAAACCGTGACTGATTACTGCGCTTTGAAAAGCTCAGTGATGCTGCTGATTGGCTGGAAAAGCAGCAGCAGTCCGAGTTTGCAACGTTTAATTTATGAAAACATGGCAGAAGGCAACGAAGGCTCCCACATGGCCATTGCTCTGGAGAATTTTCCTCCTACAAAAAGAACAAAGTAGATTTCTAGAGCTATTTTGGATGTTTTTAATACTGGAGGTTTCAATAATACCGTGATCATTTTTGTTACAATAACTGCAATATGAAATTTTCATATCGTTGCATCCCTAATGGCACTACACCGGTTCCAGCCAGTTCCCGCTCCACAAAAGCAGCCATTTCCTCAAAGTCTGTCTGCTTCTTTCTGCAGAATAGATTCATTTTCTTGCGGCTCCTTTTCAAAGTCCTGATACCAACGACGATGTGGTGCTGATGTACCAAGAGACCGAGAATCTCCTGGTTTGTAAAACCTATGCTGAAGTACATCATCAAATGCTCCGCCACCTTCATTTAAATCAACTTTCCTTAAATAAATTTAAAATAAAGACTTTATTCTCATTAAATCACAACTTTTTTCCTACAAACTTGCGACTTGTACTTGAAGTCTGTAAGAAAAAATCTTAATGTGGTCATAACACTCCTTCATATGATGGACTTGTTTTAACTGGATTATAAATGAACTGAAATGAATCATAATTGGTGCCTTGATTTTGTCATCAACAGGCTTTTAACAAATAAAGCTGAACTGGAGAGATTTATTTGGAGTTTTCAGTTCTACTCTTTCAGGCCTACAGTGGCCCGTTATATCCAGATCTTCACTTGGTGCCCTGAGCAGCTCAGAGCTAAACAGCATACTGGGACACACTGTGATGTTATATAAACCAGCGTGCTGCTCCTCTGCAGCTCTGATTGGAGGATGCATGCCACCTGCTGCTCATCTGTGTACAAACTTCCTGAAAGATTTAAAGTTGTGACATCAAAATGAACTGTAATTTTACAGCAGCTGTTGAAGAAAAACAGAGCTGCTATAGAGCCCGTCTGAAATAAACTGCTTGATCTAAAGTAATTAAGACAAATGGCTTTTAATTTCCTCATAATTCAGCACTAATCAAACAGGAATGTTACGCCAGATCTGTGAAATATCCTTTTTTTCTTTTTATATATACACAAAAAAAAAAAAAAAAAAACAAAAAAAAAAAAAAAAAAAAAAAAGGAAAACATAAAAAGACATAAAAAAGAGCAAACCAGAAAAAAATAGAAAAAAAAAGAAAACAAAAAAAAGAAAGAAATAAATTAAAAATATATATATATATATATATATATATATATATATATATATATATATATATACATATTTATACATATATACATATACATATATATACATACACATATTTATATCTATACACACATACATTCACATATATATATATAAATAAATTTAGTAGATTAATATTTTTATATAGAATAAAAAAAGGAATTATGATTTTTTTAAGGAATGTGA
>JALJCO010011078.1:440000-585000 GCA_023101725.1 Atherinomorus stipes | reverse complement strand
CACTGAACGTTTCTCTTTAGGTCATTTTGTCTTATTTTGAGTGTGATGAGACATTTTGACTAGAAAAGAGAAAAATACTTGGTAAGATTTGAGTTTTTGCAGTGTTATTGATTATTTCTAAACAGTTATAATTTGTTATCCGTGTAGACGTTGACACCCTAATACACACATTTGTTCCCCCATCATGCTTGACATCATGTAAGCATGTGCATGCACACGTTTCAACAAGTCCAGCCCTCAACAGTGACTTTCCTGCAACTTGTAGATGCATCCCTTCACTTACACACCTGAAGAAAAAACCCATTTACAGCGTGAGGAGGAATAATGAACAAACACATTAGCTGTGAAAGCTCCAGCCATCAGCGGCTACAAGAACGATCTTCCTGTGGTTCTGAGACCTGCAACATCCTCTAGCAGCTCAATTCTGAGTCTACAGTCTTCCTCATGATGTTTCCAGAGACAAGATTTGCTCCTAACCCCCCCCCCCCACCACCCAAAGCCTCAGAGGCGTCTTCATCTGATAACGAGGAGTTAATGATTAATATTTGTCTCTGACATTTGTAGGAGCAGCGAGGCCAGCAGGGATGCTTCCACCAGCCGGTTCTGGGGTGGTGCTCTGGTGTAGGAGCGTCTTGTTACCATTATTGTCGGGAAATAATCATAACTTTATGATCATCATGATTATTCTGTGTCCATTAAATTCCCAACACTATAAATGCAAAATATCACATCACCGGTCCTTCTGATGCCAACATAAAATAATACAGCTAACCGCCCTCTGCTGTGGGCAGATCCTACATAGAAACTCTCAGAATGAATAAAACAGCGAGCCGTGTCTCAAACCGCACACGTGCCTGAGTGCACTGGAATTCAGTGCGTAGTGCGCACCGTGTACTCCTTCTGTAGTGCACACTATTGTCGCTAAATGCTGACCCAAACAGAGCACTGCACTTACAGGAAGTGACGGACTAGCATTGCCCGCTAACATGAGCTAACGTGAGCTACTCTACTCTGTAATCGCTGCGGCTCAATCACACGACCAGATCATAACTGTCATCAGGGAGTGAACAGCTTGGCAGCCACAATATACATTAGTAATTATGTCTCAATCATTTCATAATCTTACTTAAATCAAGTACAACACCGCCTCCACTGCAGCAGGGGTCGCCACCGCTTCGTTCACCGCCATTATTCAGCTCTGAAAGCAGTTAGAAAGTCCCGCCTCTTCTTCTAGGTCAGCAAGATGGCGTCCGTTAAGTGCGAGTAGTGTGCTTCGTTCTGCACTTCAATTTTGGCCATTATTAGGGCAACATCCTGGTACTTTCAGTGCACTGAATTGTTGCTTAAATGACACCATGTGTGCACTACACACTCAAAAGCAGAGTTTGAAGTGCTCAAGTGCGCGGATTGGGACAGACCCAGCATCTTCCCTGCAGCGATGATTATTCTTTCAGGTCAACGGGATTTTCTGAAGTGCTCACCAAGATGGCTACTGTGGCATCCAGGATGACACCAACTAGGGATGAGAATCCTCGCGATACAATAGGGCTGTGCATTTATTCAAAATTTGATTGTGATTTCAATTTTTGTGTGAAACGATCTCCAAACCCCTATAGCAGAGTTGAAACGACTTTTTGTTGTTGTTGTTTTTGGCCATTTTTCTTTAAAAAATTTCTGTAAGTAAATCAAAGTTAAAGTTAATTTCAGTGGTATAATTAAGAGTTAAAAATTCACTCCTCAGCTGTGCAGATCAGAGGGCTGCAGACATGAAGCTCCACTAGAAACATTAAAGTAGCCAGTTTTAGAGATTTTTTTCTTTAACATCTTATGTAATTAAAAGATCACCATTTGACAAAAAGATCATGATCTTCCCCTTCAATTGCCGATAAAAGATCCGATTGAAAATCACTCCATCCCACCTCGACACCCAGCACGTCCATCATGCCAACATGAGGGATATGACGGCGTGTATCGATCCTGGTATCGGTCGGTAAAACCAAACGTCCTGTTTCTACAGCTGAAGGAAAACGTCTCCGCTGATAAACCAGACGAGATCAGATCATCTAAACTGGTCTTCACGTTGTCATAGCAACCTCACCTCACACCTTTCTCCATACATGGCTGCTATGTTCCCCTTTAATTACGTTTTAATTGTTTGGTTTCACGCAGCCGCCTGGAAAGAGGTTGTCTGGTAATAAATAATGATTAATGAACTCTCTCTCTCTCTCCCCTTCCCTCCATCTCGAGCTCCGTCCATCACAGCTTAGCAGACGTAAAAAAGCCTGTTTCCCCTGAATTTAGTGGTGAAAAGAGAGGACAGCCGTTAAAAGAGGAGGGCTGGAGTGAAGTGTTTACTTCCAGAGGAGGAGAAAGACTTCCATCCTTCAGTTTCTAAGCAGCTCTCAGCTGTAATTGGGATTTTCTGCAGTAATCCAGCTCTGATGGCTACTTATCCTTCACGGAACAAGCAGCAGCCATCTTGGTAATGAGAGGCCAGGCCGCCAACTTTGACAGCTAATGGTTTTGTCTCGTGAAGCGGGCGGTTGTAATGACAGCAGGGAGTCTTCACCTCCAGCTCTGACCTCAGCAGCTTTTCTTTCAGAGTTTCTCCGCTGACTTTTAACACCTTTAGCTACCTCACACCCTGCACACGAGGGCTCAGTTATGGAAAAAATCATTATCGCGATTATTCAAATGATTATTCTTTATTAACATGTTGCTTTTACTTAGCATTTCTCTTTTTGTCAAAAGACAGTTCATTGAACATTTGCACAAAATGTTCAAGTTCAAATTAGGCTACAAATACGCACCTTTGCAATGTATAAAACATGAATAAAATAAATATACTTTGAACGCTAAAAAGTGAAACGTGGGAAAAACATAAATGCATCAAAAATAAACTATGTATCCAGCAGTTATGCATATTTTCTATGTTTGAAGAATAAAATATACTTAGTATATATATTAAAAAATTTAATATGATTTAATATTGCTTGACCACGAGATAACATCTTATGGTTAACCTTCTCTTCCCTCTTGTAAAATGCAGTTATAAACAAGCATTCAATTAAATAGAACAGCCTTATAATTCGGGATGAACGATACAGTTGGCCTCCTATCGGTATCGGCCCTTTATCAGCCTTAAAACTGAGCATCGAACATCAGCCACCCCATCAATATTCAACCAATCAGCCGGCTGTTTAAAACTTCTAAAGACTAGGGGTGGGAATAAATATCGATACACTGAAATATCACAATATTTTCATATGCTGATATCATATTGACATTTAAAATACGTAATCTCGCGATATTTCATCGTTCTGTTAAGAAATCTCGTGAGAATTCACAAAAATTTCACAATATTTTCATATGCCGATATGTAAAAACGCAGTATCGATCTATTTTACTAACAATATCTTGTGAGAATTCACAAAATATCGCAAGAGTTTGTAACAGGACAATGAAATCTTGCAAGGTTTTGTAAGTAAAATAGATCGTGTTTTTAAATATTGATTTGATATCACCATATGAAAATATCCCAATATTTCACTGTATCGATATTTTTTTCCCACCCTTATTTTTCAAAGTGTCTGAAACGGATAACAAAACTGCTATATGCAATTGTTGCTTATTTTTTCCAGCCCTAATATTGGTATCAATATCGGTTATCGGCCACATAAGATTTAAAATATTGGCATATCAGATATCAGCCAATATTGTGAATCCCTAAGTAAATGTGTTCAACAGAACAAAGCAGCCAGATCATCGTTCTGCTGCTGACATGCTGGACAAGAGACGTTAAAAAGGAGAAAAATCCACCCAATAACCATCAGTGATCACGCACCAGTATCATTAACTCTGAGAAATAAAACTATTAAACCAGCAACTAGGAGTTGGAGATTTAATACATCATTACTGAAAGATCCTGAGTTTATCAGCTATTTTAAAAGAGAATGGTCCATTTATCTAGAGAACAACGATGTACCAGAAACTCCAGCATGTGTCCTTTGGGAAGCAGGTAAAGCAGTAATGCGAGGAAAAATAATTTCCTTCTCTTCCCATAAAAAAAAAAAGGAAGCTGCAAGAATCTCAGAATTAGAAGTTAGAATTAAATCACTAGAAGACGCCTACCAGGTCTCCCCGGAGGAACACATGCTGAATGATATAAGGAAATTCAAGCTCGAGTTAAACAAAATAATAGACCAAAAAACACAATTCTTAGTTCAAAGACTTCGTCTAGAAAACTTCGACCATGGTAACAAGTCTGGCAAGCTTCTAGCTAATCAGTTAAAAATAAATAAGGAAAAAGCAACAATCTCCTCCGTTAAAGACTCAGAAGGGACTTCCGGTTTGACGCGGGATGGAGTAGGCAGCAAGTCGGAAGAGCTCTGTAATAACTCGACATTTTCCTGACATTCACAACCCTATTTGCCTACTTTGAGCGTGGTGAACCCACTTCTAAAGTGGACCTCTGAGTTTTTGTTCTTGATAGAATAAACATGGGCAGGACGAACGCAGCAAAGGGTAAAAAAGCAGACAACGGAGGCGAGGACAGACAAGATGGCGACTTAGCTTACGAGCTACAAGCTAGTAATGATCCGACACAAAGCGACGACAGCAGCCCACAGGCGGCATCTCTGACTGAGATTCAAAAACTGCTCGCTGGGATGGAGGAACGGATTATTACACACCTGACAACACAAATTTTAGCCAACCACGCTGCCATCGCCAAACACGACCAAA
This sequence comes from Atherinomorus stipes, assembly GCA_023101725.1. Lineage (NCBI taxonomy): Eukaryota > Metazoa > Chordata > Actinopteri > Atheriniformes > Atherinidae > Atherinomorus > Atherinomorus stipes. Next base: position 580,257 of record JALJCO010011078.1, on the reverse strand, counting down.
CCATCCAGGTAATTGAAACTTCAATGAACGACTTTGACGGGAGGCTAACTACACTCGAATCGGCGGTCGGGAAACTTACGAAAGAGAACGAACAACTGCAGCTAAAAGTAGACGACCTCGAGAACCGATCCAGAAGGTGCAACATTCGTATAACAGGCATACCAGAGGGAGCAGAAGCCAACCAACCAACCTCTTTCATCGAATCCTGCTTGGAAGAGGTCTTCGGTCCCAACGCCTTCTCCCATCCTCTGACCGTTGACAGAGCGCACAGGCTGGCCACCCAAAGACGGCGAGACGGCGCGCCCCGACCATTCATAGCCTGCATCCACCGCTTCCAGCTGAAGCTACGGATCTTGCAGCTGGCACGAGAGAAAGGTTCCCTGTCCTACAGAGGCTCGGAGATTCACATTTACCCTGATTACAGCGCCGAGGTGGCAAGAAAGAGGGCCGCTTTTGCTCCGGTCAAGACCAAGCTGAGGGAAGCGGGATACCAGTTCAGCCTGCGCTTCCCGGCAAAACTCCGGGTGGTTGCGGACGGATCCAAGCACGAGTTCAGATCTCCGACCGAAGTCATCGCCTTCTTAGAGGACAGACGACCTGCTGGAGGAGACTCCTGATCAAACGTGATCCCGCCGCTAAAAGAAGACAACCGAAGATTACTCTTTACTCTTCTAAAGTCTGCCGCCCGGACTCACCGGTGAGTGACCACAGAAAGCTGATCTAGCTAAGGTGTTAAGCAACGGAGAACTGAAAGGGGCATCCTCATACTACTAATTTAATTGTTATTAAGAGAATACACGGCGGCATTTATTTCTGTCTATTGCACCACGACTGGACATTATCTGGCTCGCACTGTGCCTCTGACATTACGAACATAAGCTGGGTTAAATTACTTTATTTACTGTTAATGTATATTACCTGTGTTGGATCTGGTCAGAGATCTGTTCCTGCTACACTTTTACTAGCAAGATTGCCCTAGATATTGTATTTTATTTGTATTTTCTTTTTAAGTCTTCAAAGCCGCCTGTCTTCAGTTAAGGATGCTGCCTTTTTTCCACTTAGTATTAGGCTGGACATTATACTCGTAAACCCAGCCAATATTATTTCTATTATTTTGTATGATTTTATGATTTACTATTGTCTACTTTCTGTTGTCCAAAATTACCATACTGATGCCAGAGGGCCACATAGAATGTTTTTGCAGACTGACAATTTGCTTCCTAATCAACAACCTTAGAACGTAAACTCTTTCTCCCATTGCCCAAGGCAATTTTATTTTTTATACCTTTTATTATTTTTAATATTATTTTATTTTTATTTATTTAATTTTTAAAAAAATTGTGATAGTTGGGTCACACAAAACATTTTCACGGCTTTGTTCACAATTTGAAAACTTCAGGACAACTTAAACAATTAAAATGTGAAAAGCTGTCATGATCAAGTTCATATTTCCCAGCAATATTTGGCAATGCATCCATTATTACGGCTTGCCAATCTCTCCTATTTTTATTTTTATTTTTATTTTATTTGTTTATTTTTTTCTTCCCTCTCTCTCCCTCACTTGGGAGATGGCAAGTGCAGGTTGCAATGTTACTATTATTTAGATGCTTGTGATGTTAAGGTTCGCCATGCTCAAATACACATGTGTATGTATGTACATGCATATGTGTATATATTTCTTCATCTTGTGTTTGAAAGAAATAGCCACATAATAACAGAGTTTGAAGTGTAGGGTAAAACAATGCACAAAGTGTGTAATGGTAAAAACCAAGGGATAGGTTTCTCAGGTTTACGTATGATTTGGAGTGTGTTATTTTTTTTTTTTTTTTGTTTTTGTCTTTTTCCTTTCTTTTTTCTCTTTCTCCTTTTTTCCTCTCCGTTTCCTTTTTTAAATACTAATTTTCACGGTTCCCTCCCCCAGTGTTCTCTGCCGCTACCTGGTCCCAAGACAGAACACCATTTGATTGTCATTAAATTACTTTGTTTGCAACCTTTTAATCCCCTTAACCAGTATAAGTACCTACCACAATAAGGTAACTAAAAATCCCACCAAGTTCATATCCTGGAATGTCAAAGGAGTAAACAACCCAGTTAAGAGACAAAAAGTATTGTCTCATTTACAGCAACTTAAAGTAGACATAGCATTTTTACAAGAAACCCACTTATGTAATAACAATGTTACCAGCCTCAAACGAAGCTGGGTTGGTCAACTCTATCATTCCAAACTTAATGCAAAGGCAAGGGGGGCAGCCATATTGATAAACAAAAACATTTCCTTCCAATCTCAAGAAGTAATCAGTGACCCTAATGGGCGATATATCATTGTTGTTGGACAACTCTTTGCCAATCCTGTAATTTTAGTAAACTTATACGCACCAAATTGTGACGATAGTAATTTTTTTTGAAAAATTGTTCCTGACGATACCCAAGATCGATAATGGTTATCTTATAATAGGAGGAGACTTCAACCTTGTTTTGGATATCTCCTTGGACAGGTCGTCAACTAACCCCCAGAGTCTGTCAAGGTCAGCAGGAGTGGTGAATGATTTTATGTGTCAATGTGGCCTCTCAGATGTTTGGAGGTTTCAGTTCCCTCAGACTCGAAGTTATTCCTTTTTCTCAAATGTACATCATACTTACACCCGTATAGATTATTTTCTCCTTGACAACAGACTTCTACCCATGGTTAAAACATGCTCATACACCAGCATTGTTATATCAGATCACAGTGCCATCCAATTTGACCTGGACCTTCCAAACCGCCCTCCCCCTAACAGAATCTGGAGATTCAATCCCCTCTTACTGTCAGATGAGAAATTTATAGCATTTATATCATCCCAGATCGAACTTTTCTTAGACACAAATACTTCCCCAGAGATTTCATTTGCCACACTATGGGAGACCCTTAAAGCATACATTCGGGGACAAATCATAGCTTACTCCTCCACACTTAAGAGAGAAAAAAACTCTAAATTACAAGAGATCTCTCAAAAAATACGAGATGTCGACTTGAAATATGCTCAATCCCGGAATCCAGACCTTTACAAGGAACGCTTGAGATTACAGACGGAATTCGATCTTTTAACCACTGATGAGGCAACACGCCTTATTATGAAAGCCAGGCATAATGCATACGAATTTGGCGATAAAGCTAGTAGTCTGTTGGCTCTGCAAGCACGGCAGGCCGCAGCAACTCGCTCCATTACAAAAATTCAATCACCTACAGGAGAAATTTTAACAGACCATGATGATATAAATAAAGCTTTTCTCTTATTCTATTCTGATCTTTATTCTTCGGAATGCAGTGATGACGCTGATTTTCCAACTAACTTTTTTGAAAATCTGCCTATTCCCAATGTATCAGAGGACCAAAATACTAAGTTGTGTGCCAACATCTCCACTTCAGAAATTATTACTGCTATTAACGCAATGCAAAACAACAAGTCACCCGGCCCCGACGGGTTTACATGCGAATTTTATAAAAAATTTGCCCGTCTTCTAGCACCAACTCTCCAAGCCATGTTCAAAGAAGCACTTTCCCTTGGCATTCTTCCCATGACTCTAAGACAGGCTTCAATTTCATTGTTGGCAAAAAAGAATAAAGATCCACTTTCTTGTGCATCTTACCGTCCAATTTCCCTGCTAAATGTGGACTTTAAAATATTATCCAAAGTATTAGCTAGGCGACTAGAGAATGTGATCCCAGATATTATTTCACCCAACCAAACAGGATTCATTCAAGGCCGGCATTCTTATTCAAACTTGAGAAAACTATTCAACATTGTCCACTCGACCCGGTCAACATGCCCCGAGGTAGTAATTTCACTCGACGCTGAAAAGGCTTTTGACCGGGTCGAGTGGAATCATCTATTTTTCACCCTTAAAAAATTCGGCTTTAAAGAGGAGTTTATAGCCTGGATTAGACTGCTCTATTCTTCCCCCCCTGGCATCTGTGATTTCTAATAACACCCAATCTGACTACTTCCCCCTGAAACGGGGAACAAGACAGGGGTGCCCCCTATCTCCCCTCTTGTTTGCCGTGGCCATTGAGCCGTTGGCGATTGCTCTACAATACTGTACAAACTTTAAAGGTATAAAGAGGGAGGGTATAGAGTTTAAAACATCCCTTTATGCAGATGACCTACTCTTATACGTTTCCGATCCAGTCTCTTCAATTCCCTACATTCTAGATATTCTTAGTCAGTTTGGAAAGATTTCTGGGTACAAACTGAATTTGCAGAAAAAGCGAACTTCTTCCCTTAAACTCTGAGGCAGATGAAATCCCCCCAAGTCTTTTCCCCTTTAAAAGGTCCAAGATGGCTTTAGATACTTGGGAATTGAGGTTACTCGTTCTTTTCCTACCACTTTTAAGAAAAATTTTATGGTAGTCCTTAATAAATGTAAGCAAGATATGAACCGATGGGCCTCTCTACCACTTTCAGTAGCAGGACGCGTAAACCTTATTAAGATGATAGTACTACCAAAATTTTTATACCTCTTCCAAAACATTCCAATTTTGATAAGAAAAACTTTTTTTAAAACGCTTGATAAAACCATTGTCTCTTTTATCTGGGCAAACAAACCTAGTCGTATTAGCAGGACCCACCTCCAGGGATCAAAATGCTCAGGAGGACTTGCATTGCCGAACTTTGTTTTTTACTACTGGGCATGCAATATCCAGAAACTAATTCACTGGTTTGAAGATAAATCAATCACAGATAAAGTAGACTGGGTGCAACTTGAGCTTTTATCATGCCAACATGACTTGGTTTCAGTGATCTGTGCAGCCTTGCCCCTTGTTGGCAAAAGTTTGAGCTCTAATAGAATAGTTAATCACACCATAAGAATCTGGGCCCAGTTTAGAAAACATTTTGGACTGCAGAGACCCTCTATCCTTTCACCTGTTAAGTCGAATCATATGTTCATTCCCTCCTGTACTGATCCAGCATTTAAGCTATGGTCAGATAAAGGGATCAGATCAATTTCTGACATGTATACAGACAACACATTTATGTCCTTCTCTCAACTATCCCAAACCTATGACTTACCTAAGAATAACTTTTTCCGTTATTTACAGATTAGGAGTTTTGTACAAAAGACTTTTAGTTCATTTCCAGATATGCCCACTAAATCATACATTGAAAACATTCTTGAACTAAGATCAGACCTGAGAGGACTGGTTTCCCAGATCTACAATCTCATTCATAGCATTAACCCACACTCAACTGAACATCTAAGAAAGGCCTGGGATTCTGACCTAGGAGTAGTGCTGAGAGATGACCAATGGGACTCCATTTTAAATTTGATACACACATCATCTACATCTGCTAAACATGCTTTAATCCAGCTGAAGGTGGTACATAGAGCTCACTTTACAAGGGCCAGATTGGCAAAGATCTATCCAAACACTGATTCACGGTGCCCCCGATGTAGAGGTCAGCCAGCAGACCTAGTTCACATGTTTTGGCTATGTCCGAAACTTTTCACCTTCTGGGGAAGTATCTTCAAAGCTTTTAGTGAGATGTTTGGAACCCATTTGGCTCCTGATCCACTCTGTGCTCTCTTTGGTCTAACACCAAAGGAATCTCGAACTGCTTTACCAACCAAAGCTTGCGTTGTTTTAGCCTTTACCACACTCCTTGCAAGACGTCTGATCCTTTTCAGGTGGAAACAACAAGCTCCCCCATCCTTCTCGCATTGGGTAAATGATGTCATGTACTTTCTAAAGCTAGAAAAAATCAATTATACACTTAAAGGATCATCTCAAGCTTTTCTCAAAATATGGAGGCCCTTTCTTGACTTCTATGACTCCTTGCAAGAACCACTTGACAGTGAATAAGGTGGGATCCATACGCAATACGTTTGACCTCAGCGGTGAGAACCCCCCCCCCCCCCCCTTTTTTTTTTTTTTTCTTTCCCTTCTTCCTCTCCTCTTCTTCCTTTTAGTACTGATACATATGCGTTGTTTTGTTTTGTTTGTTTTTGTTGTTTTGTTTTTGTTTTTACTTGTTGCTTTAATTATTTGATTATTTCTCCAGTTATGTTACATTACTCCTAAATTTGCTTTCTATCATGCAAACCTAGGGTTGAATGGGTGGGTGGGTGGGTAACAGGGACAGAGGGGAGGGAATGGTGAATTCATTATGTCCAATACATTTGTTGAACAATGCACTCATATTCTGGAGGATAACTGTGTGTTGAAATTATATGCATTTGTTCTGTACTTCTGTTTTTGTGGAATAACAGCATAAAACCAATAAAACATATATAAAATAAAAGACTCAGAAGGAAGTATCAGCCATGATCCTGACCAGATAAATAACATTTTTAGAAACTTCTACAGAACACTATATAAATCACAAATAAACCCCACAGATGATGATATTAATCAATTTCTTAATAGTATCATTCTTCCAAAACTACAACAAGAAAATATTACGGTTTTAGATTCACCCCTCTCAATAAGTGAATTACATGACGCTCTGCAACATATGCCCAATAATAAAGCCCCAGGCCCAGATGGGTATCCGGTCGAATTTTACAAAGAGTTCTGGACAATTCTGGCTCCCACTTTTTATAAAATGATACTAGAAATAAAAGAGAAACAGAAAATACCACCAAATATGAATTCAGCAAATATCACCGTATTATTAAAACCAGGTAAAGACCCGACACTTCCAGCTAGTTATCGGCCAATCTCATTAATAAATGTAGATCTTAAGATAATCAGCAAAGCACTCGCTAAAAGGATAGAAAAAATAACTCCTCTGATAATACATCCTGATCAAACTGGTTTTATTAAAGGTCGACATTCTTCTACTAACACACGCAGGCTGATTAATCTAATAGACTATGCTACCATTCATAATCTGGAATCTACTATCATCTCGTTAGATGCAGAAAAAGCCTTCGATCGTGTTAACTGGAAATTCCTGTTTGCAACATTAAATAAATTTGGTTTTGGTCCTTATTTCATAGACTGGATAAAAATACTTTATAACAACCCTAATGCATGTGTGAGGACCAATGACCAAACTTCTCCAAGTTTCTGTTTACAGCGAGGCACCAGGCAGGGCTGCCCGCTCTCCCCTTCACTTTTTGCCATTTTCATTGAACCACTAGCAGCCGCTATAAGACAGGACAGAGATATTAAAGGGATCCCCGGCAAAAATCTAGAACATAAAATAAGTCTTTATGCAGACGACGTACTGCTTTTCCTCCAGAACTCATCAACATCTCTCTCCCAGACAATCACATTGATCAATAAATTCTCAATGATATCTGAGTACTCTATTAACTGGACCAAGACTACAGCTTTATCTGTTAATTGTACTTTACAAAACATCCCTAACACCACAATACAGTCTGGTAATATCAGATATTTAGGAATAAATATTTCTCCACAACTTTCAGAGTTAATAAAGTTAAATTATGTCCAGCTATTAAAGTCAATAGAGGAAGATCTCACGCGATGGAAGCACTTACCCATATCACTCATGGGGAGAGTTGCTACCATCAAAATGATGGTTCTACCGAAAATTAACTACTTGTTCTCAATGATACCCACCAAACCTTCCTCTAGTTGGTTTAAGTCACTGGACTCTCACATTTCCAAATTTCTTTGGAAAAACAAGCCATCACGTATCAGTTTAAAAACCTTACAACAGGTAAAAGACCGGGGAGGGTTAGACTCACCCAATTTCAATTATTATTTCCTAGCAAATAAGCTACAATTTATTTCCAAATGGCTGAAACCTACCCATCTAGATGAACCCTGGCTAGACACAGAACAAGCATTATGTGAGGATCTGGATGTCTCTGATTTGCCGTTCATCAGTTCAGCAGTCAGATCTCATAAATGCTTTAAAAGTATCAACATCTGCTCTACTCTGAAAGCATGGTGGGAATTCCTGAAATTAACCGAGTCTTCTATTATTCCATGTAAACTCACACCCATCTGGAATAACCTGGATATTTTACAAAACAAGAAAATGATTAATTTTGTGCATTGGAAGGATAAAGGAGTTAAACAATTACAACATATCATTGAAAATGGAAAATTCCTGTCATTTAATACACTTACCTTACAATACGGGATCAGTAGTACTAAATTCTTAGAATACCATCAACTTAAATCTATATTAAGCAAAAAATATACCTCTAACCAACTGATCCTGCAGACTCCGGTCAGGGTAGCAGAATTCCTGAATCTCTCTATCCCCAAACTACTGTCGAAAATATATAGATTATTATTAAAACTGGATGATTCAATTTCCCTTCCAACTTCGAAGTGGGAGGCTGACTTGTCCAGAACCCTTAACCAAAACACATGGACACAGATATGTTTAAACACGTTCCTAATGACTAAAAACTCAAATATGCAGTTGATACAATTCAAGGTTTTACACAGAGTACATTACACAGGACAGAGGATGTTCAAGATGGGTCTGTCACCTTCAAATATTTGTTTGCACTGCAATGAGAATACAACAGACAATTATCTTCACGCCTTGTGGTCTTGTCCACCGGTCCAGAGGTTTTGGCTTCAGGTATGTGATGACCTGTCAACGTGGCTCAGGTGTAACTTTCCTGCAAGCCCCGCACTGTGTTTACTGGGGGACTTGGATGAGATCAACACGGTAACCAACTATGCACATATGATACTTACTGTATTATGTATTGCAAAGAAAACTATCTTGGTAAACTGGAAATCCAAAAATAATCTGAGCATTAGCCAGTTTAGGAATTTCTTAGTAGACCATATCAGTATTGAGACGATGTCTGCCTCCTCTAAGAACCAGTTAGATGAATTCCACTCCCTCTGGTCCCCTGTGATTAGCTCCATCACTTAACGTTGGTGTAGGAGAGCCGCCTCGGCGATGTGGGGGTTGGGTGCCGGCGAGTGCTTGATGGCTATGGATCCCTGGCGGTTGACTTGGGGGGGGGTCTGGGCTGCCTCGCCGCTGGGGCGGGGCTGTATCCAGCCCGATGGGGGGCATGGGGGTCAGCGGTTGGGGCTGCTCTGCGGCGGTGGGCGGGTCGCTGGTGGGGCCCTGGCCGGTGGCTGTCGGCTGGCGCCGGGTGGCCGGGGTCGTCCCGGGGCGGGGGGGGCGGGGGGTCCTGGGCCCCGGTGCTCCGGGGTGGCCCCTGCCTCCGGGGCCGGGGGACCCGGCTTGGCGCTGGGGGGGGCGGGCCGGCGGGACGTGCCTCCTCTGGATTTGGCCGGTCCTCACGACCTGGTGACGTCTAGTCACTGCGCCGGGGGCCGGGGCGCCTCTGCTGTGTGCGTGCGGGTGTGTGTGCTGGTGGGGGTGTGTGTGTGGTGGGGCTGGGGGATGTATCGTTGTCGTGTCTGTGTCGGGATGTGGGCATCCGGGATGTTGGTGTCGCGGGGGCGGCTATGTGGGGGGTGTGGATTTCCCCTGTGCTTGTCCTGCGTGTGGGGCTCTGGGGGTCGCGGACGGAGCTGCGCTTTCCGCCGGGGTGCTTGGTTTTCGGCGGACCCGTGGTCGTGTTGTGTCGTATCGATGTTGGGGTGTCTGGCGTGGCTGTCGGGGTGTGGGGTTTGGTCCATATCGTTCAGCTCTAGTGTGTGGAGGTGGGGGGTTGCGGGGTGGCCGGGTCTTTTCCGCGCCGGGTGCCTGTCCCGCCCGGCCGCTGTGTCGGTTGGGGCTGGCCTGCACTGGTGGTCTCGTGCGGGTTGGTCTCGCGTGGTCCGGGGGCTGGGGGCGGTGGACTTGTGGCGTGGGGGGGGCTGGTGGCCCCGTGGTCCCCGTCCTTGGTATGTGTGGGTGGGTGTGTGACTGGAGGGGGGGCGTGAATGCGGTTGTGTGTGTGTGTGGCTGCCTGTGGGGGTGTGTGGAGATGGGTGGGTGGGTGGGGGTGCATGGATGATGGGTGTTTGGGTGTGGGGGTGGTGGTGCATTGGTGGGGTTTGTGTGTGTCGGGTTGGGGGGGCTTGAGTGGGGAGCGGGGATGGTTCTGTGGGGGGATCGGATGCGGGGCGCTGGGTGGGTGGGGGGTGTGTGTGGGTGGGTGGGTGGGTGGGTGGGTGGTGGCTCTGGCGCGGCCTGGGTGGGGGTGCAGGCTTGGGTTTGGAGGGGGGGGGGCATGGTCACTGGGGGGGCGGATGTGCGGGGACTAACTGGCTATACAGGAGGGGTGGGAGGAGGATGGGATGAGGGAGTGTTGACGGGGGTAAAGTCGTTGGTTGTTTGAAGTAGGGTTTAGGGGTGATACAATAGAGTGGGGGAGGAAAGGGGGAGGAAAAAAAAAAAAAAAAAAAAAAAAAAAAAAAAATAGCAGCTCTGCGTGCCTCTTGGGGGGTTTGCGAGGCCTGGGGATGTTGGGCCGGTGACTCTGGCCCCTCCGCCGACCCTTTCCGCTCCCGTCCCTTTTCCCCCCTCCCTGGCCTGGCATGGTCGAGCGCCCCCAGGGGCCGAGGCTGGCCCCTCTGTGGTGAACGCCAGACGCCGGGCCGTGGGGGCGGCCATGCCTGCCCCTTCTGCCCTGGGGGGATCCCGGGAGGCAGGGGTACCTAATGCCGGTAACGGCTCTTCTTCCAGGGGGGGAATTCATATACCCCCCTGGTCTCCTTTCCCAAGACCTCCCCCCCCCCCCCCCCTGCTCTACCTCACACACACACACGTAGGGTTTTGGGGAGGGTGCGTGTCAAGCGGGCGTGGTGAGGGAGGGCACCAAAAGTGCCTTTGCTTGCCACGTCTAGAGACAGCCTGCTCCCCAGTTTTAACCACACTTAGACACCTAAACACATAAAATAACAACAGCTCACAACCACTTCTGAGGGGCGGGCCATATAGTGTGTGGAAGGAGGGAGGGGCCGGTTGGGGGGTCATGCCCCCTACGCGACCCCACTCCCGGCATGACTTGGCACTGCCCCTTAGTTTTAACTGCAAACAACACACATCTTACACACACAGTCATGAGCGGGGGGTGGGGGGGGGGGGGGGCAGGGTCCTTTCATACCCCGGTCTCCCGGGCGCTACTGGGGGGAGGGGGGGGACAGTGGCTGCTTCACGCGCCAGTGGTTAAGGCTGGCTGCATTGCGGGGGAACTGCTGGCCTGGGGGATGCCTGGCCTGCTGCGTCCGGGGGTGGGGGATGGGGGTGGTGGTGGGGGGGGGGGACGTGTTGGGGGCTTGGAGCTCACGGCTCCTTCCCCGGCCCGAGCTACCACTCAGGAGGCACGAGGGCATGGGCAAGAGAGAGGTGGGTATGTAAGAATAATGAATGAGAGTGTGAAAGAGGAAATGTGGGAGGGAGGAACTTGGGCTGGAAGAGGGAGGAGATGTGGGTAAGTGGTTGGAGGAAAGGGGGGATGGAGGAAGGAGTGGCATGCTCGTGAGTGTCTAGTAGGGATGGTCATGAGGGGCTGAAGGAAGGAAGGGCGGGAGTGTGATAGGTCAGAGGGATGGGCGGGGCTGGACATGTAAGGGGGGGACTGTATGGGGTATTGGGGGTATAGGGAGGTGGGGGCGTATGTGTGGGGGGGGTAGGGAGGGGTTGGTGCAGCTATGTGGGGGGAGTGCATGTGTGTGTTAGAGGGTATGAGGAGGTGGGGGTAGGTGTGGACGGTAGAGGGAGGAGAGTGTTGGGGGTGGAGGGAGGAGTGAGTGTGGGTATGTAAGGTCGGAGAGCGGAGTGGGTGGGTGTATGTGTGTGTGTGGGGGGTACACGGAGGTGTTGGGTAGGGCTGGGCGGTGTGGGCGGAGGTTCGTATCTCGGTGTTCGTGCCGGGCATCTTGGTGTCGGTGTGGTGCGGTGTGGCTGCGGGTTGGTTGGGGGCCGGGCGCTTTGGTGGGGGGTGCGGTTTTGTTTGTGGCTTCCGGGGCTTTTTGTGCGGGGCGGGCGCAGGGGGGATCTGTATCTTGTATGTGGTTGCTCTTGCGGTATTGATGTCTTGGGTGCCCGTGTCTCGATGCGGGGGCGGTGGCGGTATATCTTTCAGCCCTAGTGTTGGGGTAGGTGTGTGGGGAGTGTGTGTGTGAGCGTGGTGGCGGGGTAGGGGGTGGTAGAGGTGGTGGCGCCCTGGTGTCAGGTGTGTGGGGCAGGGACGTTGGGGTGGGGGCTGGCCTGCCCTGGGGGGGCGTCGTCTGGGGGGTCCGGTCCTCCTGGGTTTCGGTTGGGCCGCCCGGGTCCGGGGGGGGGGGTGGCTGCTCCTGGGCGCTTGGGCCCTGGGCCCGGCGCTGTCTCCGCTCCGGGGGACGCCCGGCGCCCGGTGGGGTCGGCAGCTGCTGGTCTTGGTCCGCTGGGGCCTGGGCCCCCAGACTGCAGGGGGCTCCGGCTGGGGCCGCCTTTTGCCGCCCTTCGGGGGATGCATGTCCGCTCTTTGGGGGGGGGTAGCTGGGATCTGGGCCTCTGGGTGGCTGCTGGGGGCCTGGGTCGTGAGCCTTGCGGGCTTTCTCCTCCTTGCAGAGACGAGGCTGCATCTGCATGACTGTATCACCACGGAGCACCCTTTATTATGCATGTTGACACTGTGACACTGCTTCCCATTGCGATGACTAGGCTGTACCTCTTCTCTACTTCCCATTGCGATGACTAGGTTGTACCTCTTCTCTACTTCCCATTGCGATGACTAGGTTGTACCTCTTCTCTGCGTAGTTCTGCGTGTGTTTGTGTGTGTTTGTATGATTTTGTTTTCCAACAGAGACCTTGGTTGTTTAGGGATCGCGGTACAGATGTACCAGTGAACTGTGTAAGTGGATTCATGTTTTCTCTCCTCTCTCTCTTCCTCTTCCTTACTCCTTTCTCTCTGTTTCACTTTCTATCATTACCTCTGTTAACTTTCATTTCTCCCTTGTCAGGCCCAGCAGTATGATATGGAATGGTGTAATAGACAAATGTTTAAATAAAAAAATAAAATGAATAAACATGATATCAAGTGGAGCCTTATGTTCATAAAGCTCCGCTTGGTAAAGCAAAACTGTTCAACAGAATAAAGCAATCAGATTTCCATTCTGCTTGCTTCGATGCTGGACAGGACAAGTAAAAAAAAAAAAAAAAAAAAAAAAAAAAGAAAAAAAAGAAAAAGGAGAAAAAAAAAGAAATATCGCTTTTATTTTTCAGAAAACTGTAAAGGAAACACAGCTCGTGTTTGCGTTGGGAATCAAACCCCCCCTCCGGGACGTGAACCTGGTGTTGACGCGTCCGAGCGGCGGCTGATTGGTCGGAGCACCTCCAGGATAAACCCAATAAAACACAGACATGGATTATCAGCGTTGTTGGTGCAGCCGGCTGATAAAAGTGATGAACTCTGATCGTTTAATCCCCCGCCCACACACACATTTAACCTCCACACTAATCCACTTCCACTCACTGTGACTGTGGGTTTAACTACCTGCTCGTTTGTTTTTGCTGCTGCAGAAGATAAAATCTGACGGTTTGGTGTCACCGACTCGTTTCAGGACATCAGGACTGTTGATGTTCCAGATTTTCCCTTTTTTTATTTCAGATCTCAGAACTTAACTATAAACTTTACGCTCATGTCAGATTTCCTGAATGGACAGATGATAAAATAAAGAGGATAAAGTCCCAAACTCTAAAATAAAGAGTGAAGACAGATGGAGGAAGTATTCAGTGATGATAAAGAGAGAAGTGTGATGGCTGCTGGAGTTTCTTTGCAGCTAACGGACTCATTTATCTGCAGCTGAACCTCCTCTGGGCGTCTGAGTGGGCGACTGTGTCACATTTATCACAGCTGATAAAGACTCAGACACAAACACACCTGGATTATTCTCTGGAAGCTAAAATTAATCTCCTCCTGTCAGCGATGAAGGCCAGTTTCTGGTCTGGAGGTGACGACCCGGCACCATCTCACGTTGCCGTGCAGACATTTACATAACGTGGTCACCTCGCAGTATGAGCCGCTCCCATGAAGCCAATCACACTGCAGCTGGTTTAACTTTAGTAATTCATTCAGGAGGAAGACCGACCTGCAGCTGTCTGCAGGAACAGAAACCCCAGCTTTAAGCTGCACATGGATGCAGACCTCCAGTGGAGCTTCAACAGGAAGCAGGATCAATCTGACGAGGGAACGGCTGACCATCTTCCACCACGTCGAGTTCCTGCAACTGGAAGCTGCGCCAAGGAGGACTACAGGGTTTCACGGATCCAGGGAGGACCCAAATGCAGGATGAGGCAAGAACAGGAACAAAAGTGTTTGTTTAAAAAACACAAAGACTTTCAAGACATCAGGTACACGAGGAGGGAGTTAATAACGACAAATGAACTGGCAAAGATCAACTGAAAACCGGGAGAATGAGAACACAGAGGGACGACCGTATTTTCCGGACTATAAGTCACATCAGTTAAAAAATGCATCACGAAGAGGAAAAAAATTTAAGTTTCACTGTACTGTAAGTCAATTATTTATTTAAAATATGGTGATTTTCAGATTTTTCATATCTTCTAGGCTTCTGAGGTCAACGAGTAATCAAATGAACGAGGGAAGCGAACGTTTTCATTTACCACACCACCTCCCTGATCCTCTAAATGTGCTCGTTTTCAGTCTTGCAGGACTCATCTGTGCTTGTAGATCAGAGCTGGATCTGTACTTGTCATGTTCCTGTCCGAGCTGCACATGCTGTTACACCTTTGCGTTAAATATGACATCTGCTAGATTTATGCAAATGAGGACAGATTTCCTCATTTAAACAGAGCTGATTCATATTCAGCTGCTTGAACTACAATTGTTTTACAGTGTTGGAAGAAAAATAAAGACACCAAAACGCAAACTCCTGTCAGTTTATTCATTCACACTCGTATCCAAGTGCTTTCCCTGACGTTTCCCGGACGTTTTCAGATTTTAGGACTACTTTATTACGACTAATATTTTATATTACTCGTAATAATTTATTTTAATATATCTAATGTATTTTATTTTATATTTTATTAAGCAGCAGAGCCAGAGGGAGGATGTGTTTTCCTGGTCAGTCCCATCATCCTCCGCTGTCTTTCCATCCAGATAATGTAGCTCAGACATCCTCTCACTCCCCTCCAGACTCCCAACATTAATCCAGGCTGGAATAACGGGGAGGAAACTTCCCGATAAGGAGCAGCCAGCAGTAAAATCAGGGCTATTTATGTGTGAGTGTGAGGACCACCGTCTCCTGAGCGCCACATAAAACACCAGCGGCATCCTGGAGGAGGCAGACGGCCCCATCAACGGACCCGAGTGGCACTTTGATTTCAGGCCAAATGTCACGGTTGACTCGCTGTGGAGGTGTTTGGCAGCAACGAGGATGTTCAAGAGCCGCCACCTCCGTCAACGACAACAGAGGTGAGGATGACTCCAGAGGGAAGGCTGGGTCGTATCGCTGAGGGAACACCAGGAAGACATCTCTGCAGCGTTTATGCAGACTGACGAGTCCGGACGTCCCCACATCTTCTTTCACTGTTTCCAGACTTTTTACTATGTGCTAGTTTTATTCAGCACTTTGTGATGTATTGTTTGTGTAAGTGCTATGTAAATAAAGTTTGATTAGATAATTCAGCTTTACCCCTTTATTTTTAATCACAAAAATATCATTTGTCCCCAAGGGGAAATCCATGATTTTGGAAAACAAACTCTCATACTCATCATTATCATCCTCCATGGTTGGTGAAGAAGCATTTCCACCCATGACGGCACAGTTACCACTCTCTGTGTCACCTCTTATCCTCTTCTTTTTCTGGTTTGTTTGTTGTTTTAGTTAAGAAAAAATTATAAAGATCAAATAATCTAATGATGCACAATATATCAACCCAATATCAGCAATATTTTCTAAATCTTATCAGTTTATTAGACCGGGACAGAACATACAGTATAAAAAACAAAGAAAAGCTTCTAAATACACTAGAATAAGTCAAAAGGCTACGTAGTTTTCATCTGATGTCCCTAGCCAAAGCTTAAAAGCATCCCTGATATGAGGAAACAGAAAAATATCATTGTAAATAAAACAATTATTAACAGGGGTGTACCATCTTCAACATGATCCACAGAGGGTTATAACTGCTAAGCTAGCCTCTTTAGCACAACCTGAAATCAGCTGATTACCTGCCGCGGCGTGGTGATTAATGACCAGCTTTGTCAGAGGGGAGGATGATGATGAAAAGGGGGAAAAAAATCTGCCGTGTTGAGCTGCTTCGGCAGAAATTCAGCAGTTTTCAGTGCTTTAACAGTGGACTAATCGACCAGGAACCAGTGGATTATATTTATTCAGTGAAGATGTGCAGTCGGTAAGTGTTGCTGCTTGTGTCACTTATTATCTTTTGTGTCAGAGACCAGTAAAAGATGGTAGACGAATGGTGACAAGCTGCTAATGTAGCTACAGAAGCTAACACAGTTGTTGCTGTTTGGTTAACTTCACGTCAGACGTCCGCTCCTTATATCCATCAGAGTCCAGCCCTTTTACTCCGGGATCCTCTCCATCAACCGTACCGTTACGTTTTTATCACGTTTTTCTCTGTTGGGACATCATTTCCTTCACTTGGTCTGTCCTGATAAAACTTTGTTTTGGCTTTTGTCGTTGCCTCGTGAACGCGCTTACAGACAGCTCTAACTCTCGTGCGTATTCTTGCGACAAACAAATTTTCCTCCCACCCAACTATAATTAAAAATTCATTTGAAGATAATTTAAGGAGAATTGTGTATGTAAAACACTAGGTTATGACACCTTTAACATGAGTTAACAGTAATAATGTTCGTATTACACTTGAAGTCCCTGCTGAAGTGTCTGGGCGGCACACGCAACGTCTAGTTGCTGCCACACTTTTTATACACATTTATTATAAAAACATTGATTTTTGGACATTTATGAACGGAAATTGATTCAACACGTGTTACATCACGATGCATCAAATTTTGGGGTGAACTCGCCCACCCCTACTTATCAATATAATTAAAAACGTATAACAGGCGCTGTTGGTGGTGAATGCTGGGTTTTTGTTTCTTTTTCTGTTTTTAGTGGTAGTGGGTTGCATAGTGGTAATGTCATGTGCTCTGGTGCGGCAGACCCAGGTTTGAGTCCCCGACACGGCACTCGGGTGAACCACCATGGACCCCTGAGCAAGGTCCTCAACCCCCTTCAACTGCTCCCTGGACGCTTTAACTAGAGCCCACTGCTCTCAGGTTCAACAGATAGGTTAAATGCAGAGAACGAATTTCCTAATCATAATTATATATTATTTTATATTATTATAATAATTTTATAATAATAATAATAATAATAATAATAATAATAATAATAATAATAATAATAATAATAATCATTTTAATGTGTGTGTCATGGAAACAATTAGGCCTGGGGTGGGTAATACCAATTAACCGATGCGCATTGCGATACTTCCCTGTGCAATTCAATACTGAATTGACAAATCCTCTGAATCGATTCACTTTAAGCCAAATTAGGTCTTACAACACCAAAATGGCAACTATTTTTGATTTTCAGATGTTATATTTCCAAAAAAATACAAGGTTACAATACATGGGCATGATAATATACAGTATATTAAAAACCTACAACAGTTTCTACTTCTTACTGAATCAATATCAAAGCATTTAAATCAATATTGAATCAAATTGATATCGAATCACAACCCAAAGAATCAAAATCAAATTGACTTCTGAGGTTCTTAATAATACCCTGCTCCAATTAGGCCACGCCCATCGTGTAACATAAGATCCAATAGTTGCTAGAGATGTCAAGTATTTTTTTTTACTTCCGCAAAAGGAATGAATATTACAGCATTTCAGCTTTAATATCAGTATCAGCCATGAAAAGCAGATAATTATCGGTATCAGTTGAGATTTTTCATATCATGCATCACTAAAATAATCATATCTTTATAAAAAATGTAAATGAAACTCTGCTATGCACCAACGTGCATGAAACCTTTAAAGTGAATATTTATGCAGCTCATTTCCACTAAGATAAAACATAAGACTCATACATACTGCTGTACGTTGCACTATGTAAACACTGGCATTATCTTTTATGAGATTAACTTCAGAGCAAACATCGTTTAACGTGAAGTGGAGATGGCATCACAGCTCCATTATCACTTCTTTACCTGTTTTGATCAAACATGACAAACATTTAGTCAGTTTTCTGACAGATCAGAAGGGAATCATCATAAAGCTGCTTCAGACCGAGACTGTCACTTTAAGAAAAGACGCGCTCTGATGACTGGAAGCAGAAAAAAGGATCTTAATGCTCATAAAACATGAATGAAGTCGTCTCCATCACATGACAATGAACATCAATTAGTTAATGTTCGTATTTAACATTTGAGGCAATCGAGCTGGAAATGAGGCGTTTTTTTTTTTTTATTCTTCTGCCGCCCAGAGATTTCTTCTTTTTTTCTGTGTGTGAGCAATTAGGTTTTACTGCTTTCAGAAGGAGAAGCATTAGCAAATGGGGGCAGAAAAATCAATCTGGATAATACTGTAATAAAAAAAATAGTGCTGGTTATAATGCTTAACATAATGGAAGACCATAACTGGCAACATGCATAAATTATTTAAAATGCTTGAGAAGAGCGAGGCTCTTAACCTCTGGCTGGCTGCTGGCTGGACTGGGAGCTGACTGGGATTCATGTCCGTCATGGGTCTGAACGTTTGGTGACGGCAGATGAAGCTGTAGGATTTGGAGGAAGCCGTGATGTCATCATAAACAGGTTTTTATTGCCAGTAAATGTGAAGATAAAAGTAGGTTTTCCAGATCGGAGAGGAACGGCCTTTTCTCTGCAGGTACAGCGAGTCTTCGTGACGTTTCCACGAGCACAGATCAGATTTCTACCATCAGCTCCGTGTCTCTGCACCTCAACCTGATTAACTTCAAGGCGACTCAGCTGCAGCAAAAACACATCAACTTTGCACGAGTTTAACAAAGTCTGCAAGTGTGAGACCTCAGTCCTGGTTCACCAGGAACTCCTTCTTCTTCTTCTGACCATTCCCTGTATACACCGTTCAACCGTGGGGTCATTTTTGATAAAGTAATGTCTCTAGCGTAACATTCTGAATCAGGAACTGTTTTCAGCTGTGAAAGGTGGCAAATTGTTTCACATTTTGGAGGAAATAATCCGTGCTTTTATTTCTTCAAGTCTGTATAATTGTACCAGCCTGTCTACTCGCCTCAACAAGACGGCGCTGGGTCGCCTACATGTCCAGAACTCTGCTGCGAGGTTCTTCACACACAAAAACAGGAGTGTCCGTATGCATAACATCATTTTCTCACATTCCTATTGTTTTTAACTTTCTATTTATAGTGTTTTTATTGTTTTTACTGTTCAGTGTCCTTGGGTGTTCTGAAAGGCTCTGTCAAATAAAAAGGTATCATTTTTATTACTAATCATCATCATTATTATTATATGACGACACTGCAAAAACTCAAATCTTAGCAAGTATTTTTTTTCTAATTTCTAATCAAAATATCTCATCACACTCAAAATAAGACAAAATTACTTAACATATCAGTGAGATATAAGATCTTGTTTTGAAACAAATGCATCTTATTTCAAGAAATCTTATCAAGACAATTTTGCTTTTTCCATTGGCAGAATACTTTGCTCATTACAAGCAAAAAAATTCTTTTTTTTACTTATTTTAAGAGTGGCCAAGATTGTTTTAGCTTGTAATTAGCAAAAAATCTGCCAGTTGTATAAGCAAAATTTTCCTGATAAGATTTCTTGAAATAAGATGCATCGTCTTTAAACAAGTTAAAATGTTTCTCTCCAGGTAATTTTGTCTGATTTTGAGTGTAATGAGATATTTTGACTGGAAATTAGAAAAAAAAAACTTGCTAAGATTTGAGTTTTTGCGGTGCTCTGATGTCTGGAGTCGCACCAGGAACCAGGACGGGGTCATTTGAAGAAAACGTGGAACGTTGTCATCATGTGATGCGTGTGTGAAGACGTGGCGTCATCAGACGCATCATCTGGTACCTGAACGGGCTTCGTGGCTCCAGACGAGGCTCTGTGGTTGTAAACGACGTGAAAAACTACCGATTCTGTGACATTAAACTCGGGTTAACTGCTCAGAGATCAAACACCTCCGGTTCATGCAGAGATGTGTGTGTGTGTGATGTATTATTGAGTGAATGAGGAGGCCTTTGAAACGAGGCAACAAGGGTCGAGCAGACATCACGTCACCGTGGAAATAAGTCCACCAGCAGCAGATCAAAGCACATCAAAGGATGGACGGACAGACGGACGGACGGACGGACCCTTCTCTCCTCGTCTGTCATGTCCCATCTTTTCATTTAATCACTCTTTGCGAGTCTGACTCATAGTTTCCCTCCGTATCCCCGCCTTCGCTTCCCTTACCATTCCTCCCACTATGCTCGCTCGCCCACTCGTCTTTCATGCTCCGTCCCTTCATCCATCTGTCTTCCTCGGAGCATCCATCCATTTCCAGAGAAGAATCTGGAGGCAGAGCTCACAGATGCAGCATGTCGGTGGTCAACATGTCTTCCATCTCCCAGATGAACCCCATCAACCCGGAGTTAAACCCAGAGTTAAACCGGAGTGAAACGGGTGGTCTGGATCCTGGCAGGAGCTGGATTATCACAGAACTGATTGTTTTTTAACACAACAGGGATTTTATCTGCTTCATTCTCTGCTAAGTTCTGAAACGCGGGGATTTGCTCACTTCAGGAACACTCGGTGGGTTGTGTCTTAATCTCTGTGCCGAGCTCTGCCTCCCGACTCGGTGTCACGGTGATGTGAGAGAAACATTACACCCACTCCTAATCAGCTTCCCAGCGTTTAAATGGAGCAACAAGCGTGCAGCTCCACCACAATCAGACTGCAAACCTCCTGCTCTGTTCAGGCTGGATGTGGAGTCCTGCAGTTGCCTCCGTAACGCTGACATTCAGGTCTGTTTGATCTAAAAGCAGACCGGAGGAACTGACTCACAGACCAATCAGATGCTCGGAATTTATTCCAGTTCAGATCAAAGATGTCACGATTACAGATTTTCTTGGAATGATGACTGTTAAAGAATAAATATATCTTCATGCTCTTGTTTCACATCACTGTTGATGTCAGGACTGTTAAAGGTGCATTACGCAAGTTTAAATGTTAACTACCATCTTTTCTTTCCTCCACATGCCCAACAGCTGCCTGATGTGAATGAACTGATGTTTCTTCTCTGCTGTGGTCTCTTAACACCGTTTCTGCTCAATGCGAAAGTTTTGGGTACGAAGCCTCATGGGGGTGCATGTGGGGGAGACGAGCTGCACGTTCTTGTTCGTTTGGCTGTGCCAGACTGCTGCTAAAAGATGGATAACAAGTACCTCTCAAACCCAAACTCAGACTCCAGTAAGACAAAGAAGAAAAGATTTGTCTTGTGAGACGAGGAGAGACTAGCTGGAGTCTGACCGGCGCTGGAGTAAGACAGGAGTGAACAACCGAGCAGCTTTTTTTCTCTCTTTTTAAGTGGACGGAGCTACGATCTGCTTTGGGAATAAAACAAGACCCACAGTTGGCTTTCTTCTCGCTAACAAGGTAAATGTGATGTGTGATGGAAATAAGCATGAATAATATTGCAATGCTAAGGTTTTAGCATGTAAATGTAGCAGCACGACACACACTCAAAAATAGAGGTATAAGACAGGAACATTTCTGTTCCTGTAGGTACAATTTTTACAAATGTTCTCTCAAAAGTACAATATTGGTCTTTATGAAAAAGGGTCCAAAATAAAGTACAAATTTGTACCATTTCAACCCTAAGGGTACCTGCAGCATTGAAAAATGTGTGTAGCTTGTACAATAGAAGTACTGCTATTTATAGTTAAACAGTTGTATAATTATAGATATTATATTATGATTTTTATAATAATCACAGTAATCATAGTAATAATTATATGTATAATTATATATGTGTTTGGCCTAATATTTCTATAATGATTATTCATTTATTATTAGCATCTTTGATTGTTGTCATAATCTCTATTTTATTTACTTTTTATTCATCATCTTTAATTGGTTTAATTGTACTTTATTAACTCATACAGTTTGATAAGGTACAAAAATGGACCATGAAGGTACAGAAATGTCTTTCAGAAAGGAACCCCCTAGCAACAAGCTTTGGACCCTTTTAAGTACAAATTGGTACCTCCATTTTTGAGTGTGCAGCCATATGACTAAGATACACTTGAGCCACAGGTTTACAGCTGGTACATTCTCCTTTCTCATCATCTTTGTAACGGTTAGGTTTTTGTTACATTGCACATGCATGAACATTTGTACGTGCAGAATGACAATAAAACTGATTCTGATTCATAACAGACTCAACTTTGTGAAGCTTTAATTATTTTAATGCTGCAAAGATTTCCCTGAATATCAACTTGAAATGGCAGAAACAAACCGAGCCAGGAGTTTTAAATCATTCCTGATGGTGTTGAGGCGTCTGACGCCAGCAGGACTCGTTCTTTTTCTTTAGTTTGACCAGCTTTTCTTCAGAACATTGAGGTTTTAGTTTAAAAAAAGAAGGAGTGAGTAATAATAGATGTGCAAAGGACAGGATCTGAGGTCTGTAAAGATCATGAAGAGGATTCAGCTTCTGATTTCAGGTCGACGGGCTTCCAAAGACATTCTTTGTCTTAATGTGAAGCAACAGAAGGAAAAGCTTCTTTGGTGCGAGCTGGAGTGCAGTCGGAGTGATCAGACTTGAGAATGAGGCTGGGAGGCCCGGCACGCACACCGACTGTGTAATGCAGCTGAAGCTGCGTGTTTTAAAGGAATTAAAATTCATCACAGCCCTCCATGTCAACCTCCAGCTACTCATTGCTGCTCTTTTTCTCTCTCAGATGAATAACCGCTGAATGCAGATATCATGGGGTTCCTGTCAGAGATTTCCCGCCGTACGGTGCTTCTTCCCGGTCAAAGAGGAGGCGACTCGTGTTCTGCAGAAATAACGTAGTTTCTGCAGAAACACGAGAAGGAAATCCAGCAACAAAAGTCTGGTCTGCCCGCTGGTGTGGCTGGACATGTCACCTTTACAGATGCTCTTGCTTCCACATGATCACCATTATTCATTTTTCAAACTCAAATCTTAGCAAGTATGTTTTTCTAATTTCTAGTCAAAATATCTCATCACACTCAAAATAAGACAAAATTACTTAAAGGGAAACATTTTAGTGAGATATAGGAACTTGTTTTAAGACAATGCATCTTATTTCAAGCAATCTTATCAAGAAAACTTTGCTTGTTCTATTGGCATAATTTTGTTTTATTATTATTTTTTTTACGAGTAGCCAAGATTTTTTTCCTTGAAACGCATTCATGAATCTCTTCATCTCCAAGGCCATTGCCCCCCATAAAGGCCACCGGGTCAGCTGGAGCTGCAGGGAAACGTCATGGAAACCAAAGATGTTGTGTATAACATGCCGGGCCTGGCTTCGGCTGCATGCTTCTCCTGGCTGAACATGAAACCTCATCCAGCTCAGACCTTCTGCCTCTCAGTCTGTACTGTAGAAACCGTGATACCTGAAACTGACTCGGCCTCAATCTCCACGAACTGGACCGGAGACATTTTCCAGCCCACTGATCCTGAATCCTGGATCGGATTCTGATGATGTGAGAAAGAACTAAGCAGAGGTGAAACACCTCCACAGAGGCTCAGCGAGCACACACTCTCACAAGCCAGAGGCGACTGCGGCTGTATGTGGATGCATTTCTGCTTCGGAGCAGGAGATATCCGTGTGGCCTGCAGCCTGCGTAGGTGTAGAAGCTCTGAGAGCCCTTCAGAGCCGCTCGGTGTCATTTGGCTTCAGTCTGTTCACACTCAGCGTTAGAAGTGCTCGTAAACGAAGACAGGGTGTCAGAGGTGGAGGTGAGCATCTCATTAACTCCTTCTGTGAAGGACTTCTTCATGCCGGCCTCTACTGGGCTTTGCCTGGAATAAAACCCATGTTACAATGAGCCAGAAACATCAAGACCTCCATGATGAACAGAAACTCCTCTGGTCCTGTTTTACAGTTTTATCCATTTACTATCATGTTTGTGTTTAGTTTCACATTTAATCCATTTTCATTTATTTCTTGTTATTAATATCTATTGTATTTAACTCAACTCCAGTTTTTTTTCCTTATCTTTTGCTGCATTTTCTTATAGTATATGAAAATGGTAAATAATTTTGTCAGTTAAGAGGTTAAAGAGATGATTTCTGGGTCTATGGGATGAATAAATATGAAATAATTATCCCTTATCTAATAAAACAATGCAGACACTAGAAGCAGCCATGAATTAATCCTCTCTACAAGCTGAAGGTGTGAAAAGATTTTAGCAGCAGATTTGAGCGGATCAGAGCGGCTGAATGATGGAAAGCTTCACCTGCAGTCAGACTCCATGTCGCCCACACATCCACCACACATCAGAAAATCTGGAATTTCAGCTGGCATCCCGTCTGTGGAAAGTCTCGTTGTTATTTCTGCTATAAATCACAGTAATCCTGAGCAGCGACTCCCGGTTTGTCTCGTCTTTTGTCTTTTTCTGACTTTGTTGATGAACAAAGCGTTTCCTGGCAGAGAGATGATGGCTGGCACGTCCCAACTGACAGACATGAGCCAATATCGACTGTAACTGATCAGGACTTCACGCTGATTACTGAGCTCCGCTTCAGCCTGACGCTTCAGTGTTTATTAACCACAACTCTGCTGCTTTCAGCAGGTTTGTCCAATTTAAAGCGATGACATCTGACTGTAAAAGACATAAAATATGAGTGTTTATCATTGTTGCTGCAACACGATCCTTCAGAGTGAATAAAAGAAAATTTCAGAACAAAAAAACAACCAGACAGATTCCTAGGTTGGCTTACGTAACAAAAAGGGTGCATGTTAAAGGAAGAGCTTATAATACACACCTTCCTGCCTTATATTTGAATCTTTAACTGAATTTTAACTGAACTGAGAAAGAAACCCAATAATAGTCTACATTTGTGGAGACTAATAAAAGCTTAAAGCTTTTGAAATTAATCAGTGAACAAACTGAAGGAAAGCAAGCAATCCAAAAGCAACTGGACGAATCTGTCAACTTAATTTTCCAGACTTTAAGGAGAAATCAGGTTTTTATAACATGTCTTGGAGCAGACTACAGCGCGACGTGACTTTACGTTATCGGTACAGGTGTTCCAGGTGTTTCCTCCTTTCATAGACGGTGATGTTTGACTGTCGTTCCACTCTCTTTGGTTTGCTGAATAATAAAGTTTCTTCGGTTAGAACTGGATTCCTTTATACTGAACATGTGGAGGTAAAGTTTGCTGCTTTGCATCTGGATTGTCTTGTAATGAATTTCAGTAGGGGTGTGAAAAAATATCAATACACAAATATCACCATATTTTCATATGCCGATATATCGACATCGATCTAATTTACCAATGAATAAGATTATCTCTGTTAAGTAATCTCGCGAGATTTCATGAAAACTCGCAAGATTTCATCGTTCTATTAAGTAATCTCGTAAGATTTTGCAGCAGAACGAAGAAAACTTGCGAGATTTCTTTAGTAAAAATGGATCAATTCTGCGTTTTTAAATATCGATATATCTGCATATGAAAATATTGCAATTTTTCCGCGTATCAATATTTTTTCCCCAATCCTTTTAAATAGCAGGTTAGTTGGTTCATGGTGAGGTTTATTACTGATGATTCTTATTTCTTGTGCAATAAGAATATTGAAGTGATGTTTGAGTTCGGACTCTGCACCGGTCTGTTGTGGTGGAGAAGCTGCTGAGCCAAAAGGCTAAATGCTCGATTTACCCTCGCCAATGGTCACCAGCTGTGGGTCACGACCGAAAGAACAAGATCGCGGAACTAAAGCTGCCGAAATGAGTTTCCTCCGCAGGGGGGCCGGGCTCTCCCTTAGAGATAGGGTGAGGAGCTCGGTCATCCGGGAGGGGCTCAAAGTAGAGGAGCCAGATGAGGAGGCTCGGGCATCTGGTCAGGATGCCTCCTGGACACCTCCCTGGTGAGGTGTTCCACCCAGGACACGCTGGAGGCACTACATCTCCCGGCTGGCCTGGGAACGGGGAAAGGGGAAGTCTGGGCTTCCCTGCTTAGGCAGCTGCCCCCACGACCCAACCTCTGATAAGACGGGATGGTAGGGGTTTCATTTATATGCGTTTCCCCAGACTGATGCAACATGTCATGGAGCTGTTCACGTCTAAAAGTGATTAACACTGAAGCTGCAGTGTTACTGTACGTTCCAGCAGCCAGCTCCATCGTCTGCCGTCGTCTAGGATTCGACTGATACAGATTCTTTTTAGGGCCGATACAGATATTTTCTTGACAGAAGAAAAAGTCCAGAGTGCTCAGAAGGTTCATCCAAAAAAGTGTGGCGAAGGTGCTCTTTGGTAAGGGAAAACAAGGTCATCAAAAAAGCAAAGGTCCAAGGCACTCTTCTTAGAATATAAAAAGCCTTTATTGTGGGATGGCTAAAACATTAAAACAAGTTGGTTACAGCCTACGCGTATCGGCCTAAGCCCACACCCTGATGAAGGCTTAGGCCGATACGCGTAGGCTGTAACCAACTTGTTTTAATGTTTTAGCCATCCCACAATAAAGGCTTTTATATTCTAAGAAGAGTGCCTTGGACCTTTGCTTTTATGACAGATATTTTCTTATCAGCCTCAGCCAATGGTCAATATAACCTACCGATACTTTCGGTTGATACTGCATTTGACTCCAAAAAAAATATAATGAAAAATACAATGAAAAATTGTACTCTGTATTATTGTACTGTTTTAATAAAAAAGAAAGTGCTTGAAATATATAAAGAAACCAAATTTGTTAAATATTAAAAGAAATAAACTTTTAAAATATTTATATATAAAGTGTGTAAATTATGGCCAACACACCTGATGCATTGGCTGATGCTAAAACCAGCAAAAAACACAAATATCGGCCTGTCTTCAGTCTTCCATTGAACTATGTTACCGGCGGTCTCCACCAGGTGGCGCATCACAGAGCTCAGACCAGACTGTTGCTTTTAACTATAATCCCCCCCCACTCCCCTCAAGAAAATCCCCCTCATTATATCTCCCCCCTTATTAAATAAGAAACTCCCCCCCCCCCCATACCCCTATTATAAAATATCTACATATATAAATACCCCCCCCCCTATATTTAATATAATTTTTTTTTTTCTTTCTTTTTTTTTTTTTTTTTTTTTTTTGATTTTATTGGATTTGTTCTCTCTTAGTCCACCCCCTTAGATAAGGAGGATTACATTATTTACAATAAACATGAATTCACTCTTTTCTAGGCGAATTTCCCCTTTTTACGTGGAAACAAAAACTCTGCAAATTCAGGATCAGATCGACACATTCCCACTCTTTCCATCGTCATCCTGAACTGATGCGATGCTCTCGTGCTTATTTTCACCCTCTTCTGCATAATTTACGTCAATTTCTAAACTTCTGCTGGTCAAACTGGTCCCCACGTTGCACCGACTGGTTTTTCTGAGTGTTCATTTGTGAAGACATACGCAAGCAATGCTGGCAGCCATGATGAACACTTATCCTTTCTTTTTTTGGTTTTTGTGGGTTTATTTGTTTTGTTTGATCGGAGTATGAGGTGGAGGAAGATCCTATTTCTTTTTTTGTCTTTCTCCTTTTCTCCCTACCAGTGAATTTTGAATCCAGCCACATCTTCCTTTTTCCTTTTTTCTTCCTTTTTTTTTTTTTTCCTTCTCACCATATTATCACTTTATCGTCTCCCCCCCCCCCCCCCCCCCCCCTCTCTCCCCCTCCCTCCCCACCCCCCCCCCCCCCCCCCCCCCCTCCTCATTCTCCTTTTTGTATAGCTATTAGTAACTTCTGTACTTCTTGTATTTTTTCAAATATTGATTTAAAAAAATTTCTTCTGCTTCACCATCAAGGGGACCACACCCCCCTCTCTCTCTTTTTATTTTTTTTTTTTTTTTCTATTTTCTCTCTTATTATTTTTCTCTCCTTTCTTTTGTTTTTTTTAGCCTTTTTCCTTCACCCCCCCCCCTCCCTCCTCTTCCTTCTTCCAATAAAGTTATTTATATATAATTTAGCCATTCAAATAAGAATCCCCCCTTCCCCCGGTAACCCCCTATCCCCCCCCGACCCAACTTATTACTGAGGAAGTGATCTGGCTTTCACAACACTCCCCGCTTAAATGCCGCCTTTTCTTTTGAGTATTTACATATGTAGTAATGCCAACAACATAAACTAGTTTTTAACTCTATGTCATCACTCCTTTAATAGAAATAAAATTCAGCCTCGGAGCATGAAGAATTCACTTTCTTTGCAGTAGAAAATGTGTTTTTATGAAACTCAAGTCAGACTGGTTCAAATCAATCTCATTCTGTACGAGACCAGCTCACAACAGAGTCACCTCCAGGAACTGATCAATTCAATCCAACTCATTGTCCAATTAAAAAAAATTAAAACTCACATCAGTCCAATGAATAACTCTCCATACAAACCAGCGGATAGAAAATAATTACCTTGATAAGTTGAATAAACAACTCCAGCTAAATAAAATCACAGCTTTTTCCTGCTGGCTATTCTTTGTTGGTTAATTCTGTTGCCATGGAAACCAGGGCTCCTATCCCACTAGGCTGTGTTTTTTATACATGGCGTTTTTCCCTAAAAGCTTTGCTTGATTTTCATTTTTTTAAGGGTTTGATTGGGCATTTTATTGACGATTGAGGCGAATATTGATCTGTGCTGGATCCATCGGAGCATCCCGGGTCCCAGACTGATGAATCCTGCACGGATGAGGACCAGGCGAGGCTGGAAGTCCAGACTTTAATTAATCTGAGCTCTCAGTGTGTTTGTGAACAGTATGAAAATGTGAGACCTCTGTTGTTGTCAGAGTTCAAGAGTACTTTAGTGTGTGTGTATTTACACTGAAAAGTACTTGTAGGTTACGAGTGTGTGTCTGTGTGAACATGGAGCGATCTCATTGATGAGAGGACCGAGATGAAACTGGAGCTAATTAATCCTGACCAGCCGGTCCTGCCGTCACTTTCAGACCAATCAGGGGGCGCCGGGGCTGGAAATGTTGCTGAGTACGAAACATGCAGCAGACTGCAGGAGCTGGACCCGGACTAACAGAATCCAGTAAACCGGAGAGCCCGGAATGATGAAAGCCGGCGTATTTTCCGACAAGAAGATCTGCTGACATCATCATGAAAATGAGAAGTTGTTTACATCACAACGGGGGAGAGGAGGGTGGGATCAAAAAGAATACGACTGTTGGGAGTCTGATGAAGTTTCTGAATGAGGATGGGGAGGGAAGATGTCACGTAGAGATGTGGAGAGCATTGTCATGCGTGTGCTTTCAAAATGAGATCAAGGAAAATTGTTTTCCTTCATCAGAAAAATGTATAACAGTAGCTCATCAGTTTATTTAGACAATGATAAAAGATGCCCACAGACAAGAGTTCACTCTGAGCTCCCTGTAAGACATGGACCGAATTACTGAGACCACAAGTTTAATTATGCCTAAAATATTAATTAAGTCTGAGCAAGTTGACGTATGATGATGGGATTTGTTTTTATCTTAAGATTTGTGGTCACAGAAGATCCTGGTCCTGTTTTTTATAATCAGATGTTGATCCAGAACCTTTCAGCATCCAGACATCATGTTCCAGTTCAGCCTCAGTTGTGAGGTTTTGAGGCTAAAATGATGTAAATGAATGTATCAACAGGTATAGCAGCATAAAGACCAACCAGAACCAGAATTTATTACCACCAGATCAACAGTGAAGCCTTTTCTCATCTGCATATCATCTCTCCATCTTGGCTTTCAGGCATTGAAACAAACACACAACAGAAACTATTTCCATGTTTCCTCGTCTCCAGTTATTTCTGCTACTATTTACCCTCCATCCTCACAAACCAACTCCACCTCAGCTGCAGCAGAAAGGTCTTCTTTCTTTATTCCAACCATGGAGTAGAGCTGGACAATTAATCAAATTTTAATCGCGATTTCAATTTTGGCTTGGATGTAAATGCTACACGTTATTTTTCATTCATCACTGAAGCCAGGAGAAACCTGAATTGAACAGACTGACAGGGTATTCATTTTTATTGCTATTATTTTAATATTTTTTATTCCTTTACTTGTTTCTAATTTATTTCTGGTTATTTTTTTAAGTTATATTTGAGGTTGAGTTTCGGTGGTTCAATAAACACTTAAAAAAAACATCAATGATTAATTGTGTATATTAATCATGATTTCAATATCAAAATAATAGTGATTATTATTTTTTCCATAATCGTCCAGCCCTACCATTGAGGACCATTATTTCCTTTCTTTCAGACACACACAACTTTCTGCTCACTTATTGATTTTTGGCTGCTCCTGATTGGACGTTACCATCAATTTAAGCTCCCTGATTGGTGGAAAGTTGGACAGGAAGCGTCTCCATCATCATCTCCAGGTCTAAATAGCAACATAGCAGTGATAGTGATGTTTTTATGATGAAAATGGGATAAATAATGGTGTTATCATGGATCATTGTGGATTTACCAGATAAAGTCTCTGAATAAACACCACATTTAGTGGCTGGATTGTAAACCTGCTGGACAGGACAGAAATGTCTAAGGGTTAAAAAGAAACTACAGCTCGCAAGGGAATTAAATTCTTTAAAAAATTTGCTTTCAACAACGAACTGGTCTGGTTACCATGCCAACCCTGCTGGTTGCCTTGGTAACCCTGGGTTTCAGTCAGACTTCTCCTGAACAAAGTCTCTGGTCCCATGTGGTTGTTATCTCAGACATCTGTGTGGAGGATACATGAATCAGTGCTTATTACTGATGGGATCAATAATAAATGATCAGAATGACATCACTTCATGATGAAACAGTGGAAGAAAAGTTTTGGCACGTTCTTAAAATAATCCAATCATATCAATCTTGGTCCAAATAAAAACTTCAACATGTTTTCTCCACATTCAGACATGAGTGAGAAACGTGTAAAAACAGAAAGAAGGCTCACGTCCGACACTGAAAAAGCTCCTTATGATTAATAAATGTCCTATAAAAGATAAATGAATGATTATCACCAGCTTTAGGCCATAATTAATTCAACACTTATTAATGGAGCATCTGTTAAAAATCAGAGGGTCTTTTCATCGTTCGTCATCCTGCAGATGAACTCTGATGCTGAAGCTTGATATAATTTTAGATCCAGTCATGAAGTCTGCGTTATAAAACATGTTTAGACTGAAACCGTCTCACCTGCATGTGCCAGGCGTTGCTTTGTTACTTTACTTACAACGTAACTGTTACCGTTAGCGTTTCCACGGTTCTCGGCCTTGGTGGGGAAGAGGTGGGGAGACTGAAAAGGACTTCTGGGGCGATAACTCCTGTGCTGGAAACGAGACATGGTAACCAGCATCATAATAATGAGTCAGTTTGACTCTCCAGTGAGTTTAACGGAGCCCCATCATGAAAAGTGGATCAATTTGACTACCAAAATCTCACATTTCATCGCTCTGTTACGAAATCTCACGAGAATTCACAAAATTTTCCAATATTTTCATATGCTGATATCATATTGACATTTAAAAACACGATATCGATCAATTTTACGAACAAAATCTCATGATATTTCATCGTTTTGTTACAAAATCTTGTGAGAATTCGCGAAATATCGCAAGATTTTGTAAGTGAAACAGATCAATACCGCGTTGTTAAATATCGATTTGATATTGGCATATGAAAATATCGCAATATTTCAGTGTATCAATATTTTTCCCACCCGTTTCTTTCAAAGTGTCGGAAACGAATAACAAAACTGCTATTTGCAATGACTGCTTATTTTTTCAGCTTTAATATCGGTATCGATATCGCTTATTGGCCGAACGAGTTTTAAAATATCGGCATATTGGATACACAATTAGTAATACCATTTCATATTTTAATCAATGGTAAAGAATAAAGTCATCATAAAAGCCGAAGTTTGTGGTTGTGTGTGCCGACAGGGAGGAGTGCGGTCCAGACCAGTTCTCGCCATGGCAGCGCTAGGCTCAGCCGGGGAATGGACTGGCAGGACTCCAGAGTCTGGAAGGAGGTCAGTTTCTTACTCCCTCTCTGAGGAATGGACCGAATCAAACGTCCTGAAACTAAGAGGAAACAGAGAAAAACAAAGCCTGACACGAACGCCCCCTCCATTAGCTTTCTGACATCCTGCAGCCCGTCTGAAGTTGAGCGACAGATCACCACCGCTCTGAAATAAACCCTTCCCCCTCTGCAGACGACGGAGGCAGCCTGCTGGCATGCAGTCTTTAACTCTGTTCAGAGGATAGACCGGATCATTCTGAGATCTAACATGCCCAGTTCACGAAGGACCAGTCGTGATGCATTAACACGTCTTCTGTCACTTACGGTTACTTACAAACAACGTCCATGCAACTTGCTGTCATTCAGCAGCATTTGTACATCTGAGAACATCCTCTAGGTTTTTGTATTCAGGGCTGAAATTCCTTTAACATGGTTTTCCTGCACATTTTGTTCCCGTCTCAGCTTTATCTGCAGATCATTTCCTCAAAAGGACCCAACGTTTTCTTAGAAGAGAACATCCTTTCATATACGGGGAGCATGGGTAATGCTTTTTAATGAATAACTATAGTTTGTAGGTCCAATCTGTCCAACAATAGGAAGCATTTCCAGATGCAGAATACTAATAAGTGCTCTGGGATAAGTTTTACCGTCTGCTCGTCTATGCAAATGCTCAGTAGAATAAGCTGATGTCATCTGAAATGGAGCAAATTAGGAAGCAAAGTCATCCCAAGTGGATGGTTAAGGCACAATGTGATGTAAAAAGTGCTCTTAGTCAGCAGTTTGGATTTGACATGAATGTTTTAATAATGGTTTATGTTGACCAAACAACCAGTAGAGCCAGTCATCTCCAGCAGGTTGCAGAGCAGAGAGGCCACTGGTTGGTGGATAAACACAGCTGGTAGGTTCTTCTGTGTCCCTCTCTGCTGTGTTTAAAGGGACAGTGTAGCTAAATGTTTCAGAAGGAAACAACGCAACACATCATGCATCTCTTGCTATTAAAACTAGTGATGCAAAATAATAGCAGATATCGTATCGGCAGATATTCATTCTCATTTCATTTGTTTATTAGATCAGGACAGAGCATATAAGAACAAAGAAAAACTTCTAAATACACCAAATTTGGCCAAAAGGCTAGTATCCATCTGTCTGAATGTGAAAATTGTCCCTAGTTAGATCTTAAAATCCTCTCTTAAATGAGGAAACAGAAATATCACATTGTAAATAAAACAGTTATCAATATAATTAACCGATATAGCAGGCGTTCTCTGGTGGCGAGACATTTGGCTCGACCCCACAAAGACCTCTGCAGATTACATCATAACTCTGTTCAATTTTCATGGGATAGACTTTGTTGTTTGGATGGAGCTCTGTTTTTTGTTATTTATAGTAAATAACCACATTTTATGTGAATACTTGAAAAAAAGAAAACATCTAAAAAGCCAAAGCCTTTTGTTTGCCGTTATAGAAAAGCCAGAGCTGCTTAAAAATCTGTTTTTCATTGCTGGATCCAGCACAAACTGCAGATTATATAAAGATTATATTGAATTTTAAAACATGAACTTATCAGGCAACAGTATCGCTTTCAGCCATGAGAAGCAGAAAATTGTCGTTTTTATCGTATCAGTGAAAATTTGTCTTCTCATGCATCACTAATGAAAATGTATTGTTCGAAGCTATGAAAGCCATTATCATTATTTATTACTACAATTATCATTATTACTACCCCTACTACATTATTATTGCCATCATTACTGTAGGCAGTACACGTACTACCATGCATTATTATTATCATCATTATTATTAATCCTTAATTTAACCAGATAAAAAACTCACTTAGGTCAAGACCTCTTTCACAAGGGTGACCTGGCCAAGACAGGCAGCAGCACGTCAGAATAAACAAAACAAATAGACAGAAATGCCAAAATTAAAATGTAAAGTTACAAAACAACAATTCAAATGATAAAGGGCAATAATTGTAACAATGTAGTAAAGTAATCAACTATCATTACTCTCCCCCTGCTGTTTCAGACCCTCTCAACCTTCATTTCTATCAATGCTAATGCCATAATTACCCGCAGCCGTTTAAGTGGATCTGATCTTCATCTACTCTGCCTTCATCAGAAACACAGAATGATGTGAAATAATGTCCGTCTCTTTAGAGCTGGAGGGGACAGAGTGTTAAACTTGTCCAATTATCCACCCATCAATCACCTGCTGACCCCGCCCCTGCTCACCTCCACACCCCTCAGCTTCAGCAGAGGGCGCAGTTGCACTGAAACGGAGGCTTCTAACACGTAAAATCTGATCAACTATGGCAAAGTTCACTAAACTCAAACCAACAGCAGACAAAGTGACTTTAAACTCCGATACTCTCCTCCACTATCTTGTGTCTGATTACAAACGAGTTTATTTCCGTGAATATGCAAGTGCTGAAACAAGAAGAAGCACCAGGTTGCTTAGTCTCCGTGGCAACTGTTGTCATATCCACTGCAGAGAAGAACAGTACAAGTGTACAGCTGGTATGTGCGTGAAAAAAACAATTTCAGGAGACAAAAACAACCCTTTGTTTTTTTTAAAAAGAGATGAGAAACAGCATCACACTCCACGTCTGAACACTTCAACCATCATTCAGAAGAAACAGAATCCAAAGAAAAAATAAAGCCTCTTCACGGATGAAGAGGAAAGTTTCTGTTCTTCCTACAGACTCCATCCTAATGACTCAAGTGCAACTACGACTGTGCAATTAATCAAAATTTGATCATGATTTTAAGTTTTGTGTCAACCTCAATCTCCAAACTCGTATAATCGAGTTGAAACAATTTTTGGGCCATTTTTCTTTGCACAACTTCTAAAAAGTTATTCTGAAGTTATTCCAGGCAACTTGGGTGTCATTAACACAAATGTTAGACTTGGAATGTTCTAGCATTGGACTAAAGCTCAACAAAGTTTATTTTGGGATATTTTCGATATAAATACATATGTTTATTTTGTTTTTCAAATATAGAAAAAATGCAGAAAAGCTGGATACATAATTTATTTTGGACATATTTATGTTTTTCCATGTTTTGCGCATTAATTTAATGTCCAAAGTATATTTATTTTATTCATTTAATCTTTTATACATTTCAAAACAGCTGCAAGGTACATATTTGTTGCCTATAATGTTAGAAACCTAGAAAGAAATGCTAAATTAATGCATCGTGTAACTAGAAAATAATCGTTTGAATAATTGTAGTAATTTGGCCAAAATAATGCTGATATTGATTTTTTCCATAATCAAGCTGCCCCAAGTGAAACATAAATAAATAAAAACCTGCTATACCTGGACTTGGGAGGCTTATTTCTGGATTTTTTTTGTTCATAAAAATGCTGTAGAACATTTCCTCTGAAAGCAGGAGAACATCTCATGGTGAGCACACACTTCCCAGCTGAAACTGGGCAGTAACTGGGAGGAGGTTCACTGGGAGCTGTGGCTTCACGTTGCAAACCCTCCCATGTCACTGAAAGAAAGGTGTCGGTACACCGAGCTGCCTTCATGCACGTCACAAGCATTTACTCCCAGATTCTTGTATTTACAAAGATGTGGGAACGAGCAGAGAAACAACCAGAACCGTCCAGGTGTCTGCGTTTCCTTCACTTCTCACTCTGCTGACAAATTGGAAAACATGTAAGCTGACAGACGCTAATGGAAAAGTCTAGTGGTGCCATTTTCTCAGCTCCTTTCCTTCCGTGCCTTCCGTCTTAGCTGGCGAATCTTGTTTTGGAATATTTATATGCAGGCATGTTGCATAACAAGCTCCTCTTAACACGCACCAACGTTCACGTGTGATGTTAAACCCCCCCACAGCAGGTACGGGGACAACCACCATTAACGGCTGATAAGCTGCGTTTAAACGCTGCTGCGTTCAGGGGACTCAGAATAAAAGCTGAGATAATCAGAGGACAGATGAGAGATTATTTGTTTATCCACCACCGACATCTAAAACATGGAAACAGATCTCTCAGCAATCAGCTGACGGCGTCTTCTGACCCTTTTCGGGCCTCAGGAGACGGCTAACAGATGGAAATCACTCGTGGAGTGCATGCATGGTGTTGATTCAGACGGTGGGTGTGTTGGAGTGAAGCTTCGAAGTATCCGTAGGACGTGGAAAGTTTCAACACACCGGCTGCTGCAGCGCATCAGAGGTTCACGCCGATCTAAAACACAACAGTCGCGTTTTCTCAATCAGCTGGAACAGTTTAACTCTTTAGAACTGACGTGAGTTCATGAAGATTTCTGAAATAATCAGCATTAAACACCATGAGGGAGGGAAGGATAGAGGCACCAATGGGAGGTGCAGGGAGGAATGGAGGGATGGAAAGCTGAATGGAGAAATGTATGAAGAGATGGAGGAATGGAAGAAGGGATGAAGAGATGCAGGAATGGATTGATGAGAGGTGGAGGAATGAAGGAATGAAAGAAGGGATGTAGAGACGGATGGATGAGAGATGGATGCATGAAAGAGGGATGAAGGAATGTAGAGATGGAGGAATGGAAGACAGGATGGAAGGATGGATGGATGTAGGGAGATGGATGAATGGAGAAATGGAAGAAGGGACGAAGGAATGGATGGAGGGATGGAGGGATGGAGGAATGGATGAATCGATGGATGTAGAAATGCATGGAAGGATGGATGGATGGATGGATGAAGAGATGGATGGAAGGATGGATGAGAGACGGATGGATGGATGGATGGATGGATGAATGAGAGACGGATGGATGGAAGGATGGATGGATGAGAGATGGATGAATGAGAGACAGATGTAAGGATAGATGGATGGATGGAAGGATGGATGAGAGAAAGATGGATGGATGGATGGATGTAGAGACGGATGAATGAGAGACGGAAGGATGGATGAGAGGTAGAGACGGATGAATGAGAGGGGGGGGACGGAAGGATGGATGAGAGACGGATGGATGGATGGATGAATGAGAGACGGAAGGATGGATGAGAGACGGATGGATGGATGGATGAATGAGAGACGGAAGGATGAATGAGAGACGGAAGGATGGATGGATGAATGAGAGACGGATGGATGGAAGGAGGGGATGAGAGAGGGGGAAGAGTTGATGGATGAATGAGAGACAGATGGAAGGATAGATGATGGAGAGACGGAAGGATGGATGAGATGG
This sequence comes from Atherinomorus stipes, assembly GCA_023101725.1. NCBI lineage: Eukaryota > Metazoa > Chordata > Actinopteri > Atheriniformes > Atherinidae > Atherinomorus > Atherinomorus stipes. The sequence goes on along the minus strand of JALJCO010011078.1, from coordinate 543,042 downwards.
AAGGATGGATGAGAGACGGATGGATGGATGGATGAATGAGAGACGGAAGGATGGATGAGAGACGGAGAGGATGGATGAATGAGAGACAGATGTAAGGATAGATGGATGGTTGGATGGATGGAGACGGATGGATGGATGGATGAGAGACGGATGAATGAGAGACGGAAGGATGGATGAATGAGAGGATAGATGAAGGAGAGACGGATGGTTGGATGGATGGATGGATGAGAGATGGATGGAGGGATGGATGGATGGATGAATGAGAGGGATGAATGAGAGACGGATGGATGGAGGATGAATGAGAGACGGATGGATGGATGAGAGTGGATGGATGAATGAGAGACAGATGTATGGATAGATGGATGAATGAGAGACGGATGGATGGATGAGAGTGGATGAATGAGAGACAGATGTAAGGATAGATGGATGGTTGGACGGATGGATGGATGAATGAGAGACAGATGGATGGATGTAGAGACGGATGAATGAGAGACAGATGGATGGATGTAGAGACGGATGAATGAGAGACAGATGGATGGATGAATGAGAGACAGATGGATGAATGAGGGGAAGGATGATCCCCCCCCCCCTCTCTCTCTCTCTCTCTCTCTCTCCCCCCCCCCCCCCCCCTCCTCTCCTGCAGCTCCTCTCTCTCTCTCTCTCTCTCTCTCTCTCTCTCTCTCTCTCTCTCATCAGCCTGATGGCAGCAAACACGCTCATGTTGGTGTTTTCTGGAAAACGGTTTGAACATCCACCGTGATGCTGAAACCTGGCCACTACCCGTTAAGCTCAGGAACTCTGGGACATTACAGGAGACCAGACAAGGATTTCTATTTTACTTTCACTTGCAGAGGATGGTGAAGACGGGGTCAACGTAACGACCGGTTTCCTCCAGCTGATAACAGCTTCACTCATTTCATTACAGTCCCACTCAGATAACCAAAGCTCCTCGTTTAAATACGACAGATGGAAATAAAGAAAAATGGAGGAAAATGTGAAATTACAAGTTTTACTTTTCGATTTCATAAAGAATAAAAATCCATCCTATGGTCAGATTTCCTGACGGCGGAGGATTTTCTCAGAGCTCGAGGAGAAAAGCAAAAGGCAAAGTGAACTTTTCACTTTGGCTTAAAGCAAACAATAATAAAACAATAGTTCATATTCTAACCATATAACCCTACATAAATCGTTTTCTGAAGAATGACTTCTTAAAGCAGGAAACACAGTTAACACAAGCTATTTTCTCCAAACGCCTGAGCTCATTTAATTTAGTTTCAGGTGGAATTTAATCTGTTCTTACAGTTAAAGGGTTCCCACTCTTTTCTTGAAGTTATTTTCCAGGACTTTTCCAGGACATTTTCAGGACTTTTCCAGGACATTTTCAGGACTCTTCCAGGACATTTTCAGGACTTTTCCAGGACATTTTCAGGACTCTTCCAGGACATTTTCAGGACTCTTCCAGGACATTTTCAGGACTCTTCCAGGACATTTTCAGGACTTTTCCAGGACATTTTCAGAACTTTTCCAGCTGCGACAGTACGAGTCAAGTTATCACAACATAGACTAATATATTCCACCCCAAGCTTTAGAGAAGTGTTCAGCCGCGACAAAGTCCAGACCATAAGTGGCATCTTATGGTGATAACTGATTTCCCCCCCCGCCCCCAACTATTTACAAAACAAACAAAAAAAATGCCTGAGTCTTTGCTGTATTTTGATATAAATTGTTTTTATCTCGCTTGATGGCCAATTTTTCCAAATATTGTTAAAACGAACTACTTATATAATAAAAGTGGTTCGTGAAACAAGTTTGTGGTTTTCACAATGAAAAATTAACTTTTTTATACTCGTAACGTAAACAAAACCGCTCCCCCCACTGGTCAGGAGGTGAATCGATTCAGGGGATTTGCCGATTCGAAGTAATGTGATGCATCAATTAATTGCAATTAATTAACCTCCTGGTCATAGCTTTTATACCATCCTTAATGGTATTCTTAGATCTTATTTACCATATTTTTCCTGACAGAAAGTCGCAACGGTCACAGAATGCGTCATAAAGAGAAAAAAATTTAAGTTGCATTTATTTAGAAATTTTGAATTTTTTGCTTATTACAAGCAAAAATACTACTGCCAATAGAACAAGCAATTCTTGATATTTCTTGAAATAAGATGCATTGCCCTCTGGGGACTAGGGGTATAACTCATTGCCTTACACTACTTTTGTTTTTACCTTGATATTTCATTTTGATTTTACAGTCGTTTTTTTCATTTTGACTATTACAATAAAAATAAAAAATAAAAATCTTGGCCACTCTTAAAAAAAAAAAGATTTTTTGCTTGTAATAAGCAAAAAATTCTGCCAATGACATAAGCAAAATTTTCTTGATATGATTTCTTCAAATAAGATGCATTGCCTTTAAACAAGATCTCCCTCACTGAAATGCTTCTTTAATTTTGTCGTATTCTAGGTGTGATGAGATGTTTTGACTAGAAATGAGAACTTGGTAAGATTTGAGTTTCTGCAGTGAGGATTTTCCTGATCAGTCCCTCCAGAAAGTTGCAATGCTGCAATTGTAACTATAAAAATAAACATATAAATATATATATACACACACCATACAAATTGAGGCAATCTCAAATTTCTCATATGAGCAGGAGAAAAAGGTTTGCTTCTTGAATAATTTGTCTTTGGTTGAATTTCCGTTAATATTTGAAATTGGAGCATTGTAACTTTGTGGAGGGACTGTCTGATGTAGGTGGAAGAATGAGGTCCTGAAACCGGTTTTCTCCGTGAGCCTCATCGTCACGCAGTCTCGGTGGATGTTCCTGGGAACCGTGAGCATGGCGAAGTTTTGTTTTCCTGCCTCTGAAGCGAAGCTGGAGCCAGCAGACGAGGGAATCCCACCAGGACTCTGTGGAAGATGTAGTGTGGTGCCATCCCACTTTCTGCCGCGGGCACATTCATTTGTTTTTCTCCAGTGAGCCCAGAAAGAGATGGAGGTGATTACACCTCCAAGAATTACCTCGCTCCGCACTTCCAATTATCCCGACCGTGCCCCGCCGGTTAAACCGGCCAATTATCAGCGAGATGAAGTCGTCACCTCAGTGAGGCTTGGAGGGTACGGACCTGGTCTTCCCTGGCTTCCCCTGATTTATGAACCTCCCAGAGCCAGCAGTGTAGTGATAAACTTGCATGAATCATTGTTGGTCGGAGCCGTGAAGGAGTGGAGCTAGCGTACGCTGCAGCTCCTCCGGTTTCTTTCCTACTGACCGGACGCATCACTGTTTATTATTAACCTGTTCATCACAGCGTCGGAGCCCATTACGACTGATGCATGCAGGACACAACAACTTTACTAAATCTTCCTGTGACATTTTACCACAACGGAGCAGCTGTTCATTTCCTTCTTTTTAGATGAATAATGCTGCATCAAATTAAATGATGCACAACTGCTCATCAGCTTTTGACATAAACTTCACCAATAAAAATTTAATCAGCTGTTTATTTATCAGCTGAGTTATTAGAGGAGACCCTCGGTTAGTCTTCCTGGTCCAACTCATGCTAAAATATTATTTCAACAGTATTATTTCTATTACTTTTGTATTTTCCTGTTGCTTTTTTCGTCTGTTTTAGGTGTTTTTTCTAAGGTGTGTAGATGATTCTAGTATTCGTTTCCATTTGTGTTTTTTTATGATCTGCTGGGGACTATAAAAAATATACTTGGTAAGATTTGAGTTTTTGCAGTGCGCAAAGTGATGCAGGAACACTGGTGTACGATCTTCTGCCAGACTGGATTATTCCTGATCGTTCTGTAAAGTCTCCATCTGATCCACGAGGCTGCAGTTAAGGTTCTGATGAGTGTGCTTCCGCCACAAGTTTTCATTTTGGTGCCTCCCTAAAAATAAGATCCAACAAAGGGCGGGACAAGGGTGCAGCCTACTTGTGTGTTAATGGGTCGGGTTTGGATTTGAATGGAAGATATCGGCGAGTGACTGGTCGATTCAGTGGTCATCCTAACAGGTTCAGGTGGGTAAAACTGGACCCGTGCAGGACTCTGGTTTCTGGACTAGCGTGTTTTTACTGGACCAGAATGAATTGGATTGAAATTATTTTGTCTGTAAAGTGCCGTGAGATGACAAACCGACTTCATACCAATAAAGCTGAACTGAAATAAATAAATTAGAGATGCACGATATAAATCGGCCCCCTATCAGCATTGGCCTATATCGACCTTAAAACTGAGAATCGGACATCGGCCACTCCACCGATATTTAACAGATATTAAACCGATCAGTCATTTGTGTGAATAACCAAATATCCCCCGTTTTCTCTCTCTTTCTCTCAGGGAGAAGAAAATCCAGGTGGTTCTAGGATATAATGCACATATCCTATTAGTTTTGTTTGTACAACTGTCATTAAGTTTGACTTGTTATTGATAGTTTTCAGTCACGTGACCTGCCGGGAGCCCTGGTGGGCAAAAGATGACGGGGCGCAGTTAGGGCTGGACAATTAATCGAATTTTAATCGTGATTTCAATTTTGCCTTTTCACAATCACAAAAACACTGTAATCGAAGAAAAACAATTAATCCTGAAGTGAACAGACTGGTGGAGTTATAGGAAGCAAACTGCAGGGAGTATAGAACAGGAATGTATGTAGACTTAGTATTCATTTTTTATTGCTATTATTATATTGAATAGTATTCTTATTTTACTCCTTTACTTGTTTCTAATTTTTTTTTCGGTTTAATTTTTTTAAAAGTCATATTTTCAAGTTGAGTTATGTGGTCCAATAAACACTTTATAAAATCAATGAATAATCGTGTATATTAATCGTGATTTCAATATCGGTCAAAATAATCGTGATTATAATTTTTCCCATAATCGTCCAGCCCTAGGCGCAGTGGACTCTGAGCAGACAGACTACAGAATAGTTGTTTAAATCACCTTTCTGTCACCGAGAAGGAAAGATAAAGAAATAAGTTGGAAGTGTTGGACACTTGGGACCAGTATGGAGAAGCGACTGCTGTATACGAGCCGTTAATCATCACGTCCCTGCTGAATCGTCACCGTACACCGCTGCCAGGATGAAGGATTATAAGTTTTTATAAAAACTTCTACTCAAACAGAAATAACAGAAACAGAATAATTTCCTCTCATTTTAACTTGTTACATCAGATTTAGAAATGATGGAGCGCTGTGAAGATGTAAATTAAAAGCATATAAGACCAGTATGCAGGAAAAACAAAGAATATCATTCTAAATATCAGTGTTACATCTGGTCTTTGTGCTATTCAGCTGCATACGAGTATAGCAGGATCTCCACATCCCTCCATTTTAGCTAGTAGCTAACGTCAATTCATACAGAAGACGGCGGGCGGCTGGTCGCCTCAATATGACAACAAATCACACCAACACATATACATAAGGTTTTATTTATGGTTAAAACTACGCTAACTATGTACGGATGAATGTAGGTGTGGGCATTACTGACCGTTGAAGTGTTCGCTGCTAGAACATGGCGGTTCGGAGCTGGTGGAGTGGCTGCCGGTTTACTGTACCCAAGGACCCAGGTGCGTTTGGTAAAACTGATCCACAGATTTCTCCTCTCAGGGTGTCTTTATAGGACAGAATGCAGTAAAAACACAACCCCAGCTCCCCCACCCCCCCCCACCCCCACCCCGGTGGTTTGTGCACCCAATCATGAAACAACCGTCGGGTATTTTCCAGCAGCATAACTGTGTGTTTCTCAGGCTTGTTCTCTGCCTGCAGGTGGCGAGCTAGAGTGTTTTTTTGCCCGCCAGGGGGGCGTTCCCGTCACAAAATAACTCAATACATAACACAAGTTGAGGTATTTTTCTAATTTTGCACAAGAAATGAATATTACATCATTTATTTCAGCTTTAATATCGGTATCGATATCGGTTATTGGCCACGAGTTGTAAAATATCGGCATTTCGGATATTTTGGATATCGGCTAGTGTTGTTTGCAATTCATCGATCCGGCGATGCATCACGATGGATCATGTGACGATTTGGCATCGATTAATTTGCCGTGATGCTTTTCCACGGAAAACAAAACCATAAAAATAAGAAGGAGGAACCATGACGCGCTCCCCGCCGCCCGGGCAGTTTAAAGAGTGACACACAACAACAAGAATGGCTACCTCACCCCCCCACCCCCCATACAGCTCAGTGCCCCAGCTAAAGAGCCTGCAATAGCTTTGCCACCTGGGTATGGCTCACACGTTTGGAAGTCGTTTTGGTTTTAGGAAAACTTTAACAAAACTCTGGACAAGACATTCAAATTAAGTACCTTCGTAATACAACTAACATGCTACAACACCTCAAGCGATTCCATCCCGAGACGGAGAACGCACCGCCGCCTGTCCCAGCACAACAGAGGACCATCTTTGATACGATCACTAAACTTCCCAGGAATTCGGAGAAAGCACGTCGGATCACGCATGGATTAGGACTATTCACTGGTACGAATTTGCAGCCTTATTCAGCGGCGAACAACAAGGCTTTCCGTAAAATACCGCGAGCTGCGGAGCCACGTTACAAATGTCCGCATCGCACCTGTTTTGCAACGAAGGAGGTCCCAAAAATGTACAACGATGCTAAAGAGAAGGTAAGTATTTGTTGGCTATTTGTTTGTGCGCGTTAGGTCTCTGTTATCTCGTCATTATGTCGTTAAGTGTTCTGTATTTAGAGGGTCTGTGTCAGTCTAACGTCATTGAAAAGCAAAGCCACCATTGTTATTTTCCTAACTTTGTTTTTAATATATGGTACAATGTCGTGTATAGTCACTTCAACTACAAGCTTTTATAGGCTAATCTGGGCAAACGCCGTCAGTAGACCGCCGTTGCTTAGGGTGACATTTCTGTACATGTGTAATTAGAACAGATGAAATTCTGGCTATTTTCTTAATAATATCGAGGAAATCTGGAAAGATGTGCACATTTCTTGGTTGTTGGAACAGCAGTGGAAAACTTTAACGGAAGTACCATGTGTCCTTGAATTATTAATCTAATTTATTTACAAATGTAGCATCAAATGAAGAAAAAAAAATTTTTAGATGCAAAAAAGCATTTAAAAAAAAAAAAAAATCGCAATAATCGTGATTATTATCGTCTCAATAATCGAATCGACACATTTATTGCCATAATCGAAAAATCGTGGGTCCCATTATCGCAATTGAATCGTGAAGTAATCTAGATGAGGCAACACTAATATCGGCCATAATTCCAATATCATCCCTAAAATAAATCAAAGATAAATGGGTGTCAGAAAGATGACTCATTATTTCTCTTATCAAGTTTCACAATCCTCTCACGATGGATCATTGTCTATTTGGGGTCCCTGCACATGAAGGCGACTTTACATCCCATAATAGTTTTCCTGCAGGTTTTCTACCTGCTGCGTGGTCATAGTCTGCTCCAGTTGCTTATTTCCTTCCTTCTAGGGATGATAATTGATAAGAAATTATCGATGTCAATGCCATTATTGATGCAGCTTATCGATTCGATTCCTTATCGATTTTCTTATCAATGTCTGATACTTTGTTGTATATGAAAAGAAACAATGTGTAGCTTGTAACAAAAGCTTACTTTTATTCAATGTGCTCTACATTTGAGTATCAGCAGATACTCAATGTCACAGAAAAACGGGGGGAAACTAACAAAAACATCTAGAACAAAAAGAAGCTTCATCTGGAAATAAGTGCAGCCACTGAACTCTGATGTGGTCATTCATGTGTGTTTCACCCCTTGCCACACAAGAATGACCTCTGAACTCTGAAAAATTTACAAGAAAATTAGCATGTCTGCCTTCTCTGGATCAAGTCTGCTCCTCTGAATGTCATCCTCAAAATGATTAATACCGTCCAATTAAAAAAAAGAAAAAAAAAATCAGCTGTCAGTAAAATAACTTAAAACTGACAAAAGTAATAAATAAAAATTCCATGAAAATCCTGACATTGATTTTGAATTGTAGTTCAACAGAAATAAATAAATATATATATATATATATTAGGGATGCACGATAATTATCGGGTCGATAATTATCGGGCCGATAACAGGAAATTATGACGTCATTCCGATAAGTCCGATATCAAGAGGACATACCCCGATAACTTATGTCCCATTAAGTTGGAATTTTTAAGATCAGACATGCAGAAATTTAAAATCCCACTTTATGCTTTTCACACTGAGATATTGCAATTGGGGAAAGAAAGCTGCTGCTTCACAGGGGAGACGCCAAACTGCTTCCAAACCACTTTCCCTTCCTTATTTTAGACTCAAACTACCCCATACAGTTGGAATTTTTGATTTGGCATAGTTAGGTATGTATGTGTGTTATCGGTATTGGTTATCGGTATCGGCCTTTAGGAGTTTAAATTTATCGGTTATCGGTATCGGTTTTAAAAAATAGTTATCGTGCATCCCTAATATATATATATATATATATATATATATATATATATATATATATATATATATATATATATATATATATATATATTGAAAGCAAACAAGCATGATGGGGCTCTGAAGCTAAAATTTTGTTGAGCAACATTCTGAGGCAATCATTGCAATCAGGTGTTTTCTCTAATGACTTATACACCTGTTGACAGGTATTTTAGTCCAAATTTCACAGGAAAGGTGCTTTAATGTGTCCTGGACAGTTTTGTTTCTTTATCATCATCATTATTTTCAACCACAATTCCTAAGCAATATTTCGTTTTACTAAATTACAACTTTGTAAATTGTTATTTATTACTAGTTTATTTATTTTCTTATTTGAATTACAATAGTTCACTTAGCCTTTTCTTTAATTGGAAAGTATGAATAATTTTGAGGACGACTTAAGCATTCAATCCAAATAACTTAACCTTAAGTTCATAAAGCCTGATAGTGACATTTAATGTCAGAAAAATGCTAATTAACCTACTTGTATTCGTCTGTGTTGACCAAACTGAAAGGGAGAAGACATTTAACCATCATTCGCGTTAGGAGGCGAGTGATGTTTGTCTCATCCTCACTCATTTTGCTGCGCTCAGCGTTGAACTTTGCTATGGAGAAAGGGTTAGGCGGCTCTGCTGCCGCTGCCTTTGTCACTCCGGCTGCTGCTGTCATCATCTGAAACAGCATCGTTCTTACTTCATTTTGCATCTTGTAAGCACCAACGTTAACTTACGTCAATAACGTTAGCTACTGCTTCTAGACAGACCAACACAATCTGGAGTGGTGTACAACGCTACGTCATCCGACACGAATAAAAAGGCTTACGTCAATGGAGTACCGCAGATAACTACGGAGCAAGCTCGTTAGCCAAGTTAAATAGAGCTACCTGCTGTACCTGATGGAAAATGCTATGGAAGTCATTCGGCAAACAATAGCTATTAAGTAACTAACCAACCTGAAAATGAAAGCATGTCGCCTGATCCTGTACGAGCTGTGACACTGCTGGAAGCTGAAGGGGGACGTTTTGACTGTCGCTCGCCTTGTTTCCACGTCTCGAAGACACGACAGGCGTCTCGCACATTGAGGTTGTGAACTGCATCTAAATGTTTGAACATGTTGGCTGTATTGCCTCCCTTACAGGAGAGCACAGCATCACAGTGTTTGCTTACAGCCTTTTCTTCATCTTTTTTTGAGAAGTGAAGCCATGCCCTCCACCGCTTCTTCCGCTCCATCTTGTCTTTGGGAATTCGTCGACAGAATTTGCGGAAATCACGTCAAGGCATCGATAAGGGGAACCGGGTCTCAAAACGGGGTTCGATTCCGGGAAATTGATCCATTTCTTATCGATGGCCCCGAGGAACTGGGTTTCGATTATCATGCCTACTTCCTTCACACATGCAGAAAGCTCCCAGAAGCCCAGAGGAGTCTGAACATGGTGCATGACGTGATTGTGTGTAGGGGGAGATAATCAGGGGGAACAAAACAAGCACAGGAACACTTCATTTAACCCAAACACAGTGACTCTGCTGGTGTCACTGGAGACACCAGTGACACCAGTTCATTTAGCTCAGAATGAACGTGTGAAACATCCATATCTTCTTTCTGACAGCTTCTCAGGAAACTTCTGGAAAATCAGGTTAAAAAAGCCAAATAGCAAACCAGCGTCGGGTTTTCCCCCTGAAGGGAAAAAGCAAGCAAACTCCTGCTTATCTGTAATCTTTCACAAAATGGATGTTGAAGGCCAAGTTGAAGTCGTATCGATTTCCCAAGTCGCTCACCTCCAGCATTTACTCACTCACCATCACTTTTCAACCCAGATGCTCTGAGAGTTGCAGCAAACCTCTGTGCAAATCTCTTCTGTCACATTTGTGCCAGCGCAGACCCGTCAGCAGCATCGTGGACCCCTGATCCGTTCCTCCATGAAAAACCGGCCCTTCTGGGAACCAGTGGAGCACATCATGACTGTAAACAACTACCCACTGTCCAAACACAACAACAAGGTGTTTCTGCTGGAATCCAGACTGATCCTGCTGGGAGGAGGAGAACAAACCAGGCTGGAAAATATTTCACGCAGGATGGCTGTGAAATCTGTTGTTTCACTTGTTTGGACTTTACAAGCCAGACTGGTAAATGAGGGACCACCCTGTCCTCTATGATCTGGACTTTCCACTCCTGCTGGTTCGAGATGTGAATCCTTAACATAGAATCAGTCACTAAGGTCAGGAATGTTTGCAGGAAATTACCTCCTTACCCACCACCACTTTACCTGTTCACTAAAAGCAAAGAACAGGTGACGGTTTTCTACCGTTAAACACAAACTTTTTCCTTTTCTTTTTTGTATTTTCAATTGTGCATTTACAGACAAAGTAGCAATGTGATACAGTAGAGAAAAGGAAAAAGAGAACAATTTCTCAAAGAAAGAGGGAAAAAGAAAAAATATAAATATATATATATTAGGGATGCACCGATGCATCGGCTGGACATCGGTATCGGCCGATGTTTGCCTTGTTAACTGCCATCGGCCATTAGAAATGACATACGCCGATGACAGTGGCCGATTATTATATAGCCTATATATATATATGTATAATGATTTACATGCGTCATCAACGCTGTTCTTAAGAAAAACTCTTTCCCCCCTCTTTTTTGGGCTGGTGGGGGGAGATACTGGTTGAAGGCATCCACGCACTTTCCTCAGTGGAGAAACAAAGATGGCGGCGGTCGTGTGGCAATATTTTACCGTTTCAGAAAAAGATCAGCGTTACGCAGTTTGCAGTACATGCTCCACAAATATTTTTTATTGGGCCATGAAAATAATCTTGTCACTGAGTATGATTTTGTTTGTTAGGCTAAAACCACTCAATTTTGTTGGGCAATATACTGAAGCATTCTTTTTAGTGATTATCAGTCCCAGGTTTTTGAAAAGTTTTCAGAAAAGAGCTTGTCATAACTAGCCACAAAGTGACATTAAAGGTTGTTTCTGTCTCATAAATTGGTCTGATTGAATTTGTGCTCATTCAAGGACAGACTGATGAGGAGCTGAAAGACTTGTAAATTTCTGTGGCACAAAGGAAGTAACAAATACAAATAGACAACATCGGCCATCGGCCAAGTTGTTATGTTAAACATCTGTATCGGTATCGGCCCAGACTTTCACAATCGGTGCATCCCTAATATATATATATGCATATAAACACAAACATGTAAGCAGTCAGAGTGGCACAGACTAATAATATGCTGATTGAGAAAGACAAATAATAAATGAAAAAAACAGAGATAGAAGCATGATATTGATAATGGCATAATGATATAATACATTAAATCATATATTTATATAATAATGATAATAATAATAATAATAAGCACCAACGACTCACTACCATGGCACCCTGACCACAAGAGAGACAGATTTTTATGGCATCACTCCGTCTTTTTAGTTAAAAACAATAAAAAGGAAGGAATGACGCGATTTTTGGACATGCAGAGTAGTAAAAGACTAAATCAGAAGTACATGTCCTCATTATAATAATATCGCCACATCTGTGAGAAATTTGGGTGGCAATGTCATTTCATCAGATCACTGCCATTAAGCCCGTTTACATGCACACCTAAAATCGGATCATCTGATTTTGGGAGTTAATAAGATTTTTTAACACCTAAATTTGTCCTCAATAGTCCGGTTGTTTGTTGTTGTGCTCGTGTAAAACTTGATCAGAACACACACGCAGGAAACTAGAGTAGAAATAAAGTAAAACCTTTACATGTTCTTTTATTGCTTACAAGCGCTCGCATTAGGGCTGCACAATTAGTTGATGAATCGACTAATCTATTCTGATAGTCTACGACTAATTTCATAATTGACTAATCATTTATTGTTTTTAACCTTTGTTTTTCATCTCAAAATTTCCACTTACCTTCTGCTGCCTTGTCTGTCTTTCTGTCTGGTCATCTTTTCTTCTATATTGTCATAAATAAACAAACACGCCACCAGTCAAATGTTTGGACACATTTTTGATGCAATGAGAAAGTGTCCAAAATTTTGACTGGTTCTGTAAATATGCTTCAATTTACAGAAGAACCGATTAGTCGACTAATTGCCAAAATAATCGGTGACTAGTCGATTCTCCAAATAATCGTTAGTGGCAGCCCAAGCTCGCATTCACACAGTTTGCACGAACAGACCACCACCGCCATGTTCAACAAAGAGCACTGAAGCTAACGGGAAGTTACATCATGAAATACTAATGATTGGAAATCAAACAAATCAGATCTGATTACGGTCATCTGTTTACCCTCAGAAACTAGAGTGTGATGATTAGGATCAATATTAACGCTTCTCAACAAATCTTTTCTAGCTCCATCCAAATGAATCTGCCGGGGACTACAGATGGAAATTAGCCATTGGCTAAATCTGGCATATTTACAGTTATTAATGTGCATTGCCCAATATAAGTAAATGAATACAAAAAAAAAATTATAAATCAGATTTTCCTCCTGAACGTCTGGAAAGATGACATGATGGTGGTTTGTTTCCTACAGTCTGTGGTATATCTCCACACACCGCTGCTTCTTCAGTTTCTAAAAACCTCGATGAGAGAAGTCGTTTAGCAGAGAAACTTGTGAAGCTTTTCAGAAATATAACATTTCATAAGCATTTCTGTCAAACTGTGACCCGACCATTGTTACGAGCATATTAAACAATGAAAAAGGTCTGATTTTTGACTCATGCAACTGATGCATGAACAGCCCACGCAGCTCATTATTTCCCAACAACTCCCCCTTCCAGTCCCCTTCCCAGCCACTGCTGCAGTTTTTAACTTCACAGCATTTAATCTGGAAGCCGTTCTCCGCCGGGGTCTCAGCCTTTCATCACTCAGACATTATATACCAGCTGGCTGACTGCAGTTTGGATTTTGATCATAAGCTTTTAACATCTTTAGTGGCCTGGACTATTACATTAATAGTCTTAATTGTTTCTGCAGGGAAATTTGGCCACTCAAACCCTTTTAATTACATTAAGTATATGTGTGAGATGAAAATGAGATGAGCAGAATCTGCAGTGATGCTCCGTCCTCACCTCTGCAGAAACTCTTTCCCGTCCAAATCTTCTCGGTCGTTGGGGACTTTAAAATACTGAGTTACATTTATGTCCCCAATCAGACATGACAAGCAGATGGCCCACCGCTGATCTATGGGACCACTGAAGGCCTTGCTGCTGTCAGCCCACCTCCAGTTAGCTGTGATGAAGAGGAAATATGGGCCCTCCACTGATCCTGCAGTCTTAGAGCTGCTCGATGTAAATTTTCCATGTATGAGTGACTTGGGCAGTTTAGGACAGGTCATTATGGCTGCTGGTATTGACAGAGCGGGATTTATGGAGCAATAAGCATTGGGAGAAATCGTGGTATAAGACTGGAGGAGAGAGGAAGAACAGATGAAGAGGAGGATGCTGCAACACACAGAGTAATGTGATATGCAAGGAGCCATTAGTGCTGTAAGCTTAAAGTGAAACTAAAGGAAATTGTTGCTATAAAACCCATTTAACACCCGTTCTAAAAAAATATTTTAGAGTTTATAATAAGGATAGACCGATAACATCGGTTAGCCGATATTTTCAGTTTCAGTTACAAAATCATTTTTTTTTTTTTAACAACAAAGCAAATGAAGGTCCCAAGACTAAAACGGGCAGAACCAGAAAGCTCGTACACCTAAATACACATTTTACATCAAATGAGTTACCTTACATTGTACATTTGAGATAAAACAAATGTACACAGCTACCGTATGTAACAGGAAAGGAAAAAAACGGATGAAAAAGTTTTTTCTTCATTTCAGCTACACATCTCTCAAAAATGGACTGGCAGATCTTTTTTAATATAGGTTAAAAAAAAAAAAAGCAACAATTTTTGAACTCCTTGCTTAGGCCGAAATTTGCAGTACTTTGCTAGTATCGGCACCAGCCAATATGTCGGGTGTATTGGCCGATAACCCCCTACAGTACAATTTACAGACAGGCATCTATACAGGCTGCAGTTTGTATACGTATACACACACACACACACACATACACACACACACGGATATTACATGTTTAATGTTTCTATCCAATATCTGTTCACAAGTGCACCGTTTGTCTTTTATATATCTATTTTAAGTGCCTTGTTTTCTTTTCATCTTAAAAGAGTTTTTAAATTAAGTTTTCATTGTGTCCGTCATTATATTAATTTTGGGGTCAAATGCAGTATCGGCTCCAGATATTGTCCCAAATATTGGTAGGTTGTATCGGCAATCAGCTGAGGCTGATGAGGAAATATCAGTATCAGCCCTAAAAAATTTTTTTAAAAAGTACAATCTGTATGGTAATTTCCTGGTTTCTCATCATTTTCCCTGGAACAAGATTCTGTGGTCTGGAGTTTTCATGATGTACTTTTTATTGGAAGACGCTAAAAAACTACAACATATCCCTTTTTTAGTAATTAAAGAAAGAAATGCTGAAAGGAACTTTTAAAAGATTGAAGAACCTACAGTACAGGTGATGGAGAGATGGTGTGGATATAAGCGGTGCTCAGTGGTGATGTAAACTGGCCAAACTAACCAACTGTAGAGCCGTATGAAATCCGAAATCAGGGAATTGCGGAGGGAATCACGGAATTGAACATTAAAAACAAAATTCATTATAACCGCGGAATATCACGAAAATGAGCAACAATTTGCAAAAATGTGTTTTTTCTGAATAAAAAGCAAAGCTTCTCTTGAGAAAATGCTTCACGGGAGTCAGTGAAATAAGTTGAAATTCACAAAAGTAATAACTAAAAAAAATTCGATGAAAATTATGACACTGATTTTGAATTGTGGTTCAACAGAAATATTAAAAACAAACACAAATAAATAAACAATTAAACAAGCATGATGGGGCTCTGAAGCTAAAATGTTGTTGAGAAACTCAGACAATCACTGCAATCAGGTGTTTCTGTAACGTCCAATCAGACGTTTGCATCTGTTGACAGGTATGTTGTTCCACTGTTCATGGGAAAGGTGCTCTAATGTGTCTGACAGTTTTTTTTATTATTATTATTTTCCAAAACGATTCAAAAAGTAATAATTTCACTAAATTAGAATTTTAAAAAAAAACACATCAGTTTCTTTAGTTTGTTCATTAGTTTTAGTTTGAATTAATATTGTGAATTTAGCATTTTCTTTAATTGGAGGGTATGAATAATTGTGAGGATGACTGTAAATGTCACGTATCAGGTGAGATTCTATTGCAGCTGATGGCTTAGTGCTGCAAGTTAGGACGTAACATTGATATTTCAGAGAAAAACATGATCCAAAGTCTGCGCAAAGTGCTCATTTCTAAAATCGACCAGATCAAGTTTGCTTTTGAATTGAAAATCTTTTTTAAAAAAGAAAAAAAACTAGACTAGTGTCATGTTTTTTCCTTAAATATGTTTAAAAGTATGAAAGCATTAAAATTTTCAATCAAACTGAATAAATTGGCTATATTTAATTGCTTTATACACTGTAATGGTGTTAAATTTGTGTGAAATGATAAAAACAGAATTCCCCAAAGTTGAAAATGGAAAAACACTGAAAATGTGAAACATTAAAACGGAATTTTAGATCAAATAAAGGGATTTCATCGCGCTCTACAACTGGAAGGACAATGAAAGGGGCTGAACTTCTCCTCTCCATCCTCCATTCAGCAGAAAGTCTTTATGAAGCATCTTCTGCTGGGGGCCTGGGTCGTGAGCCTTGCGGGCTTCCTCCTCCTTGCAGAGACGAGGCTGCATCTGCATGACTGTATCACCACGGAGACCCTTTATTATGCATGTTGACACTGTGACACTGTTTTCTATTGCGAGGACTAGGTTGTACCTCTTCTCTACTTCCCATTGCGCTGACTAGGTTGTACCTCTTCTCTACTTCCCATTGTGCTGACTAGGTTGTACCTCTTCTCTACTTCCCATTGCGCTGACTAGGTTGTACCTCTTCTCTGCGTAGTTCTGCGTGTGTTTGTGTGTTTGTATGATCTGAGGATATTTAAGCCACCTGCAGGTCCTCCTGTAGGGGATTGCTTGTTTTGTTTTCCAACAGTTTTAAGTGGATTCATGTTTTCTCTCCTCTCTCTCTTCCCTCTTCCTTACTCCTCTCTCTCTGTTTCACTTTCTATCATTACCTCTGTTAACTTTCATCTCTCCCTTGTCAGGCCCAGCAGTATGAAATGGAATGGTGTAATAGACAAATGTTTAATTAAAGAAATAAAATGAATAAACATGATATCAAGTGGAGCCTTATGTTCATAAAGCTCCGCTTGGTAAAGCAAAACTGTTCAACAGAATAAAGCAATCAGATTTCCATTCTGCTTGCTTCGATGCTGGACAGGACAAGTTAAAAAAAATAAATAAATAAATAAAAAATAAAACATCTTCTCCGCCCTCCTGATGAGGCTCTGCAGATCAATCATCAACAAACTGAAGGGGTAAAAGCTTCTGTCATAAAAAACAGATTGCACTATGAGCAGTGGAGAATTTATATGGTGCCATCCATAAACAGAAAACAGCTAATGCTGAATAATTACCACATAAAGAAGGAGTAAAGAATACTAACGTAGTACTTGTGTTGTTTCTCACACCATAAGGAGCAGAATTACTGCTGAAAAGTCCAACTTCTCCGGGAAAAACTTTCATCCCATAAAGGAAAGTTTGCTTGTTGTGACTGTGTCACCTTCACTTGCAAAATCATGGCAAAAAAGTGGAGCCAAATGGAGATTACGAGGGGATTTATTATCCTTTTTAAGGTTTTGCTTACAAACCAGTTATGCGTCCAATGAGCAGCACTTTTATGTTCATGAAATACTGACTTCTGATTTTAAAAAGGGTGTCTGCCACAAAAGTGCCACATAAAGCCAAAATATCTACAGATAAACAGGCTCTTATGCAACTTTTTATAAAATTAAATTTGAGATGCTGCAGAAGCAGCAGGGGGACACTCTGGATTACATCGTCAGGAAGGAAACTCAGGGGAACTTGATTTCTTAATCTTTTTTTTTTTTTTGGTTATACTGTTAAGATCCCCGAGGGGAAATTAGGGTTCGGCATTTTACCCATCTCTGTACAGTGGTACCACAGAGCAGTGGGCTGCTACTTAAAGCGCCCGGGGAGCATTTGGTGGAGGTTAAGGACCTTGCTCATAACCTGCCTCCGCCAGATGGATTTGCTCCGCATATCCATCTGGAACCAACCATTAGAGTAGTTTTGGGAAGGGGCGTAAATACTGGTTAGCTAATTGGTTAAGGCATCTGTCTATCACCGCCTATGTTGGTGACAGACGGGCCAAATAAACCAATCAGATCAACGAAGCATACGACCTACTAACAAAGCGACGACAAAAACACGAGCAAAAACGTATTTTCCTTTGAGAAAAGCCTCCAGAGCAGTATTTTTCTCTTCTTTCAGTGAAGAAATGCTCTGTAATAAAACTTGATAGCCACACTGACGCTAGTTTCGTCCACTGGAGCCGCCATGTTGTTTAGACTGAACTGTCGCTTCTCGTTGCGTCACACCTCAACCCGCCTCAAAGCCAACGCTGATTTTCGTTTGCCAAACTGCTCCAAATTCTCTTCAATGGAAAGTAGCCAGACTGATCTGCGAGTGAAAACCTGAAGCTCAGGGGTCCACAGTGGTTCACCTGAATGTCGTGTCGGGGACTCGAACCCAGGTCCTCCCACTCCCTCACGCTACCCACTCCCTAATATTTCCATATCACTAAAGTTTTAAAGAAAGAATAATTAATTGATTAGATGAGGTTGCAAATGTAAGAATAGTTTTGAAGGCTGAAACAGGAGGAAAGGACACATCAGCCGGTTATCCTGCATGTAGAAGCTGCTGTCAGAGCAGAGACGAGGCTGACTGACTGTGATGGAAAAGGTCGCTGTGCAGATTTACACTGGCGGGAAACGGCTTTCCACCAGGGCACGAGAAGTCAGCCAACTGTGACAACCACTGAATGAAATAAGCTCCTGACTCATGCGCCAAAGGGACTGGAGGATTCGCTTTTGTTGCTTTATCTGAGTCACATGTTTGTTTCTATTCCCTCAGTAAATAAGACAATAACTTGATAAAAAATTAAACAAACCCAGACTTAAAGGCAGATCATGCAAGAATTACTGACACCTAGTGGTGAAGATGGGTATCGCAAAGAAGTGACTGTATGGTGGCCATCAGTAACCAAACTTCTTCCAGATATAAAGACGTTTTCATGTGTGAATGGATCCACTGGGCTCAGGTGCAGTGATGACATCAGCTGTAGCATCGCATTAAAGCTTTATTCTAAGATATTTTTTTATATAAATAAGTATATTTTTTATATTCTTCAAATATGGAGAAACTGCAGAACAGCTGTATACATAGTTTAGTTTGGATACATTTATGTTTTTCTATGCCTCATTCAATGTCCAAAGTACAATTATCTTACTCATTTAATGTTTTATACATTGTAAAACTGCTGTAAGGTAGACTTGTAGTTCTCAAGACCGGTCTTGGTCTTGAGACCAGTCTCAAGACCGCTTTTTGTTGGTCTTGGTCTTGTCACGGTCTCGGCAGTCTTTGGTCTTGGTCTCGGGTCTCTCGGTCTTGCAATGTCTCAGACTGACAGAGAGGTCCTGAAGGGATTTATAACCTATAATTTCCAGGCAGCATTGAGCCAGCATTTTTATACCCCTTCAAGTACCAATCAAGTACCAAATAGTAAAATCTCATTTTTATATGAAGCAGCTGAACCCAGTATGGTGCTTAGGTTCTACAACTCAAAAAAAAAGTGTTTTTTTTGGTCTCGGTCTTGGTCTCGAGCTGAACTAGTCTTGGTCTTGAGCTGGTCTGTCTTGGTCTTGACACTCTCTGGTCTTGGTCTTGACACACTCTGGTCTTGGTCTTGACACACTCTGGTCTTGGTCTTGACACACTCTGGTCTTGGTCTTGGTCTTGACTCTCTCTGGTCTTGGTAGTGTCTTGGTCTCGGTTTAAGCGGTCTTGACTACAAGTCCACTGTAAGGTGCATATTTGTAGCCTCCATTTTCAATTTGAACATTTTGCGCAGATTATGAGTGTTAACTGACAGAGAGAGATGCTGAATAAAAGTATTGTGTAACTAAAACTAATTGTTTAAATAATCGTGATTTCAATATTGACCCAAAATTTTTTTTCCAGAAATCTAGCAGCCCTACCCGATACCGCATTTTCACTTCTGATACCAATATCACAGGTCAAGTATCGGCCAATGCCCAATATAAATACTCAGCCGTGTTTTTGGACAAATATTATGTATATTGGTCTGATAATTGATTTTATTCTTGGTTTATGTTAGATCTGTCTGAACCTAACATCAAAAACCTGGTTCAACAGGTTACATGACAGTAAGCATGAGGAAAAACTGACCCATTTATTATTTACCAATGGCTATGGTGAATTTTAAACTTACAAACATAATAATACTGTATGTATAATAAAATCAAATAAATGAAGCCCCAGTCAGCTTGAAAGAAAAGCTGGAATGAATTCCCTGGATCCGCAAATTTTGATGCATTCCGATCCAATACACGTTTTTTAGCCATATCGGCCTGATATCTGATGCTGGTATCGGAAGAGAATGAAAAGATCATTTTAACTAGTGATAAATTTAATTTCTCTGATTTTCATTTTACATTGAGGTTTCTATGAAATATGTTCAGGTTAACAGGCTGTAGAAGGTTTGCTTTACCAAAATAAAATTTCAGTATTTAACAAGTCTGTCAATTTCTTTTTATCCATCCACATTTTCTGGGTTAATTGTGTCTTTCAAGTCTGCTCAGCACATCCTGAATAATGTGGTGGAGAATCGATGCAACATGAGGACTAATCTTTACAGGCTGAACATCTTGTTTAAAGAAAGTCAGACAGGCTGATGCAGAGGTGCAGCATCCATGATGTACGCCCGCCACCGAGGACCAAACTATTTAAAAGACATGCTGCAGGGAGGGAGCAGCCTCTGGACCTCTGCCCAGCACACCGACTCTGCTGTAATGAAAGTTAACAGAATAAAAATGCCAATATTAGCTCACAGTCATGAAGAAATCACTTTTTAAACTTGGTTTCTCAGTGGAGAGCCAACCTCCTGGGCTCAACTGAGTTTTCTTCCTCTTTCCATCACTGGGTGTACAACTCAGAAAGTTTCTCAACTTCGGGTGAGTTTTCATCGTACGTGTTGAGAGGTCAGAACATGGAGGAAGACCTCAGTCCAACCTTCATCACCAAAACAAAAGTATTCAAACTAAAATTCTCAAGTTTTATATTCATCTACTTCTCTGAGCCAACTTGACTTGACTCAAGAGACCGAGACCAGGAAGAGCCGAGTCTTCATTCAGAATCACTCAGCCTCATTCAGCAGCCATTTCTGTTAGTTTAGTTATTTTATTCTTGTATTTCATAAAATTTTCTATTTTATGCTTTTTTGTGTTATTGTTGAAGATTTTAAACCAAACTTTAATAAAAAGAAATTACACTAAAACAAAAAGACCACAGTCTGAACATCATGATTCTCCCCGACAGGAGTTGACTCGCCCTGTTTGCCTCAGAGTTGCATCACTAGTTCATCACCCGCCATGATGGCAGGTTTTTACTGGTTTACTGGTTGTAAATTTAAAGCCTCCGTCTTGATGGTAGAAAAGCTCGCACCAAGATCAAATGGAAGAACCAGAATCACATCAAATCTTTCCAGCTGACGGATCACTTCACGAATCGTCCATGCAAATGTGTCAGCTGGGATCAGTGGTGTGTGTCCGGGTAAATGTAGCTAATGATGCAGACGTACTCCGTCACACTCCGTCCTGGCTGTGATAAAACAGCCAGTTTGTCTCCAGCAGCAGGACCTGTCACTCAAACATACACATTAAATCCAGCTGTCCAGCATCTAACAGGTGGAGAAACTCAACCGTCATCGTCTCCGTCAGGCTTTTCTTTGGAAGCACTTTTTACAAATCTACTGTAAAACTCAATCATTCCAGTTCATGATGGTGTGTGTTTCTGTGTGTTCATATAAGAGTGATGAAGGTTTACCAACAGAACCAGTCCCACCTCAAAGTCCTGAAGACCTCAAACCTGGTCCAGTTTGGACAGCAGGAGACCAACAACAACATGAAGCATGACGCATCCTTGCTGACTTTAAAATGCTTCATTAGATGATCAACAAAAAGAGGCAAAAATCACACACATCCTGAAAAAGTGCAACCCAGGTGCTGGACCATGAAGATCAACGTAGACGAGACGAAAGGAGAGAGAGATCTGTAGCTCCCACATAAGCATGTAACGATATGAAAATGTCATATCACGGTTATTGTGACCAAAATGATCACGGTTATCAGTGTTATTGTGGCATTATTGAAATCCCCCCCAGCATCTTTGAAAATATCCAAAATGGGTCCAAATGTCTACTTTGTCCTTTTTAAAGGGGGAAAATCTCAAGACAACTGTCCACATGGACGCCTTTGTTGCCTTCTGCCATGTTTTCATAAATTAAACATTGCAAACTGACAGTTTTAATGATAATTAAAGTTTGAAGCTGCATTACTAATCGTTGGGAATTTTATCATGGTTAACCATTTTACCGGTAATCGTTACATCCTTACTCCCAGACTGGTTTATTGACAAACAAAACAGGTGTCATGTTTCGGGCTCTGCCCCTCTTGAGTCTGAAGGGCAGCGCCCGAAACATCACACCCGTTTTGTTGGTCATTAAACAATTTTTGTCATAAATTCCTGATGACTCAACGCCTACATCGTTCCTCGTTCTCCTCCCACTTCCGGGCTGCTGGGCTTGATGGATCCACGGTAGTCACATCCTCGCCGACTAGAAGTTCCCCGCCCACCCCTCCCTTCCATATGCGTTTCTCTTTGTTGTGATTGAATATGTGCTCACTTGTAAAGGGTGTTTTGTTTTTTTTTTTGTATCCCAATTCTACACCTGTGTAGGTGCAGAGTTTGAATACCTGTTTTTCCCACCCATCCATCGTTCCTCATGTCATTGTATCTGAAACGGTGCGCCCTGCGTGACCTCGGTCTGCATGATCCCGTCTGTGTTTATATGTCCTGTTTGTCTTGGACAGGTTGTACTGGGGGGGTAGAGGAAAAAGATTAAGAAAAAAAAATTGTTTTGTATTTTTTTTAATTTTATTAATTTATTTTAGCCCCCCCCCTTTTTTTTAATTCCTTTATAATAAATTAAATTACTTTTCTCTTTTTGAAAAAAAAAACCTCCCCCCCCAAAACCTTTTTTTTCTCTCTAGAAAAAAACCGCATTTATAGGTTATATAAAAAAATTCCATATTTTCTTTCCTGGAAGTCTGAAAGGGAATCACAAAACCCATAATATTCTACAGAAAATTTCTTCTTATATTTTACTTTTTTTTTCCCCCCTTTTTTTTTATTTAAAAAACCCTATCATCGATATATATTGATATTGAATTATCTCCAGCCCTATTACTAACATCAATTTCCCCTCAGGGATCAATAAAGTATCTTTGATTTGACTGATTTGAATTTGGGACCAACATATTGACATTCCATCACATAATCTCTAAGCAGGATGCTGACAGCAGGACAGAGATGCACCCAGATCCGATATTGACCAATTAGCTGGATCAGATATCGAATAAATGAGGCCAATCCAGTCATTTCTTATTTTTTGTTATTTACTTCTTTCTGCTGCTAATGTACGTTTAATTTGTTCATAAATAAATGTACATTTATATCTGTGTTGTAACCTTTTTTTAAACGAGGGTAAATGTTTATGTCAAGCCTGATGCCTTCACTCACATGGCAAGATATACATTCATTCAACAGTATCAGATCAGTATCACCCGATACTTGAAGCCCAGATAACAGTATCGGTATTAGACTGGATCAGAAAAACTGAATCGGTGCATCTCTACAGCAGGACGGACAAATTCAAGAATAAACATAAAACTTCATGTCCAACAATTACAGCTGCGGCAGTCGACCACAGAGAAACTGAATAAAATGGAGCAACGTCCTTGTTTCTAAAGCAGAGACCAAACTAATTAGGCAGAAGATCAACAGTCAGAATAAAAAGAGCCAATTAAATCAAAGAGACATGAAAAACAAACCAAAATGAAGCAATTAAGACAAAACTCATTTTAAAAAGCATTCAAGAGGACAGAAAAGACTTCAGCAGGAGGAAGGCTGGAACAAAAACACATAAAATCAGGAGAAATAAAGTGAAAATGAAGCATTTCATTTCATCGCTGACTTCCCGGGTCGAGCCATTTCTCTTCTAATTATACAGTTATTGAGCTGAGCCGGACAGGATCATAATAAGATAATTAGGCTAATTTGTTTGAACTGAAAAGCCAATTAAAGAATTAGTGAGCAGTGCCACAAAGTTCATCACGTTATATCCGCAGTACAAAGCGGCAGGTCAGGGAGCTGGAGCGCTCCGACTAAACTGTACCATCAGCGAAGGAAAACAAACACACCGGAACGCCGAGCACATTCGGCTGATTCCTGTTAGAGGGATTAGAGGTGTGGAGAAACAGCTCTCTGTCTTAGGCGCTTTGTTGTAACTGCAGGCATGTAATCCGAGCGGATTGCTCTGACAGATGGTTTCAGTGAGATTCTCAACAGAAGGTTTGTAGATAGCTTTCAACTGTTCCATATGCATGTGTGGATGAAGAGCTGCTCCCGTCAGAGTAAACAATGAGAGGAAGTGAAGGAAGCTGATCCTGTCTGTGTTAATGAGACAAGCGTTATAAGCTGCACCACATCAGATGATCCCGGCTCATAAACCTGAAGCTTACAGGAACTCCGAGGACGGACCTGATGTGGCAAAACCACCGAACTAAAGGAGGGGTTTGGGGTCACAGACACTGAAGGATGTTATTTTGAGGGGTCGTGGTTCAAAAAGTTTGAAAACAACCAATCATAGATGGTTGGTTTTAAAATGTTCAGTCATTCAAATGTAGGAAATCAAAGCGTTCCAGCCATGATCTGAATGTGACTCCTGCATCATGTTGATAGAGTTAAGAGCAAATGCATCACCATGTTGTAAAAACTTTGCTTAAAGACACACAACGTAACTTTTAGACCTTAAAAATCTGTGTTTCTGACTCGTTTTAATGGCACACCAACATTCATTATGCGCATTTTCGAGCTGTCAGTGCCCAGAGGCGTCCCGGGGCTCAGAAACAGCACTATGTAAGATTCCCATCCGGGACGCGACTGTGACGTTGCAGCCAACTATTGGCTGCAGCACCGCGTCACTCACTAGCAACCGGATGTAAACCGGGGATTAACATCGCGGGTGTTTTGAATTCGCATCATGTCGAATTCGGTAAAGAAACGCAAGGAAACATCACCGGAGGAAGAGAGGAAAAGAAACAGAGGAAGGGACAGAACAAGAGTCAAGATAAGACTGTCTTTTACTGGCTGGAATGAGCTTAAGAGTACAGGTACGAACAAGATGGATGCTAGTTTAGCCGCCGATAGGGGGCGCGTCACTGAGAAAACTGCTAAAATTTCCGTTGTGTGTCTTTAAAGCCCTGTTGAATACAACCTGATACTTGTCCTCTGCCCCCTAGTGGACACCTTTGGCACTACAATAATTCTGACATATTTGCAATAGGGATGGGCGATATGAACTAAATTATGAATCATGACAACTTCAGATTTTTAATCACGATAACGATAAGTGACGATAAAAAAAATATCAGTTAATCTTTTGTATTACAAATCTCTCTCTACATTTTGTCTTGAGCCCTAAAATAATAGAAGCCACTTAACTATATCAATTAAAGGTTGAATATGGAATACGGACAGAACAGCGACATCACGTGTGTCTGGGTTGTAGTTGCAACAGCAGAAAAACGACTCCAGCCGCTCTGTTGCCAGGCTCAATGCTGATACGCAAGTGACCAGCAGCTGCACCATGTCCAACAAGTAATGCAGAGGAGTTTATAAGAAACAGCTAACGTTAGCCATGTTAGCAAATCTAGGAGGAAAGTTGCCATTTCCACGTTTTGATGCCTTGGAAAACATTTATGTGGGTCCATCTAGTGTAGCTTCACCTAATTTTACTCCAGTTTTTGCTCTTATCAGGTCACTCCTCTTCTGAGACAGACAGAAATGTCTCTGGGGCTCTGAAGCAGCTGCTTAACTCACCGACTCCACCGTTTCCCTGTACCAGCCGAACTGTGCCCAACACACTGTTGTCACACACAGATCGTATTTGGCAACCTGCAATGGTGGCGTGCTTTGGCTTGTAGATCTAAACATAATGCCAGTGTCAAACCTGTTAACATTTATTTTATATTTATTTTCGGGCCAAATACAATTTTTTTTAGGAAATGTACTTTCATTCTGCACCCCTCCTAATGACTTGTGGAGATATCATTTTTTAAAAAAAAGATATTTTAATAAAAATGTTCCATATTCAACCTTTAAGTTCAAGTAGTACTCCTGTATCGCCAAACTGCAAGTCTGAAGTATGAGAACAAATTTGACATTCATTCAAACGATGCATACAGCAAAAATAACTATAAATAACTGTAAATACAACCTGATAAAAATGAATATCGTTCTTATCGTGAGATGATAAATTATCGTGCAGAATTTCTTTGACCTTACATCGCACACGATAACATATCGCCCATCTCTAATGTGCAAAATAACTGTTTTTTGTTGTTTAGATTTGTTAAAAAAATGATCAAATAAAGACTGTGTTTACTAAATTACAATATTCTGTCTAAATGTTGAGTCAGGTGTAGGCTGGGCGATATGGCCCAGAATTGCCTACTTTAACAAAAGACACTATTTAAAATCATTTCTCTTTTGAAATGAATCCATTTTAAAGCAAAAATATGGTCTAAAAATAAATTTCAGAAACAAAACGAAGGTTTACTAACTTAGAAGCTATGTTTTAATGAATTTATCTGCTCTTTAGAATAATTCAGTCCAGATTTTAATATTTTAACATAAGTTTTTCAGTAGCAAGACCTGGGGCCTCATGTACAAAGAGTTGCGTGGATTTCCTACTGAAACCCGGCGTACGATCAAATCCTGAAAACGCCATACGCACAAAAGTTTTCAGATGTATGAAACTGTGCGCACGCATGGATCCAAGTACTTTTCCTTTGTACATCCCAATCAACGTGGAATTGAGCGCACATGTTGGAGTACCTGACGCCTCCCCTGTCCACACCCCCAACATAAATACGCAAATGACATTTAAATGAGATCTGCAGCGGAGATTCTCCTCTCTGCCCCATCAGAAAGACAAAATATGAGCATGACAGTGAATGAAAATGAAAAAAATTCACGGAGAACGAACTTGAGGCAGCTTGTTTAAGTATAAATGCGCAAAAATGTGAACTTTAACACGCTGTTGTCCGGCAACACACCCAACAGAAAAGTGAATGGGACAGTGTGTGTCGCGGTCAAAGATGTGGGGTCAGAGTCGCGCTCACAAGCCGAAAAACGAAGTGGTCCAACTTCAAGTTGGATGTGAAGCAGAGGACGGCTGCTCGTGACTGCATTTCGTCGTTCAGAGGTGGTGGGAGTTCACGCGGGTGACTCGGGTTTTTCTACAGGTAAATAAATATATATTTGTGAAACGTGTGTTTATACAGTCGCCTCCTCACAGCCTGATGTCACGGGAAATACTGTATTTATTAGCTGACACAATCTATTACCATAAGAGGACGTGCAGCATCGGGAATTCCTCCTGCATCACCTGCGTCACAGCCTCGGGGGTTTCCTAATCCCGGGATGTAGATGTAACCGACCTGCTACTGTTAAATCGCCATACCGGCCGAGTCCCCCCCCCCCTGCTGTGTTGGTATAAGTGATTGAACAGATCATCCTATAGATGTCCTCACAAATTAAGTGCATTAATAAACAAACCGGCATATAAGTGAATTTATTCGCCGGAGCGCGTGGAGGCACAGCTGGGTGTGTTGCCCCCCCCCCCCCCCAGCCTGGCTTCAGCTCTGTGCACAGAGATGTCTCTGGGAACTTAAAGCGTCTGACCAGCCAGTTATCATTAAATCAGTAAATCTTCTCGACCTCTAAAAACACTCTCTCTGTATATCCACCATTTCGAACGTTTTCCATCTAAAACAGCTGCTGGAAAGGAGCCTATTTTTGCTCCACTTTGCGCTTTTATATCCGCACATAATTGCAGACGCAGGTGTTAATTGTTTGAGGGCTGTTTGTTCATGTGTCTGATCACATCACTCAGTCTGGGGATGGTTGTTTTCACATTTATTTCTTTTAACAGTTTCCCAGCGTCGCCTCCAAGTGTCGCCAAAGTCTCCGCAGCTGTAGAAACGTTCGTACGCCAGCCATGAAGTTGACGTGAAGCACCGCACATTTCCACGGTCATTCCATTCTTGATACATCTCGACTTTACCGTGGAAATGATCGTACGCCACGTTTTTGTGCGTACGAACCCTTTGTACATGAGGCCCCTGGTCTCATGTGGTCTATGCTCCCAAAAAAGCCGTTCTTTTTTTTGTTTGTTTTACAAATAAAAAAGCCAACTTGAGCAACATAAGGCTGCGGACGGCGTTTGAACATTTCTTCCATCCGCACACAGCGACACTCATCTTATTTACATATCTGTACGTCTATGTTCTCCTCTGCACCGATGCACAGACATGAAGGCGTGTCAGAAAACATGTAACATCATCAAAACTAAAATGTCTTACAGCAACAAATTCTTACAACCTTTTGTTTTTTTTTGTAATGAAAATGTGACAAAGGGGAAGCTATCCATTACACTCCTGTTCCTGAGACACTGATGATAGAAGAGATGGCATAGGAGGATCTACTAGAGGAGTTTAAGGGTTAAACCTGCAGCATCTGAGTTGTGTTTAATGTCTAAAACAGCAGGAAGACTTATTTATTCCCAACAGGTAGTTTACAGTGTTTGAGAATCTGCTCACACTCAGCCAGGTGAGACATGAAAGCGTGTAAGACGTGCACACACTGAACCAACATTTATATTTTATTCTCCATCACACACCAGCGTGTGAATGTCTCTCATTACCCATAATCCACCACGGTGCAGGCTCTCAGCAGAGCCTCGAAGGACCGAGGATCATGGGAGCTCTGAGAAAAGGTCAAAGCAAGCAGGAAAGAAGCTGGTCCATCATCAGCAGAGAAAAAGACATCTCACCGCCCTGCTCAGACCAAGATGGATTAATAACAGCCTCACCACCCGTTCTTCCCTCATATCTTACATTTTCCCCGTTCCTATACTCATCCTCCTCCTGCTGCCCCCTCCCTCATCATGCATCCCTCCATCTGAAGTAAAACACATGACACGTCCAGTAAGCTCTTTTTTTTGTTCCACTAAAACTGATTTTGTGGAAAAACAGGAAATAAAATCATTTCTGTGCAGAGAATTGTAATGCTTTCCACCAATTTCCACCTCAAAGATCTGCATCTCGCTGTGCAGCATCCTGCTGCAGGGAGTTAAATATTACATGATGTTTCAGTGTCCTGTAACAGACACTAGCAGCTACATAACATGCTTCAGGCTCAGGCAGTAAACACACCGCCGTCCAGACATGACCAGTTAGCTGATCCAATACAATCACAGAGAAAATATACAGCACAAATATGATGAAAATTAACTTGCAAAGCTGTGAAAAAACAGACAAGATCTTACTTAACGACTATTGTTAACTAAATGTGAAATATTGTTAAGCCAAAACTCAATACCAGACTCCATCATGTCAGAAGCTGCTGAATCCAACATGGTGTGGTTTAACTTCACAAGTTAAACAGACCAGGATGAACCCAACCAAAGCAAAGACATTACTTTTTTCTTCTTCTTTATTTAGCCGTACAGGAAAAAGAAAGAAAGAAACAATGCAAAAGTGAGCATAATGTTACATGTGCAAGGAAGACAAGAAAACAAAACAAAAAATAAAAAAAAAAAGGGGGGGGCTTATAGTCCTTCTGGTATGAATGAGAACTCTAAAGAAATTAAAGTGTGTACATTGACAAAATAATGCTATTTAAAGACATGACCAATAAAAGAAATATATAAATTAATTATATTATTATTATATTATGATCATTATTATTATTATTATATTTATTGTTATTGAGATTTCAGATATCATCGGTCGATATTGGCATTTAAATGTCATATCCAAAAATATTGGTATTGTTGTTTTAGACCGACATTTTCATTAATGAAATCTCACAAGATCTCCTTAAATCTAATCTTGTTATCCTGGAAGAACTTCATATCCCAGCATTCCTTTCAGGGTCATGTGACTACGGTGCAGCTGCTGCTGCTGCTACAGACAGACTTGCTTTGAAGCTGCTGATAATGTGTCTGGTTTTAAGTTGTTGGTTAAGTTACCAAGTTGTTAGAAACATTAGAATTATGTTGATAATACCTGCTAGTATCTGATATATGGTAGTATCTAATACCTGCTAGTATCTGATATCTGGCAGCCAGATGTCCAACATGAACTCCTCTGGCTGAGTTAAAGAGATTTTGGGATCTTTGCTCTTGGAGCAGAATATAGTTGTATCTCTCAGAATATGAGAGATGCAACCTCACCGTTGTCTGCATAGATCAGTTTCTGTTGATATTGGAAATTAAGAGTTGGACAATGTCGTTACAGATATTGATCATCTCTAATTCTCATTATTATAATAATAAATCAGATTTATATAACATTTTTATCCTCTCTACAGTCCCACGCGGTGGTGGTAAACCCGCCACAGCTTGCCCAGGACAGACTGACAGGAAACGAGGCGAGTGAGGTTCCTTGCTCAAGGACACGACAGATTGACTGGGACGAAGCGGGACTTGAACCTCTGCCCCTCCAGTTACTGGACGACCCCCTCCACTGGTGGTCGCCTCAGAGGAAGCAACGAAACAACGTCATGAAGCAACGCAGAAAACTGGCGGAAATAAACATAGCAGGGAGTAAAATAACCATCAGACTCACATGTAACACAAACTCATGACTTTTTATACATCGGGACACACACACACACAGATTAAAAAGCATAGGAACATAAACACCTCCATTAATGTTTACCACCTCTTCATCTCCAAGTCTTAAAGACTAAATGTCAGGAAATTTTGTTTATTTCCCACACACTAATTTTCAGATTAAATGCCACATTTCCTCATTCACTTATCAAAAATGCATAAATTAGGATGAAGTATTGAAAAAAGGTTGAGTAGATATTAAACACTTCATGTTGTGAAGACCTTTTTATACACGTTTTATCCTTTTTACCTTGTGAACACGGTTCATTTTAGCACCTCCACCTCGAGGCTAATTCCCTCTACGGGCGAACTTGCTTGGTAATAAAGTCTGATTCAGACTTTGTGATTAATATTTGTTACTCTGTCAATCCTACAATCAGCCCGAGTTAGAAAAGATTTAAGGGTTTTCATGTGAACCGAGGATCAGAGCAAATAAACCGATCTGCTTCAACAGTTAATCAGCTGGTGGAGATGTTTTTATTCAAACGCGAATGCAACGTTAAGTCTTTTCCAGCAGAGTGAAGGAGTTCCTGCCAACGTCATCCAGTATGGGAGCTCGGCTGGTCAGCGTGATAGGAGATCTTCATGATACCACCGACTCCATCCAGACCCTCGATGAGTCTTTGCTTGTCACTCTGAATGCGTTTACCCCAACACCAGGGAATCCTCCATTTCCCATCATTCTACCAGGTGTTGAATGACTTCACTGGTCTACTTGGATTTCACATCAACCATTTTCCCTTACAGCTAAACGTTGTGGAGCCAAGAAACCAACGGTAAGATCAACCTGCTCAGAGGTGAAGGTGGGATCAGAGCGCATCCATGCTTTCTTTTTCCACCGCGGCACATTCAGATTGAATAAAAGTAGCTAGCTCAGCTTATAAACAGAAAACAAGCATCCATCCGGTAAAATGTCTCATTCGTGAATCCAGAAAACAGATCACGACTCTCATGTCTTCCACCATCAGGTTCTGACCTGCCGCAGTGGCCACACACAAACATAAATAAGAAACAAACAAGGTTATTTAATTACTGTGTGGCTCCCACTGGGGTCCCCAACAAGGTTATTATAGTTAAAACTAGCAAAATAATGAAAACTAACATTAAAAAAAACATTTGTTAGCTGAAATAATAATACAAATTACTTTTATTTAAAAAAAAAATACAATAACTGAAACTGTATGGTGTTTACAAAAAAACTTTTAAAAAATTGAAAAGAAATCCTTAGTTTTGTCTTTGCAAATGTATTCAATGCATAAGCCTTTTAGGTTGAGATTAAATTGATTTTTTTATTTTATTTTGCAAAACCATGATGTTAAAATAATGAACAATTATCATAATTAAAATGTGCCAGGGAGAGGTAAGAAACCCAAAATGGGCTTACATGAAAACCTCACCCACATAAAGTATAATTAAAAACAAAAAGATGCAGGGAAAAAAGGTGGTCAAATAATTATATAATGAAATAATAGAATATATTCATAAAGCTCCCCTTGGCAAAGCAAATCTATTACAACACAATAAAGCAGCCAGATCATTATTCTGCTTGCTATGAGGCTGGACAGGACAAGTTAAAGACAGAGGAAAAAAAAGATAAACAGAAAAAAATAAGGCAAAAAAGAGAAATATAAGAACAACAACAACAAAAACCCTACCGGGTTTACTACAGGTGTCTGCTTCATACGGCACTTAAAGTGCTGGTGACACGATTATCATTTCATGTAATGCTACTATACAATATTACAGCAACACTAAATGAGTGGCTCAGTGGAATTGTAAGTCAAACAGACTTGTTTTCACAGAAATATCTTAAGTTTTCTGAGTTTGAAAGGAGCTCTGCAACAGCGACTAAGAAAAACACGCCGCCATATTGCGACGTCAGCGGGAGAACTCGGGCGGCTTTTTTCTTTTTTTTTATTTACTCGGTCAGCTAACAACAAGCAACATGGAAGCGGTGGACGGTAACGATGATGGTCCCTGCCTGGAATTGATTTGTTTGGCGGAATCATCAGACAGTTCAGAAGAGTTAGGTGATGTTGAGGAATATAGAGGCATCACACTTTATAGATTTGAGCCTTACCAAACGGACTTCATGCCGAGTGAGCAAGACTCTGAAAGCGGGAGTCCGGAGAAGATGACATGGTCATTGCAGCAGCAGAGGGAAACACACGGCAGGGGAACACCGATTGGTATGTCTTTGTTATACATTACGATTAGCATTTTTTGTTGTTAGTGATTTGTTTATATAATAATTTGTGAATAAATGTAACTATTTAAAAAACTGATTTTTAACCTCTCCACACCCACCTGGACACCAGCGCCCATTTAGCTGTGTTTTCCATTAACAACAGCAAGCCACTATATGGACATATACATGGTTATAAAGCTTAGATAAATACATAAAAAGAAGCAACTGCGTCTCCCTACCTTTGAAGTGGATCCAGAAGCCATTTTATAAGTCCAATCTTCAATTGTTTACATTGTTTACAGTCCTTCTGTTCGTAAGTTCGTAAGGGTTCACCAATTTAAAGTAATCAAAAATATTTTTGATGAAAACGATTCTGTAGTGTGAAAATAGCCGACACACAGAAAAAAAAATCATTTTTCACCGTCCAAAAATCCGCTCGTCACAGCTACACGGTTTGTTTAGTAACATCTTGCTACGACCCCTAACGTAGCTGTTGGGGTGTGCTTGTTTTCCTCACTCTCCTTCCTGCAAAACAAGTGTCCACATCCGTTTTAGTCTAAATTCAACCCTCAGACACTCCTCGTCTTAAAACAAGCGCTCTCAGCTTGGAATCCCATTCGACAGCACACAGCGCTGACAGCACAGCTAAAAGTCCCGTAGCTGGAAACTTGAATAAACTTACGCCATTCTTATGAGTGTTTGGACAAAAACCTGCAACACAACGCGACGGCATATCTGTAACCTTTAGCCAGTAAAGCTAAAACAAAAGGAGAAACTGTTAGCAAAACCGCTAGCTCTCCAGTCAACAAGCCGGGTGGGCAGTCTTTCGCTGATGTCACATCCGGTTTTGTACTCCTGTGGTGAACAGCGCCACAGTCTGGTCAGAAAAGCAGCGATGTTTTCTAATAACTCATTTATGCAGCTGCGGTTGTTTATGTTACATAGATCATCATGAAGGACGTTTTGGTCTATAAAACATGGCAAAAAATGTTAAAATCGTGTCACCAGCACTTTAATGTTCTGTGACATGATGTGTTAATCGTTTGCCCGGGTCACACCGGCTGGATGGTGAACTTTAGGAGAAAGCGACAGAGTCCTGTTTGGGATTTCTTTGATTACGACCATGTCAACAATAAAAGTGTAGTAGTACTTGTAGTAGAAGCAAGTGACACAATACTGTATGTGGAATACTTCTGAAGGGGAAAAACCCCACGAATCTGAAAGTCTAACTGAAAAGTTTGCACAAGAGGGCTAACCAGGAGTACCCGGGCAAGGTCGCCTGTCTGCAAAAGCGTATATTGCTAAGTTTTCAGCATACAACACTTGATTTTGAACATACCTGATTAATACCTATAATTTACAAAAAAAAAAAACACTGAAACTAATAAAACTTAACACTTTCAAAAGATAAAAATAAAAACTAGATAGTTTTTGTTAGTTTTTTTGAGCAGGCTAACTGAATTTAAGAACAAAAGTCAAAACTAATAAAAACTGAAACTAGACTATTATAACCTCGGTCCCCAAAGACTCCAGGGGGCCCATGAGGTTTGTTCAGATCAGGTGTGATTGTCCACGCAGAGACAAGCTAACGTCCATCAACTCAAGTTTGTTTGCACCATTTGAGCCTGAAAACTAGGCCCGATTAAAATCTGCAATCCATGGGTTGACCTTATGGATCAACACATCTAATCAAAATCAATCAATCGATGTAGAGATAATAACAGGAAAATGCAACATTCAACACAGAAACACCAACATTCCAGACAGAAATAAAACCAAAGCTTGTATATTGTAGGAAGAGTCAATACTTCACTATAAACCCCCTTCATCTCCATGGAAACCAGCAGGAACACAGACGAACATTAGCAGAGTTTTTTAGGGCAGATTTCTGATTGGCTGCCAGAGTTTCTGTCCCACAGAGATGAGACAGACATCTTCATCAGCACAGTCTCTGCTTTCATATGATACATCATGTAAAACAATTTGGGAAAAACTGATTAAAGCCACTCTTATAGAAGAAGAATCACTTTCCTTCCATGCGACGGTACATTTTCCTAAAGTTTAATATAAAATGAAGCTGAATCAAAGATCAGGGTTTCTGTAAGTTATCTAAATGAGATTATAGGACACAGAAATGTTAATTCATCCTTCCAGAAGCTGCAGCTTCTGGCCTCAGGTCTGCCGTTTTTATCTTCCAGCTTCTTTTTGTATCAACATAAGAGATAGAAATAAAAGTATAGAGACATTCTGAGTTTAAGGGGGCTGACGGAGAAACTGTGGCTCTGCCTGAGGCCTCGGCTTCAGTGCTTAAAGGGAAACACTCTCACAACTGAAGCATCGCTTTTCTCTCTGACACGAACAAGCGAGACGCCTCTGATGCTCGCTGGTTTCCAGCTGTGGAGGAGATTTGTTCACAGAGTAATAACAGACGACATCGTCGCATCACTGATGCAAGTTTCCGTCTCACGAGAGCTCGCGTTTTACCACACAAGACAAACAGCCAGAAAAGATTTTCCTTCTAGCTGCTGCAGAGTTTTCAGTTCTGATTAGGGATGGGCGATATGTTATTGTGTGCAATATATCGTCTAAGAAATTCCTCACGGTAATAATGTGTCATCTCATGATAAAAATCAAGTTGTATTTGCAGTTCCACGACTCTGATTTTTATAAGCCAAGTTATTTTTGCTGTTTGCACCGTTTGAATAAAGGTCGTATTTGTTCTCAAATTTCAAACTTGTTTGATTGATGTCATTACAATCTTGCAGTACAGGTGTACTACTTGAACTTAACTGATGTAGCTTAGTGGCTTCTAGTATTATTTTAGGACTCCCCAGACAGAATGTAGGTGTACAATACAAA
Source organism: Atherinomorus stipes (assembly GCA_023101725.1). Classification (NCBI taxonomy): domain Eukaryota; kingdom Metazoa; phylum Chordata; class Actinopteri; order Atheriniformes; family Atherinidae; genus Atherinomorus; species Atherinomorus stipes. The sequence continues at coordinate 507,464 of JALJCO010011078.1, read as the reverse complement.
AGACTAGGCCGATATTGGTTTTTTTTATCGTCACTTATCGTTACTAGGGCTGTCAAAATTGCTCCAAAATGACTTTTGAATATTTGTTGTAAAATGAACACATAATTCGAACATATTAAAATATCCATTTGAGCATTATGCCAACAGGAGGACAAATTAATATAAGACAACTACTTGTACAGGTAGTTTTTACTTTTATTCAAATTAGGGATGCACTGAAAATTCGTCCGGCGCAAGTTTTTGGCTGAAAATGACCCGAAAGTGCATTTTCAGTTTTCGGCCGAAAGACATAAATCACCGAAACAACACGGCAGAAACTTGTGATGACGCAGCAAACAGCATCCAGCACGCGACTTCTACAGTTTGCTTTTATGTGAGAACATATTTAATTCCAGTCTGTCAGCAGGTCAGTCTGTTATAAGCCTGGAAATTTAAAAGGCATTATGCAATTTACACGCGTGGGGTCAAACTAAATATTTCATTTTGAATTTGACTTCATATTGTGCATTGCTGTAATGTCAGTGGTAAACAAATATTTGGATACTTTTGTATTTGACTGATTGCAATGCCCCCCCCCCCCCCTGAATTTTTTTTGATTTTAGTTATGTTAGTACACATCATAGCCAAAATGCTACGGTTCTAATAATTGATGTAATAATTTCTTTTGGTGTTTCGGTTTTTGGTTTCGGCCTTGGTTTGCTCATTTTTTGTTTTCGGATTCATTTAGAATTTAAATCTCAACCATCAATGATGGAAACAAAGCATCATCAGCTGAATCAGTTCATAAAATCTGATCATCAGCATCTTCCTCATATACAAGCAACCTAATCATGCTTTTATTATCCCGCTCATCGTAACTGCTTTTTAATCAACAAATCCAAACAGAAAATGCAGGTTTTCCTGCACTCAGCGCTTCCCTCCAGCATCCTCCACGCAGAACAAGCAGAGGTTTAACACAGGAGAGAAGAAGCATGAGACTCAGAGGAGGTGAGAAAGATGAAAGAAGGCGAAGGAGAGCTCTGTGGTACCACATCAAAGACCAGCAGCATCCTCAGAGTGGGCAGAAGCCACGACTTAAACAGCATTTAGGAGGTCAGTACCAAGGTCATAAACCAGGAGGGAGCCTCTCCCAGAGGCAGCACCAGCAAAATGTGAAGCTTATCCAAGCTGGACCGGACCAGACCGGACCGGGCCGGACCGGGCCGGACCGTCAGAAAGTTCCGTATGCAAACAGGAAACAAGGCAGCCGCTGTCTTACCTTCCTGCACCGCCTGGAAGGGGTTGTTGGCCTCGATGAGCTTTATGGAGTGCGTGATCTTCTCGCTCTGCAGGATGTCGTCGCTCAGACTGAGGTCAGACACGGCGAGCTGGAACACCTCGTCGTCCCGCACCGCGTTCTCCTCAAATATCGCACCTGCACAGGTGAAAACGGGAGGAGAGGGCTGATCACTGCACTGCTGTCCAGAAACCCCAAGAAGATGTCAGATTCATTTACTGAGTTTCTAAAGGACAGTAGAAACATCACAGAACACGTGTTCATCCACCTTATTCACAGCCCCCATGAGCCCCTGCGTGAAACATGCGATCGACTTCCGGTTCGACCGGAAACAACGTCTATTTACATGCTAGATATTTACGCTACTCCACTTTATATGAGACTTTTAGGTAAACAATGTAGGAACATCAGCTGTCATAGCTCAGGCAGGACAAGGTTACACGAGGAAGAGGTTTCCCTCTTCCTCGTACAACAGACGGGTGGGAGGAGGATATAAAATCTGGCCAAAAATAACAAACAGTAGCATTATTAGCCGCGTTAGCTTTGTCACATCTGACTGTGAAGCAATAAGCATATTAAAAGCCTCGAGGCTCATCACTACCTACATTAGTATTATTTTATCATTATTATAACACTTAATTTAAAAATATAATTAATAATTAGGGATGCACGATATTGGAATTTTGGCTGATATCCGATATGCTGATATTTTAAAACTCATGTGGCTGATAACGATATCAATACCGATATTAAAGCTGAAAAAAATAAGCAGTCATTGCAAATAGCAGTTTTGTTATCCATTTCTGACACTTTGAAAAATAGGGGTGGGAAAAAATATTGATACTAAAAAATACCGAAATATCTCAATATTTTCATATGCCGATATCAAATCGATATTTAAAAATGCGGTATCGATCTATCTTACTTACAAAATCTCTCAAGATGTCATAGTTCTGTTACAAAACCTCACAATATTTTGTAAATTCTTAAGAGGTTTCATGACAGAACGGTAAAATCTCGCAAGATGTCATCGTTCTGTTACAAAATATCACAATGTTTTGTGAATTCTTGCAAGATTTAGTAACAGAACGATGAAATATCGCAAGATTTAGTTAGTCAAATAGATCCATTACCGCATTTTTAAATGTCAATATGATATCAGCATATGAAAATATCGCAATATTTCAGTGTATCGATATTTATTTCCCATTCCTAGTCTTTAGAAGTTTTAAAGTCTGTAAAAATTTAGTTTTTGAAGAAGAACAGGATTTTTTTTTTTACTTTAGAAATAGAGGGCTGATTGATTAGATATCGATTAAATATCGGTGGGGTGGCCGATGTCCGATACTCAGTTTTAAGGCCGATATAGACCAAAACCGATAAGGGGCCAATTATATTGCGCATCCCTATTAATTATATATTTATTTTAAAATAAATTGTATTTATTATTATTTTTATTATTATTATTCTAACTCTGTACAGAGCAGATAAAAGATTAAAAACAGTAAGCTAAAACACAAAACATAACAGGTACCACATGAAAACATTGGATTAGTCCTGTGGACTTCAGTAGAGTCTGTACAGAAGAGTTTTGAGTCTGGATTTAAATAGAGGGAAACGTCTACTGTACGGACATCGGAAATTCCAGAGATGTGGAGCACGGTAATACACAATAATAAGGTTGGTCGTGTTTTGTTGAAGGAGGTGGGATACCATCTTATTTACTTAACAGCAGATGTATATTTTTTATTCACAAAATGTGACCATTTGCTCGCAGTCTGGAGCCCCGCAATCACGCTCTATCAGACCGAGGTGCGTGTTTTACACATCGCTCTTGTAGCCATAAATTTAACTTTCTCTGGTTGTAATTACAACCATTAACAGCGCAACATATTCCCAAACCGTGCAAGGACATTTTATGGGGGAAATAGTTTAGAAATGTTATGAATACTCTTGTTAAAATGTCTGAATAAACCGCGAGCAGAAGCGACAATTTACACTTTGAGTCAAAGGCTGAGTGCCATTTCCGGTATCTCACAGGTAGTTGATCGCATAATCGTTTGTACATTCGTTAGCTTAGGAAGAAGGTGGATAGGAATGGAACTTTTATCTCGAGATAAAGCCTCAATATTACAAACAAAAATGTAATGAAATTGATTTTGATTCTGCAACGTTTGTCTTGAAATGTTGGATGTATAACTTACTTGAAAGAACCCGCTATAAAACATGTTCTTGTCATTTTTTTAAAAAAGGGGTTATTTTTCATAAAATGCAAGTTTAATCAATGTAACACTGATTTTGATCTTTAAATAAAATCCTCATCCACAAACATGTATAAAAATAATGTATCTTTATTTTCATAAATACAATGGCAGTATGTGATCAACCTGGCATTTAAATGTTTAAAGTAATTTAAATACACCCATATTTGGTTGTTTCTATTAAGAGTTAGGCTGACCAAGGTTATAAAAGTTTTGGATATTTAATTAGTTTCAGTTTTTATTTAGTTTTGACATTTTGTCTTTCAATAGTTTTAGTTAGTTTTCTGAGCAGGTGTACTAGTTTTTTATTTTTTGGAAAATGCTTAGCTTTAGTTTACTTTTTTTCATTAGTTTCAGTGTTAGTTTTAGGGTGTTTTTTTTTTTTTGGGGGGGGGGGGGTATTTTGTCAATTTTGTCAAACCAATACAACAAAGTAAATAGATTAAATAGAAAGATTTCATATCAACACAAAAGGCTTATTTATCAAACAAATTTACAAGACTACAACTAAGGATGTTTTTGCAATAATTTTAGTTAGTTTTGTAAAGACACAATACAGTTTCAGTTAGTTATTGTTTTTCTTTTTAAAACTGTCATTTTAATTTTTATTTCAGTTAACAAAAATGTTTTTTTCAATTTCAGTTCTCGTTTTATTTTTAGTTTTAGTCAACTATAATAACCTTGCGGCTGACTGAGCAGTTTGAGCAAAGAAAAGGTAAAGAAAATGGAAAAGTAGAGATTTCATAGCAGCTTCTGATAGAGATGTTTTTCCTTTTGTCCTCTATTAACCTTAAAAAGTTATCAATCTGTCCTGTTAACCTTTAAAAAAAAATTACACTAGAATTTCAGGCTCCTTCAACAGAAACACTTTCTTACAAGAAAAGGCATCCCAAGCAGAGAAATGACCTGAAAGGACAAAAGAAGCGGGTCGTAAAGACCTACAAGGAATAAATCAATTATATTCTCTCGGTTCAGCATCGACTTTTCCATTCAGCACCGAGTTCTGGTCAAAGGGGGAATTTTAGTTCACGTTTCCAGCTGAAAAGACTAGTATAATGGATTTGTTTTAATGGTTATATTATTGGTCTGCAGTGAGGCTGTATGAATAAAGCTGGATAATAAATTAAAATATTAACCTTCTAATATAAAATTGTCAATTTCAGACATTTATAATGCTTGTGGACCTGTTCTAGAAAGCTTTTTATTTTTTATAGCAGATGCTAAAGAAGCTAGCAACTGAAACTGCGTCACAGATGCGTCCAATTAGATGTTAATTAACAACAGGTGGAAACTTCTGGTTAGTCTGGTTCCAAAGAACTGCCGTGAAACTAAATACCAATTAATTATTTAACAAATAAAACTTCAAGAAAATAGATACGTTTTGAAGGTAGTCTTATGTTTGACGAGCTAGTTAAACACTAACCTCTTCAGTCGCTGGTGTTCCGTGTGGAAACGACGTCGTCCGTCAGTGAACCAGGAGGTGTTACAACGTCCAGCTAGCTAACAACTAATAACTAATAGCTAACTTACAACTAACTAGCAACTAATAGCCTAAAGTTAATACACATTTACAGTTAATGACAGCGGCTACAAACCACCAGAGTGAGCCGGGAAAATGATTTATTCCAACTGGAAAGTCCTGTCTGATCCGGTCTGATCTGGACCCGATGAAGTCTGATTAAAACGTCCACCTGTCATCAGCCAATCAGCAGCGGAGATTCATGGTTGCGGCCAAATCCAACCAATCACTGCCTTTTCCGTTAAATGCCATTAAAGAAAAGGCTAAATTCACAATAATTATTCACTTAACAACATACTTGAAAGAATAATATTAAATATATATTTTAGATTTAATAAAATAAAACATTGAACTTAAATTTCTGGTTTAAAAAAACAATTAAAAAAAACAGACGTCCACTGTTCAGGAGCAAGGACCAACATACCTGTCAACAGGTGCAGAAGTCTGAACGTTACAGAAACCACCTGATTGCCTCAAAGTGGTGCTCAAGAAAATTCTTAGTTCAGGAGCCCCATCACCCTTGTTTATTGCTTTAAACATTGTTTGTTTGTTTAGAATATTAATTTGTAGTTACTTCATTCAAATTCAACTTATTTCACTGACAGCTGATTTTTTTTCTGTCTTTACTAGGAGGGAATGAATAATTTGTGTATGTATCGAATATCTAACAATACAGAGTTTTAATTTATTTTATCAACTTGTGTTCTGATGATGAGCTCTGTGTTGAAAACTCAGTGGATCTGTGTTTACATTCAGATCTGGTGTTTGGAACTACTTTGGTTTTCATATCACGTATGACCCTGATGGTAAGCTGTTGTAAACTAAAGCACATTGGTTTAAAAAAGGCTTTTTTTTTTTCTTTTCTTTTTTTTTTGTAACGAAAAAATATTGAACTGTAACACTAAAGTATCAAACCGAACTGAATCGTGAAATTTTTGCATCATTGCACCATATCATATAAATATAGGATATATATATATGCATAAATCTATGATGAATGACGGAGCTGTATCGCTCAAAACTTTTAATTAAATTTAATTATTCAGGGTTTTTGTTGATTGCATCCAGGAAAAACAGTATAGCTGTTTCAGTCATTTCAAAAACCATTTTATATCTTAGTCATATTTCACTTTGATCATTTACTGCGAGCTCTGTGGCATTAAAGGATTTTGATATAGCAGAGGCTTAGCGCATTTCCCACTCCATTTTCAAAAGACATCCAACCATAATCATACATGTTTAGCTGTCAACCACGAGACTTTGATTGTGAGATATAAGATGCTAGACTCATGTTCATTTCATCAGTGGCGCCACAATACTTTACTTTCTAGTTGTGTTTCTGCAGAATTTTTAAAAACCTGCTTTTGCCAAAATACATTATCTGTATAACATTGTGGGCACAGATTTACAGGTTGCTAAGGTTACATGCAAACACAATATGTGATGACAAAAGTTGTTCATTTAGGCTTTAGGCTGTCACATCACGTGGTTTGGTTGAGATGAAAGTCAGTGAGAGGTGAAATATCCGTACTCTTCCTATGCAGCTGCTCTCACAAGCACCGGAGGTCACGTATCCTCCAAACATCAATATCTGCCTGCATGCACATGCACCACATAAGCATCTCCTCCAGTCTCACCTGCACCTCTAATATCCTCTGCGCAGCCAAAACTACATGTTGATGCCAGCTACTCCATCTCTCCGCCTCGGTGAGCATGATGCGTACGTGCCAGGAACAGACAGTTAACAGTGCCAGCTTAGCCTGAGGCAGAGGCTGCTTGTAGGAAAACAACATGCTGGATTTGGTTCAGCAAATATATATTGTAAGATTTCTGGAGGTGTGAGACACAGTTGTAATAAACCTGTTAATTTCTACTTTAAAGTTCCTGACGCTCTGGAAATCTTGGCTTAACCATGACTGGGCTGATTTATAAGATATTTTCTGGGAGCTTTCCCCATCTAAACCTTTCCACATCACATTTAAAACTATCATAAACATGTTTTTCTCATTCTGATGTGACTTAACTCTTTTTCAGCACGCTGTATTTCTACCAAGAAAACCAAAACATTCCATGAGTTGTCTTTTAAACAACATTCAGCTTTAGAGGTGTGACAAAACACAGATACACTGCGATATTTTATGTTGAAATATCATATTGATATTAAAAATTGCTGTATTTATATATTTTTTACTGATGCTCTGTTACAAAATCTTGTGAGATTTTGTTGTTCTAGTGTTGGTCCAGCATGTAGAAAAGTCTCTACTTTCCTGTGTGCATCTGCAGGTTCGGGCTAAACTTTACACAGTAGAAAGTACACGTTAAAATGTGTGTCCAGGTTTTTGTAGACCACCCAGTTGTTGGAGGTTATGTTGACTAACTCAGGGTTCTTGCAGGTTTCAGTCAGATAAATTTAACACCTTTATAAATCAGATTTAAGACCAACATGATTGGAAATTCAAAATAGGGGTGGGACTTGATTTAAAAAATTTTATTTAATTACAGGGCTTTTAAAAGATTCTAGTAAACAGCTGAATAAAAAATACAATTGAGTATATATGAAGGATTATTTTTAAATTATGTGAATTTTTTTTTAAATGTGTGAAGCACTTTGTGCTACCAAATGGTATGAAAGGTGCAATATGAGAAAATAAATTTGATTTGAGACAGACACTAATTTTGTTAATGCAAGCACCACTCAAGAAAAATGCATTTAATTGTATTTCAATTTTTAAAAAATATACAAATATACAAAAATATCTCTTGTTGCATCTGAACCTTTCAGAAGGACGGACAGAATCAACTTCTGATAAATTATTCAGTGATAAATTATTCTGTGTGGTCATACTCCTCAGGAATGAATAAAAGTAAAATATTAAGACTTGTCTAGATCAAATTTAAGACCTTGGATGAAAAAAATGGCCCTTTTTTAAGACCTTTTAATGTAGGCAAAATTATGCAATACAATGGCATTGTGAGGTACCGTGTGATTCCCATCCCTACATTATAACTCAGAGGAGAAGGCTCGGATAAGAGCAGAATAAGGAAACTCTGGTATTCCTCGACATCATGCAAAGGTTTCTGCTCTTGACACGTTACCTGAGAGAAAGAGGGCCAGGTCACTTAGACTTGTTTGCTTTAAAATGTTAGACAAATATTCCTGAAACGTGGACAGATGGACGTACGGACAGAGAGGCAGCCCTGATGGATGGAACCTTCTAGTTTCTCTCCAGACAATTTGTCATGCACAATTAAAGAAATCTTGCCAACGAGTGAGAATTCAATTTGCCGCTGGTGCTCATTCATCTTGTCGCGTTTCCACGTGAACTCATCTGAGCAGCAGCAGCTCTGTGGAGGACCTGAAGGCCTCCCCCTTCAGCCCGGCGACGGGATGCTGTCTCGCTTCCAGGCTTGATCGATCAGTCATCTTGTTTTGGAATTGCAGTCAGTCGAGCTGAGACTGAATCCGGCTGCACCGGACGGAGACGTGCTCGTGGAGTCACGTCAGGTTTTTATTTTTCTGCAGATTGTTGAGCTTCTACGGAAGAGGATTAGGGCCACTAGAAAAAAAAAAAAAGAATTCTGAGAAAAAAGTCAGAATTCTGACTTTAATCTCACAATTCTGAGAAAAAAGTCAGAATTCTGACTTTAATCTCAGAATTCTGACTTTTTTCCAGAACAGTAAAAAAAAATAAAAATTTCAGGATTTTTTTTTTTTCAATTTCTGAAAAAGTCAGAATTCTGACTTTTTTCTCAGAATTCTGAGATTAAAGACAGAATTCTGAGAAAAAAGTCAGAATTCTGACTTTAATCTCAGAATTCTGACTTTTTTCCAGAACAGTAAAAAAAAAAAAAAAATTTAAGTTTTTTTTTTTTCAATTTCCCAAAAAGTCAGAATTCTGACTTTTTTCTCAGAATTCTGACTTTAATCTCAGAATTCTGAGAAAAAAGTCAGAATTCTGAGAAAAAAGTTTCTGACTTTAATCTCAGAATTCTGACTTTTTCTCAGAATTCTGACTTTAATCTCAGAATTCTGACTTTTTTCCAGAACAGTAAAAAAAAAAAAAAAAATTTTCAGGATTTTTTTTTTCAATTTCCGAAAAAAGTCAGAATTCTGACTTTAATCTCAGAATTCTGACTTTTTTCTCAGAATTTTTTTTTTTTTTTTGTGGCCCTAATCCTCTTCCGTAAGCTTCAAACTTTAAGAATTCAGATTCAGACGACTTCATTTATCCCCTATAGGAGCAACTGTGTTTGGAGACACTGTTTGCAGCAAAAGGACGCATAATAATTACACAGGGATCTGTCAGTATACTGGACGGAGGAAAAGCAGAACATCCAGTCAAAGCAGCAGCTTCACCATCAGCAACAACGTCACAAGTGCTTCAGCAGAAATAAATAAATGAAATTAAATGAAACTTTAAAAACAACAAATGGCAGAAGGAATAAAATAATTTGCTTATCGATTTGTTTTCCTACTGGGAGCCAGATAGCACCTCCCAGAGGGCATCCAGAAAAACCGGATTTGAAGCACCTGCCTGCTCCATAGTGACCTGCACACCCATGATCCTGCTGAAGGTTTCACAATGCTGACAAACAATAGCACCAACACATCAGAGAAAAACTTGAAAGACTCAATAAACTCAGAAATGTGTTTGGATACATTAAAAGGATTTAATTTCCACAGCAGGTAAATACGCTGTTGGTCTTTTTTGGTTATAGCCTCTGTGTTTATTGAGGGGTTTTTGTATCAAACTTTAGTTCAGAGTCAATATTGTGCCCAAGCATTTATATGTGTCAACTAAGAGGAGGAACAAATATCGATACGCTGAAATATCACAATATTTTCATATACCGATGTCATATTGATATCTAAAAATGTAGGATCGATCTATCTTACTAATGAAATCTTGCGAGATTTCATGACAGAACAATGAAATCTTGCGAGATTTCATCGTTTTATGATGAAATTGTCATGAAATTTTGTGAAATCTCGCAAAATTTCATGACGATAAAATTTTGCGAGATTTCGTTGGTATAATAGATCGATACTGCATTTTTAAATATCAATGTGATACTGGCAAATGAAAATATTGTAATACTTCAGTGTTCAGATATTTTTTCCCTGCCCCTAGTGTCCATGATGCTGCTTTTCATGTTTTTTAGCTTTTTTTTTTTTTTAACCCTGAAATCAATTACAAGTTGTTACGTTTTTGTCACGTTGAGGTCCAGGTAATTTTCTCCTCCACATCAAGCAACAAAGTCAGACAAGACTCTTACATTTATTTACTCCCATAACAGATCTAATTTACTTTTTTGTAGAGATGCCTGATATTGTCATTAAAATATGATATTGGCAAATATCTGTATTGGGTTGTTTTTTTGGACCAATATTTTCACCAACAAAATCTTCCGAGATCTCAATGTCACTGTTATTCACTGTTGTCCTGGAAGAACTTCATTTCCCAGCATTCCTTTCAGAGTCATGTGACTACGGTGCAGCTGCTGCTGCTACAGACTGACTTGCTTTGAAGCTGCTGATAATATGTCTGCTAGTATCTGATATATGGTAGTGTCTAATACCTGCTAGTATCTGATATATGGTAGTATCTAATACCTGCTAGTATCTGATATATGGTAGTATCTAATACCTGCTAGTATCTGATATATGGTAGTATCTAATACCTGCTAGTATCTGATATATGGTAGTATCTAATACCTGTTAGTATCTGATATATGGTAGTATCTAATACCTGCTAGTATCTGATATATGGTAGTATCTAATACCTGTTAGTATCTGATATATGGTAGTATCTAATACCTGCTAGTATCTGATATATGTTAGTATCTAATACCTGCTAGTATCTGATATATGGTAGTATCTAATACCTGCTAGTATCTGATATATGGTAGTATCTAATACCTGCTAGTATCTGATATATGGTAGTATCTAATACCTGCTAGTATCTGATATATGGTAGTATCTAATACCTGCTAGTATCTGATATATGGTAGTATCTAATACCTGCTAGTATCTGATATATGCTAGTATCTAATACCTGCTAGTATCTGATATATGGTAGTATCTAATACCTGCTAGTATCTGATATGTGGTAGTATCTAATACCTGCTAGTATCTGATATATGGTAGTATCTAATACCTGCTAGTATCTGATATGTGGTAGTATCTAATACCTGCTAGTATCTGATATATGGTGGTATCTAATACCTGCTAGTATCTGATATGAATGGTAGTATCTAATACCTGCTAGTATCTGATATATGGTAGTATCTAATACCTGCTAGTATCTGATATGTGGTAGTATCTAATACCTGCTAGTATCTGATATATGGTAGTATCTAATACCTGCTAGTATCTGATATATGGTAGTATCTAATACCTGTTAGTATCTGATATCTAGCAGCTAGATGTCCAAAATGAACTCCTCTGGCTGAGTTATGAAGATTCTGGGATCTTAGCCCTACTTTTTTGTTTTTAGATGTTTGTGATGCTAACGGCCAGAAACCAGTAACATTTTTTTAAACACCATCCTACTGGAGGATATATCTGACTAAAGATAAAACCATCTGTCATTAATGAGAGAAGCACAAAGTCCAGATGTGCCGTTTCTTAATTTTAGAAAGTTATTAGATGAATATAATTCTTGTGTTGAATTGCTTTTTTACATTTGTCTTAAAATAAAACAGCAACTTTGTGCTTGATGAATGAGATGTGCTGGAAAAAAGTCTGAAACAAAGAAGACCGGAGTGACTTTGTCTGGTATCAAGCCGTCAGATGTTTGATGAAACAAAAGGATGAGGTCAGACTCTTACTGAGCAACTTATGACTAATCTACTGTTGAAAACACATCCAAAACAACACTGTCTGTGATGTTTATTTAGTGAACAGTTTTCAAACTTCCATCTTTCATTAACTTTAAACTTTATTTATCATCCGTATTAAAAGACATTGGCATCAATTATAAGGCTTCTCTTTTGTTTTTAATTACAAAAGTTGCAATGGGCATCCACCAGGTATCTATAAACTAGATTTTCAGCTCATGCGTGGGTCATTAAAATATAATTTATTTAGAAAATTGTGACAGGGACTACTTGTTAATTACAAATCTACTCAAACAAAGATGATGTGGAGTTCCCCAAGGCTCCATGCTGGGCTCCCTATTGTTCAGCATCAACATGCTCCTTCTGACTATATGCAGATGATGCTCAGCTCTATATTACAGTCTCATCAGGGACTCTGGTCAGCTTCAGTTCATGTCTTGGTCAAATTAATGCTTGGATATTCCAGAATCTTCTGCAGCTAAATAAAGATAAATCTGAAATGATTGTTTTTGGAACCAAAGATGATCAGGGTCCACTTTTAGTCAGCGATGTTAAAACCAACAGAACATTCCAGAAATATTGGTATCATTTTGGACTCTGGGCTTAAGTTTGACATCCACATTACAACTAGATCAGAGTTTTACCAGCTTAAGAACAGGTCTAGAATAAGGGGACTGATGGCTCAGCATGATTTAAAAATACTTGATTTGTTTTCAGTTGTCTTCACAACTATAGTGGAGTTTTTACAGGTCTTTCTAAAAGATCACTGGACAACTGCAACTGATCCAGACTTGTCCTCACAAAGACCTGAGACAGGGAACAAATCCCTCCAGTTCTCACATCTCTGGCTTCCTGTGAGACAAAAAATTGATTTTAAAATAAACATATTTGATCTGCTGATGACATATGAGCTAGCGAGACTTCTCAGATCATCTGGGTCAAGTTTGCTTTCGACCCCGAGAGTTCAAACTAAACACATCTCTAAACACACTCAGCAAGAAACCACCAGAAAACCTGATGTCTGAGTCTGAGTTCTGGTATAAACCATCTAACACAGCGGCTTTCAAACAGGGGATCAGGGCACCCATGTGGGTTGCATGATAATGTCTTAATTATTGCATAAATAATTAAGTTATCACTAATACCATGTTAAAAAACCCAATCTGCCATCATCTCAGCGAGAGAAGCTGATTTTTGGCATGTACAGTGGTCCTCAAAATTATTCATACTCTCCAATTAAAGAAAATTCTAAATTCACAATAGTAATTCAAATAACAGGAAACTAGAGAAACTAATAATAAATAAAAAATTTACAAAATTATAATTTAGTGAAATAAAATGCTGCTTTTGAATTGTGGTTGAAAATAATAATTTAAAAAAAGACAACCAAACAAAACTGTCCCAGACATATTAAAGCATCTTTCCCATGAACATGGACCAACATACCTGTCAGCAGGTGCAGACGTCTGATTGGACGAGAAAGTGTCTCAAAGTGTTGCTCAACAACATATTAGCTTTGAAGCCCCAGATTATTTGCCTGTTTTCATTGTTTGCATGCATGTTTTTAATATCTCTGTTGAATTTTTGTCATATAATTTTTTATCTATTATTACTTTAGTCAATTTCAACTTTTTGCACAGAGAGCTGATTTTTTTTTTCTGTCTGTAATTGGAGGGTGTGAATGATTTTGAGGACAACTGTAGGCGTCTTGTCACAGCAGTGAAGCGAATCCACAAGAAAACATTAATCCTCCTTATTTATGAAGTTTCTGATACTTTTCAAGCCTTGTAGAATTTTATCATTGAGTCCAGAAACAAAGTGATTACAGCTCCTGTTCTAAAAATCCACATTTGGTCCTATTTTGGTGAGAAAAGCTGAATTTTGGCTGAAGTTTTTTCCACAGCTGTTAACATAATCCACCAAAATCCACTTTATCCTCCTTATTTATGAAGATTCAGACAGATTCTGGTCTCAAATGAAGAGGATAGATACAGGATGACCTGTTAGATGTATCATGAACTACAGAGAAGGTTATTTTGGGGGCTCAAAAAGGTTGAAAACCACTGGTCTAAGAGTCAGAATGAGGACATGGAGGTCCAGGAAGGACTTTTAGCAGGCTACAAGAATTATTGTGAGGATTTACTGAGTGTTCATGTTGGGATTCTTGCAGATGCACTGTGGGAGTTTTCCTTTCAGGGTTAAGAGTAAAAGGAGGTGATTCTTTCACTGAATGACAGAGGGAGTTAATAAGGTTTGTAGTCGGCCACTTAAAGCTGATCGAGCCATTATTTGGTAAGAAAGAAAGAAATATGTTTAAAACTTTGCTGCTGTGGGAAGAGGAGCTGCAGGGCGCAGAGTGGGTTTTTTCCTTTCAATTATTTGTAGAGCCTGAGGAAGAAAATATGAGAATAAAGATGAGGGTGCAAAGTAGAAGAGTGCCACAGCAGCTGCTGCAGTAAAATGATGCTCTCTTTCCTGCTTTTAAACATCTGGCTGCAAGCCGCTCGTGATTTACTTTATTATGATGTTATACACACAGTATGTTTTTATAAGTATTCCCAGTTATTCTACATGGCATAGCCTCGTGTCAAAAAGGCACCATATTGCTCCAGAGTGTATTAACTGAAAGCCCAATTCACTTTAATCACCGAGCAGCTGAGTGGCACATTGTGAGGACTGACAGTCTCCATCCCACAACGTTGGTTTTCACTCTGCAGCAGCCTTCTGTTCTTTATTTACAACAGCACCAAACAAGCCTCCCTGCTGCGCTTTCTGCGCTGCTGTCTCCAACAAAGCAAGCCGATCGCTGCCTCACAAACACCTGACTGGCAGAAGGCTGGCAGCAGAGCATCACCACACCTTCGTCCGCTCTCAGAGTACTGGGAACACTGGGACGGCTGTGAAATGCAGGATAATCCAGAATGCAGGGATCAAAGCTCACGTGTGAATGTTGGGGCGGAAACCGCGTCCTGTGCAGGACGTGACATTAACCTGCGACAAATTCACAACAAAACGGGGGTCTTTCATTCGTTTATGCTTTTATGTTTTGACTCATCAGTTGATTGATTATTTGGTCTTTTGTTTAAACAATAATCACTTTTCAATTGTTTGAAAAAAAGTGTTGGATTTTTGCTTCTGATGATGATTTAATGGTGATTTTCCCCTGTTGTCTGATCAGCCAGCCTGCAGGACAGGTAGGATGAAGATGATGATGTAGGGAGGATGAGTGATGATGCAGGGAGGGAAGGAGCGCAGGAGGAGAAGAGAGCTGCAGGTTGAAGATGCTGCCAGGGAGGAGAAGAGAGAGCAGACAGGTAGGATGAAGATGATGATGTAGGGGTAGGATGAAGATGATGCTGCAGGGAGGATGAAGATGATGATGCAGGTAGGATGAAGATGATGATGTAGTACAGGTAGGAGAGAAGAGGAGGATGAAGATGATGATGCAGTACAGGTAGGATGAAGATGATGATGAAGATGATGATGCAGGTAGGATGAAGATGATGCTGCAGGTAGGATGAAGAGATGCTGCAGTAGGAGAAGATGATGGCAGGTACAGGGAGAATGAAGATGATGAAGCCGTACAGGGAGAATGAAGATGATGCCCGGGGGGGATGCAGTACAGGTAGGATGAAGATGCTGCTGCAGTACAGGGAGGATGAAGATGATGCTGCAGGTAGGATGAAGATGCTGCTGCAGGTAGGATGAAGATGATGATGCAGGTAGGATGAAGATGATGCTGCAGGTAGGATGAAGATGCTGCTGCAGGGAGGATGAAGATGATGCTGCAGGGAGGATGAAGATGCTGCTGCAGGTAGGATGAAGATGACACTGAAACCTATAAAAAAAAGGGTCTTTCTTTCCTCTCAGGATGTTTAACTTGATCCTAAAATCTGGCTTCATCGTCAGAATCAGGATGAAATAACTCCCAACGTTTAATATGAATTTTCCTTCTGGGATGAATAAAGTATTTTTCATTTCACGTCATTAAACTCTGGAGAAACCAGACTTTTCTTTTCCATCAGAGTCTCATCAGACTGTAAAACATGCGCCTCCGTTAAATAAACACACAGCATTTATGAAAAGTGGACAAATAGAAATCATTTGGCGCATTCTCGTCCATAAATCTTTAAAGCCAGACTCTAAACTCCTGAATGAGCTGAATTCTTTATAAAGGCCACCGAAATAAAAAAGACTCTTTTTAAGTTGCTGGATAAATGAATGATTTGTGAGTCTGACCTTCTGGGCATATTTGCAAACATTCCTACGTTACACTGAAGGAGGGAACTTCACACTCGCCAGGAGCCAAATGTAATTTATATTCCACTGCAGCAGAAACAATGTAGTGGAGCTGTTATGTTTATCAAGCCTCCTCCTCGCTCTGGCAGGTAATCAACCAGCAGTGCCGGGCTTTGTGTCCCAGAGCTCCAGCTGGCTGGAAAACCAGAGAAACCACGGCTTTGCTCGGAGATTTAGCAGCCGCTGTGATCTGGGACCATAAACTCTGCACCTTGTCATCTCACAAAACCTTTATGGAGCCTGCGAATCACCGGATGACAATATTCTCAGCTGCTATTACGGGTATCTGCTGCCAGCTGCAGGCATGAACACATCAGGTTTTATTTCTGAGAATTTAAAAACAGTTTTCCTGAATAGCTGAGGATCTCAGACACACTATTCAAACCAAAGTTTCTGGACTGTTTCCCAGCAGGGTTTAGGAGGGAGTTGGAGTTTAACTCTGCTGCTAACAGGTTACACGCATTTATCATGCATCTAACGTGCACACGTCCGTGTTTTTCCAGCAGGATGATGCAACAGCGAGGCTTCAGTGTGTGTTTGACTGACCTGCCTGCATGTGAACAGCATCATGCAGAGAATCAGACACGTTTTATTCATGTGCATGTTTTAGGTTTACATGAAATATCTTCTGTATGTGTTTTTCTTTTTTTTTTTATATATATTCTCGATGATGTAATGTGGATCCCTGAAAAAATAGCTGCTGCTCCAGCTAACAGAAATCTGAATAAAGAAATCTCTCTTTGATTTTTGAGAACGGTTTTAAAACATGACGTAGTTTTACATCTGGAATAATGTCATCAGGAATCAAATGATATTGATTTTTATAGCTGATAGTGATATTTTCTCATCAGCAAATGGCTGATACAACCTGCCTATATTCAGGGCCCATATTTGGGGCCAATACTGCATTTATACATATATATATATATATATTATATATATATATATATATATATATATACATGTTGTATTTTCTGGACTATAAGTTGTACTTTTTTATAGTTTGGTGGCCTGTGCGACTTATAAATCAAAATATACAATTTAACATATTTAACATCCTTTTTTCAAATGTTACGATACTATGGCCCTGATTTACGAAAGGTTTGCGCGTGTTAAAACGGGCGATATCTTCATAGCACACAATAGGGGATTATCACGCTTACCGGAAGTTCCCGGTATTTGGACACTTCCTCTTCCGGGTCATGTTAACGACAGCCGTTCCTGCTCTGTTATACTGTTTAAATCGGATAAACTCCAAACATACTTAAGTTTTCATTCTAGACTGAAGTGATACTGAATCAAAAGCTGGATCAAAGTGATCGATTCGCCGCGGTGAAGGGCCGAACTTTATAATAAAACACACATTTGTTTGTCGCCGGAGGGGCACAACACCGGCACTTCACAGCATGCTAGCATTAGCCAGCTAGCGTTTACTGACGTGCTTAACATTGTGCGTCTTAAAACACACAAACATCTGAAAATCGGGTCTTTACCCCCCCGTTTCCAGTGGAACAACTGAGGACTGCCAAGAAAGGAGACGCTTTCAGATGCTTGTGTGTTTTCAGCCGCACAAAGTTAGGCACGTTATCGAGCTGGCTAATGCTAACCTGCTAACAGTAGTCCATCAGCTACTACTCTGTTAAACTTTGTTAATCGGATAAACGCCAATGCCAAGTTTTCATTCCAGACTGAAGTGATGCTGAGGAAGAAGTGGATTAAAACGACCGATTCGCACGGTGAAGGACCGAACTTTATAATAAAACGACACACGTTTGTTTGTGGCCGGCAGACTGCGCAGTCGTGTTAGCCGGTTAGCATTAGCCAGCTCGATAACGTGCCTAACTTTGTGCGGCTGAAAACACACAAGCATCTGAAAGCGTCTCCTTTTTTTGGCAGTCCCCAGTTGTTCCACTGGAAACGGGGGGGGGGTACGGATCCCAGTTTTCAGACGCTTGTATGTTTTCACAAGCGACAAGTTGGTATCGTCAGCTAACGCGAGCTTGCTAACGCTAGCTGTAGTGTTGTCTGCATCATTGAAGTGCCGACTACAGACATACGTGCAACCTTGTTTTTAAATTTCGGTCCTTCACTCCGACAAATCGCTTTCATCCACTTCTTCCTTCGTGTCTTTTCAGTTGGGAATCCATGAAAACTTCGGTACGGCTGGCGTTGTTTATTAGATGTACACAATGGAACAGAGCAGCAACATTGAGCCATTCCTGGCCCGGAAGAGGAAGCTTCAGATGTTTCAACTTCCTGAAACCGGAACGCGGAAGCGTGATAATCCCCTATAATCCGCCGGAGCTGATTTACAAATCAGGGCAAAAGGAGGTTTGCGCCTGTTACCGGGCAAAATAGCGCCGCCATCCATTTTGCGTGTCTGCTGTAGATGAATATGCAATCTGGGCGTTTCTGCCAGAAGGCGCAAAATATTGGGAGGAGACTCTGCAAACAAATCAGCTTAACATGCGCAATGTGATTTATCAACCGTGCAACGGAAAGCGGGCGAAAAAATTGTGTGTAATGTAGCACGTCTGAGAAGCAGGTGTTACTGGAAGCTTTATGCACTGATGACTGAAAGAGTGATGCTGCAGGACTGCAGACATGCAGCATCGGGTCACAATCATTTCTCATGAGTTGTGCAAGCGACACGTCAAGTTTTCATTATCTAATTAAATAACATCATCAACGTTTAATACGGTTTATTCTAGACAGAATCAGAACATCTGCAGCTGTAGGATAATGGTAGTTAAAGCTGACATTAATTGTCTTTTTCTTTTATTTTCTTTTTTGCCAGTGGCATATTTTTAAACAAAGATACGTTTGCGTGTGTAATCTTTGTAGATCACACGCAAACGCTGAAGAGACAGCGCACGCTATTTATCAGCGAGGTAATGAAATTAGCGCTCTTTATGTGGATTCTTTGTAAATCAGATGTGTGCAGCAGCAACATATGTGAGCGGTATTTGCACTGTTTCACTGATAAACATCGTTGGTGAACATAAACAGAGTGTCTTTGCCGTGGTTTGTTTGATTCTTGTAACTTCAGGAGGATTGTCAGGCGTGTTTTGGAGGGAGGGGGGGGCCTTCAATTACATTCTTTAAAACAGACCTGGATGCTGGGATCAGCGATGGTCCATGGACAGATTAGCGTGTGACCTTCTGTTCTGCGGTGGCTTTTTGTTGGCTGGAGAGCTTATCTTAACTTTTATGGTGCTGTAGAAACGACAGATACAGACTCTGACTCATCTCTGTGGTGAATGAAAGACGTGAAACATTTTTTAACCAGACGACAAAATATTGAAGAAAAACCTTGAACATTGTGGTGCTATCCAACCGAACTTACTTTTAAATCCTCCAAGGGAAATTTAGAGGACAAGCAGGACTTTGTTCCACGTTTTATCTCTTCTTTGATTACTGATTATGCATTAATTGACAGAAAAGGCTGATTTCTAATCACAGTCAATGCAACTGGCCTTCCTCCTTTCTTTGCCCTCACACTGAAGGATCTGTTCCTATTAGGAGTTAATCAGTGCTGAGACGTTATTTGTCTTTCAAGCTGCTCGTGTACCAAATCATTTGTGGGTAAAACCTCCAAGGATTTAAAACACATGTACAAAACCTCTTGAGTCATTTTAAATGCGAGAACAAAGATGGTTCTTTACATTGATGCTGTAGTGAAACACCGGAGTCTGCCTCCCAGAGAGACGTGGTGACCTGGATACCTCACTCTCTGCACGGGAATGCTAATGACTGAATCCCAGACTCTGGGTAACACCGCTGATCATTACAAACCCCTTCTCACGTCTTTTTAAGCTAAATTTTAGGTTGTTTCTGCAAAAATGCAACTCACATCTCTTTTTATGCTGTTTTCTCGTGTGTTAATTGATATTGAGCGTGCGTTTTAACTTATGATAATAGCTTTATGGTTTTTCAGATAATCAATGACTGTGTTTACAGTCTGAGAAACTGTTCAGTCTTTGTCTCCAATTATTTTTAATTGTATCTTCCAGATTAATGGTGGAGATGTAACAGGCAGGAGAAGGTGGGCAAGGCAGCTACGGTAATTCACAGTGGCACCGAACATGGAGATAAACATAAAGATAATAAACAGAAAAGAAGTCATTTACATTGATAAAATTCAAGGTTTGTGGAAGCCGAGAGTGAAAGTTTTGCTGTTTTCTTTTCCAAATTTAAACAACATTTTCTTGTGATAACGGGCTCTTTTATCTCATTATTTCAAGAAAAAAAACATTGTTTTCCTAAGATAACTAACAAACTGTTGCATTGATTTAAATGGAAAAAAGATCAACAAAATGATCAATAACTTGAAATACACTGCCTGGCCAAAAAAAAAGTCGCCACCTGGATTTAACTAAGCAAATAGGTACGAGCCTCCTATTGGATAATTACTGCATGGGTGATTATGTTTCAGCTGGCAACAAGTTGTTTAACCCCAACTGGTGCAATGAGTTGCTTCTCATTTCCTAAACAACCATGTGGAAAGACACATCCGTGGTCGTGGAAAACATGTTAGTCTGTCTGAGAAGGGTCAGATCATTGGCATGAAGAGGTGAAAACATCTAAGGAGATGCAGAAACTACTGAAACTGGGTTCAGAACAGTCCAACGCATTCTGAAAAACTGGAAGGATAGTGGACCATCGTCTTCCAGGAAGAAATGTGGCCGGAAAGGCAGATGAAGTGATGCAGCATCATGCCTAGTGCTACTGTATGAGCCTGTGGGGGCAGTGTGATGATCTGGGGTTGCTGCAGTTGCTCAGGTCCAGGTTCAGCAACAGTATGAGCTCAGATAATGAGGTCAGCTGATACCTGAATATACTGAATGAGCAGCTTATTCCATCAATGGATGTTTCTTTCCTGATGGCACGGCCATATTCCAAGATGACAAAGCCAGGATTCATCGGGCTCAGATTGTGAAAGATGGTTCAGGGATCATCAGACATCATTTTCACACATGGATTGGCCCCCACAGAGTCCAGACCTGAACCCCATTGAGAATCTTTGGGATGTGCTGTGGTCAGACTCTACAATCATCATCAAGATCTTGGTGAAAAATTGATGCAACAGGATGCAAATAAATCTGGTGACATTGCAGAAGCTTCTGGAAACACAGCGAATGCTGCCGCAGTCAAAGCTAAAGGCTCCAACCAAATGTTAAAGGTTTGACTTTATTTTGTTGGCGACTTTTTTTTGGCCGGGCAGTGTATATAACAGATATAAAAAATGTGAATAGAATCAGTCATCTCCTGAATGAGCTGAACGTTTTGAAGTTTGAATGACTAAAATCGGTTGAAGTATGCTGAAGTCATAGATGGTTTCCCGTTTACAAACACTGGCAGTTGCGCGTGCAACCAGGGGTCAAAAAGCCTGTTTGAACTGCAGTCTACGGCCAAACATGCACTCATGTTATTCACATAAAGGTAAAGTAACCTGACAAAACAAGCAGAAATTGGTGTGTTTTAAATTATATTGTAAAAAATCTGTATTTTGATAATAAAAATATCGACTCAGTGTTGTCGTTTTGTTTTTCTACCATTATACTAACTTGGCAAGGGAGTCATCACCAGAAACGGCATTTTTCTTGTTAAAACATGGATATTAATCGTGTTGGACCTCATTTGAAATTTGCCTGAAAAACCTGAGTTAGAAAGCGGCTTAAACTTTCGTTTAGACTCTTTGTTCAAACCAAAATGGTCCCAAGAGTCTGCAGCAGGTTCAGCTCCGTGTTGTCTTCACCTCCTCCATACAGGAGCAACTTTCACTAGTCTGGATTAAACCAGGCAAAGACGACATCATCACTACGTTTGGAAAGGAGCTGATTCCAGCGGTTAGGGACGAACACGCATTGCTGTCGGTGAGTCTCGCTACATAAAATGAGTTAAAGCTTCTTAGCTCAAATATGAGTTAAAATTAAAATTTTGAGTTGAATGGAATGTTTTTCACGTTTTTATACCAACAACATACCAGATGTTTGTTCATTTGACACAAAATTATATATTAGGTCAACAAAAATGCCAAAATGTAATTTAGTTTGTATGAAATCCTGGTAGACAGACAGACTAGCTTACTGCTAAAGCCTGCTAAAGCTAATGTGATATTTTCAATCGTTCCTTGAAGCCCCAACTCAAATTTTGTGAATCCGTCGCAGAGTTCAAAAGTTCACAGTTTGCGATGTTTGTCCTCACACTGTACAAACCGATACTGGGATGCAATCTGACTACTCACACTGTACGGTCTGTCGGTTCTACAACGAGAACTCCGTCCAAATGACGCGCCGGGTCGCCATGTTCCCTCCGGTTTACGGCCGTTTATGTTTCATGCATGCGAAATGAAAACACAAGAGAACACAAGTCTTCTCATAGTTCAGTAATGCTTTTCCTGTGTTTTCTTGCCCCCTGGCTGCATGCGCATTTTACCTGACGTTGCTCAGAAACACATATATTGCCTGCAGAAGAATAATAATAAACAGGAAAACTCGTGTGAATGCTGGAACAACATACATGCAATGAGTAAAATTTGGGAGGTAAGCTGTAGCCTCTTAAACCCCAAAGTCCCCCAATTGGGGGACCTTGAGACTCACTGCAGCAAAAGACACACAATGTTGCACTAATTATGTAGCAATGTAGCCATCCCATACATCAAATTAAACAGGAGAAACTCTGCTACAAGCACATATAAGTCATTTTAACGTACACCAAGCATATTAATGTTTAAATATCAAAATCTAAATAAGGTCAGAGCGTCCACCCACTCTGCACATTTCCATCGCTACCTCTCTGATACTTCATGGTAGACATACAAACAACATATGATATGAAAGCTAAGATCCTGACGATTTCAACAGTACTACTATTATTTCTCAACGACAAAAACTCAGTGAACCAGCAGCCAAAGAATACAAACATAGACAACCACTTACTTAGAATGAAAACAGAAATTCTTTCTTACACACTTGAACAAAAGTCCCAAGTGTTCCCTTTATTATGACGCCTCAATGACACTCAAATAGACCTTGTAGATGCAGAGATATACTCGATTCATTTTGGGTTTGTCATTTTCAAGCAGAAACCTTAAAAAGAGCTATAGCTTAAGAGGTTTTAAGAAATACGCAATCTGCTGATACAAGGTCAAACCAAGCAGGACAAGAGCTGAATCCAGCTCTCTAAAGACAAACCTGCAGTGTAACGGCACACATCCTCAACTTATAAACTCTTACATTCTGGTTCTTGCATGAGGAACTTCTGCGTTTCGCCGTCAGTTGTGATTTAAAGCAGAAGCTGCTCCTGCTGCCCAGTCAAGGTCAACTGTTGTGACAGATTAGCCTTCACATTTGCTGTGTTTAAACACACTCATTTATGCTGATCCCGAGCCAGAACGCATTTACATTAAAATGAAAAATATGGAGGTTTAAACAGTTGCAAAACACCAAGTGAAACAACAACAGCAAGATTTATGGCAAACAGGACTTTGGATGACATTACCCCCCGAGTCTAAAGAAGCACAGTGAGTACAGCAGGGCTATTATCATAATTAAACATCCAAATAAGTAATGCATCGGCTCCGTGACCTGCTGGAAAACGAGGAAGAATCTGCATGAAAACCACAAACCAGCCTGATTCGTCGTTTATATGAAGACAAACTATGTTTCTATGCTGTCACACGTCATCAGCAGGAAGACTGAGAGATGCAGAAGGACATGGCAGCTGGTCCTGAAGCCGAGCACCACGAGATCCTGAGCTCCTCTTCCTCCTGTCTTACAGCCAACTCATCCTACTCCACCGTTCTGCCAATGAAACCAGCATCTGGTGAAATCACCTCCACTATCGGCCAGTTTGGCTCCAGCAAACTGCACAAGAATCACTCCACTGTGGAGATAATATGGCAAATTAAGATCCAAGGAGCTGCTGCAGATGTGAGGTTCTGCTGGACGTCGGCGTCAGACGGAAATCCAACTTTTACACGTTAGATTGCATCTTTGGATCATAAATTATGGTCAAAAACAGTGAGGGAATGGTCACCTCCAGCCTGTCTGTCTCCTGCAGTCAGGCGAAGAAATAACCAGAGAAACTGAACCGGAAACCAGAGAACTATGTCCGGTTCTCCTGCACCTTTTTAACACCAGCCTGTTCCAGTGCCTAAAAAACCACAACCAGCTGAACCAGATGACTACAGACCAGTTGCTCTGACATCTCACATCATGAAAGTCCTGCAGAGACTCTTACTGGCTCACCTCAACAAGCAAATTAACACCTTTCAGGACCCATTACAGTTTGCACATGGTAATGTTCTCGGGGTTGAAGACGCCATCATCTTCCTGCTTCAGAGAGCCCACTCTCATCTGGACCAATCAGGCAGCACTTTGAGGGTCATATTCTTTATTTATTACGATTCAGCTGCTTTGTTATGTGAGAAGCTCCAGAGAGGTTTCTGAGATGGTGGTCAGCAGCACTGGAGCACCACAAGGAGCTGTACTCTCACCATTCCTTTTTACACAGTACACCTCAGACTTCCAAAATAACTCTGACTCTAAGTCAGAGTAGAAATACTCTGATTTATCTGCAGAAGTACTCTGATGACTCTGCAGGAATACTCTGATTACTCAGCAAAAATGCTCTGATAACTCTGCAGGAATGCTCTGATAACTCTGCAGGAATGCTCTGATAACTCTGCAGGAATGCTCTGATTAATCTGCAGGAATGCTCTGATAACTCTGCAGGAATGCTCTGATAACTCTGCAGGAATGCTCTGATAACTCTGCAGGAATGCTCTGATAACTCTGCAGGAATGCTCTGATTAATCTGCAGGAATGCTCTGATGACTCTACAGAAATACTCTGATGACTGCAGGAATGCTCTGATGACACTCCAGGAATACTCTGATGACTCTACAGAAATACTCTGATGACTGCAGGAATGCTCTGATGACACTCCAGGAATACTCTGATGACTCTACAGAAATACTCTGATGACTGCAGGAATGCTCTGATGACACTGCAGGAATACTCTGATGACTCTACAGAAATACTCTGATGACTCTGCAGGAATGCTCTGATAACTCTACAGAAATACTCTGATGACTCTGCAGGAATGCTCTGATGACACTGCAGGAATGCTCTGATTAATCTGCAGGAATACTCTGATGACTCTCCAGGAATACTCTGATGACTCTACAGAAATACTCCGATGACTCTGCAGGAATGCTCTGATGACACTGCAGAAATACTCTGATGACTCTACAGATGACTCTGCAGGAATGCTCTGATTAATCTGCAGAAATACTCTGATGACACTGCAGGAATACTCTGATGACACTGCAGAAATGCTCTGATTAATCTGCAGAAATACTCTGATGACACTGCAGGAATACTCTAATGACTGCAGGAATACTCTGATGACTCTGCAGGAATACTCTGATGACTCTACAGATGACTCTGCAGGAATGCTCTGATTAATCTGCAGGAATGCTCTGATTAATCTGCAGAAATACTCTGATGACTCTGCAGGAATACTCTGATGACTCTGCAGGAATACTCTGATTAATCTGCAGGAATACTCTGATGACTCTGCAGGAATACTCTGATGAATCTGTAGGAATACTCTGATTACTCTACAGAAATACTCTGATGACTCTGCAGGAATGCTCTGAATAATCTGCAGAAATACTCTGATGAATCTGCAGAAATACTCTGCTGACTCTGCAGGAATGCTCTGAGTAATCTGCAGGAATACTCTGATGACTCTGCAGGAATACTCTGATGACTCTGCAGGAATACTCTGATAACACTGCAGAAATACTCTGATGAATCTGTAGGAATACTCTGATAACACTGCAGAAATACTCTGATGACTCTGCAGACATACTCTGATTACTCTGCAGGAATACTCTGATGAATCTGCAGAAATACTCTGCTGACTCTGCAGGAATGCTCTGAGTAATCTGCAGGAATACTCTGATGACTGCAGGAATACTCTGATGAATCTGTAGGAATACTCTGATGAATCTGTAGGAATACTCTGATTACTGTACAGGAATACTCTGATGAATCTGTAGGAATACTCTGATTACTCTACAGAAATACTCTGATGACTCCTCAGCTGTTGAAAGTGTCAGTGATGGACAAGAAGCTGAGTACAGGGAATTGGTTGGTCAGCGTGTGAAATGGTAACAATCGTCTCCTCTTAAAGGGACTTGAGGCAAGATTAAAAAAGAAACTCGCGACTGGCGCTTCAGGTAACTGCAGCCACGAGCCAAGCCGTCACGGGAGCACAAACTGAAGCTATAATGTTGTTTACTCACCTTTTTCTTCGTAGTTCCACATTTTAGTGTCTTTCAGTTGATCTGGATCGTTTGCTGACGGCAGAATAATCCATAACTATCGCTTACAGAGTTTGAATTTACCGCGACCGTCTTCTTCCTGTATCAAACTGCGGATGCAGCATCATTTGACGTCACGTCCGCAGGGCAGCGCGGGAAATTCAGACACCGAATTGCAGCTTTATGCAGCACACAGCCTGTTCAAGGCAACGGAGAGAAACATGGGTGGAAACGTTATTTTTGGTATTTAGCGCTTCATCAATCATTAGCATTAAAAAAATGGACGGTCCCTTTAAATAGCATCAAAACTAAAGAGATGATTGTTGACTTCAGGAGGAGCAAGAATAAACAAAGCTGTTTACATCCTCAGAGAGGAGGTGGAGGACAAATACAAGAACCTGGAGTTCAGCTGGACGACGGACTGGACTGGAAATGCAACACAGAAGCATCTAGAAGAAAGGACAGAGCAGACGCTGCTTCCACCAAGATGTGAAAGAGAAGCAGAACCTTAAGGACACTAAACAAACTGATCCAGAAGTTCTGGTTCTGTTTTTGGGGATAACTCTGGAGCTCTGAAAAAGCTGCTGGTTATTATGGACAGTTCTTCACATCCTCTGAAAAAGTGTGTTGAAATAAAGCAAATGAAACCCAGACTACGCCAGCTGCCGTGTTCAGACAGAAAGGTGCTGGTGGTCCCTGAATCAGTGATGTCACCATCACCGAGACATTCAGCCACGCTGACTCTTATCGCCTGATATGGTTTCAAACATCTCCTCAGCTTTAATCTAAACATCTTCTTCAAAACCAACCTGATAACCTCATAAAGAAGACGCTCCGGGTTGTTTCTTCAGATCAGTTTTTGGAGAGGTGCGTATGAAGTGACTTTTCCTTTGTGGGTTAATGAGGGTGTGTGGTTATGAATCATAATCAGCCCATCTTGCAACGAGTAACACGATTATTGATGTATTGAACGAGGCAGTTTATACACCAATCCATTGATCAGCGCGCCTCGCTTTAACGATGCATCCCCCGTTTGTCTGATCAGAGCTGAGACACACATTTGTAGCTTACACTGACACATGTTTCTAATCCGTTTTCAAAGGCTGTGCTCACAGAAAAGCATCAGTCAGACATTTTCCTTTGGATTAACAGACGTTCAGTACAAACTCTGAACTTGCTCCATCACAGCTTCACATATTAAAGTATATAAGAGCAGCTTTCGGGAACTTGTTAGCAGTCAGACCTGCTTCCATTCCAGGAACGTTCTTTTGGCTCGGCCCGCGCAATCTGCTCTCTGCATGTTTGTCATGGCAAATTAGAAGGAGCGCTAATGTTGCTTTGCAGGGAATGTTAAAGCTTTTGCAGGGTGAAGCGCTCAGCTCCACGCCGGCTTTATCGCCTCCACGGAGCGATGTCAGAGAGCTGGCTGCTCTGTCCGTTCAGCATCTGTTTGTGTGCAGGTGGTGCAGGTAAATGGTCTGGCTAGGCCTTCACCCAGACAGCGCGGGAAGCCTTCTGCGTTGTTCCCTAACTGGGTTAGTTTATCTTATTTAGCGGCAGGGCGAGAAAAGGCCGCAGCTGCTCATTTGCCTTGCCAGCCTCAACAGATTGGATTCCTGCAGTTCGAGCTCGCCTTTCCAAAAGCAGGCGCTGGATAAGCAGGCTCTCCTTCTGCTAGCCGCTACAGCAGCGCCGTAAATCATCCTTCCTCAGCTGCCTGGCTCATGGGATGGGGTAATCTCTCCTCCTCAGGCTCCTTATAAAGAGTGACTTGTTATCGGCTCGGCCTGAGGGGCATTTAGAGGACCTTCAGGCATGAGAAACAGCCCACAGGGGACAGCAGGAGCTACAACCAGAGACCCAGCTTCACTTCTGCAACCTGCTTCCACATGCAGTATCTTCACGCTCCACTCGGGTTCTGAACCTCCAGCCTGACGGTCCTGAGTCCGTCCTCATGGCTGCATGTGGAAAGGTTTCCTCACACAGCTGACTGTATTGATCTTTGCTCTCTCCTTCAGCTCATTGTTTTGGTTTTACAGCACAGTTACAGTATAGATTACTCTCCTCCGCCTAATCACCGTAATTCCCAGGTTGGTCGTTGTTTACTCTGAACTAGCTTCAATTGCCCTGAAACAGGCTGCAATCCCCTCCCAGCAGTTAACACCTACAGGTTAATGCAACATGTTTTCCCCCCAAACCCAAACCTGAGCGCAAGTTATGGGCAATATCAGGCTCTTAGGAATAAGAACTTCATGCATGCTCAGAATCTGAGCTGGATAACCACCGAAACCCCATCCTGTAATATTTATTACATGAAAATTGAGATGTCCGATATTATTGGCAATTATCAGTATTAAAATGAGGTATCAGAAAATATCTGTATTGGTTTTATCGTACCAATATATTTACAACTAAAATATCGCGAGATCTTGTTCCATTAGCAGCGGTATAAAAAAATGGCTGTTATCCTGGAAGAACTTCATTTCCCAGCATTCTTTTCAGAGTCATGTGACTACGGTGCAGCTGCTGCTGCTACAGACTGACTTGCTTTGAAGCTAACTAAGCTCATGAAAACTAACTAAAATTATTGCAAAAACAACCTTAGTTTTACATCAGCCTTTTGGGTTGATATGAAATCTATTTCTATTTAATCTATTTATTTGCTCTTCCAGTTTTACTCCGACTTTCTGAGGATTTTGAATATCACACCAAACAAATACCTATAATTTACAAAAATAAATAAATAAATAAAATAACACTGAAACTAACAAAAACTGAACTAAAACTAAGCATTTTCCAAAAAATTAAAACTAATAAAAACTAGCAAACCTGCTAAAAAAAAACTCACTCAGTTGAAAAACAAAGAGTCAAAACTAAATGAAAACTGAAACTAATTGAAAATACAAAGCTATTATAACCTTTTATATTTTAATACACACACACATATTTTATATATACAGGTACTACCCCCAAAAATTAGAATATGAAACGCATTCTGAAAAACTGGAAGGATGGTGGACCATCGTCTTCCAGGAAGAAATGTGGCCGGAAAGGCAGATGAAGTGATGCAGCATCATGCCTAGTGCTACTGTATGAGCCTGTGGGGGCAGTGTGATGATCTGGGGTTGCTGCAGTTGCTCAGGTCCAGGTTCAGCAACAGTATGAGCTCAGATAATGAGGTCAGCTGATACCTGAATATACTGAATGAGCAGGTTCTTCCATCCATGGATGTTTCTTTCCTGATGGCACGGCCATATTCCAAGATGAGCGTGCCAGAATTTATCGGGCTCAGATTGTGAAAGATGGTTCAGGGATCATCAGACATCATTTTCACACATGGATTGGCCCCCACAGAGTCCAGACCTGAACCCCATTGAGAATCTTTGGGATGTGCTAGAGAGGGCTTTGCACAGCGGTCAGACTCTGCCATCATCAGTGCAAGATCTTGGTGAAAAATTAATGCAACACTGGATGGAAATAAATCTTTTGACATTGCAGAAGCTTATGGAAACAATGCCACAGCGAATGCCGTAATCAAAGCTAAAGTGTTTGTTCCAACAAAGTGTTAAGAGTTTTTTTTGGTGGCGACTTTTTTTTTTGCCCAGGCAGTGTATATATAAATATATATATATATATATATATATACATACATGTAAAATGTTATGGTCAAATATATGTTCTTGCATAGATAACAAACTTCCTAAACTACATGTATCTGACATCAGCGTCTATGGAGATGTCTAAGGGAGCTTATAACTGTGATTCATCAGCTGAGGGGGTGGGAGTTTATAAGTTTTGCTTCTTCTCACTCCTTTTTGAATATGTATTGTCGTATTATTTTTAAATTTTGGGGGGTTATTTCCCTTTTTTTCCCCTCTCTCTCTTATTTTTTTCCTTCATATTCAAAATAAAGTTCAAATCAAAAAACCTTGGTTTGACCCAGGAGTTTTTCGTGTGTGAGACTGGGATTGTTCAACCATCCAAACCAGACATGAAAAAGGAAACATCAGGTCTTTAAATGTTGTACTACTGAGGAATATGCTGCTTTCTGCTGACTGGAAACATCTGAAGCGGAAAACAAAGCGATGTCTTTGAGTTTTTAGCAAATTGTTCAGAAGATTTAGAGTTTGAGGTCAGTTCAGGAGGAAACCTGCCTACATCTGTCTGTGTGTGTGACTCATCACTGAGGTCGGAAATCCTGCTTTTCATTATCTCCTCACAGCTGGAGTTTCTAGAGAGAGACATTGAGAGAAAGTTGCAGACGACACCTGTCATCATTCCTCACGGACGACTCAATATCTGATGTTTAATTAAACGGGAACAACTGAACTCGGGTCCTGTTTGCTGCTGGAAGTCCAGACTTTCTTTGACCACGTCTTTCCTTTCCAGGCACAAATAAAAACAACAGCAGCTGTTTCTGCTGATTTTCTGCACATTCAACCAAAGAACGGGGGTGGAACTAATTAGAGAAACCAGCTGCTTGCTGTGATCCAGCCAGATGAGCTTTCACCGGCTCCTGTGCAGGATTTCTGCACACTAACGCACACGGACGCGGTAAATGGGTCAGAGGGTTGGCTGAAGGTCCAAGCGTCATGTTTTCATCTGGATCAGCATCTTTTATAAATCAGCACCGGAGCCAGAGCCTGCCACCGATCCTCCACGGGGAGCAGAGGAGAGGAGGGACGAACAAAGCGGGACGTGTCACCGGCGATCAGGCTGGACGAGGCAGATGCTCGGCGGGGGTTGCAGGGCCAAGGTTGAGGCGCTGTCACATCTGATGTGGGCTCGGCTGCGTGGCGCTGTCAGCGGGAAACGGAGGAGGCTCCTCGGCTCTGGAAACACTTCAGGGAGGAGACTTGAATCTATTTTTAATGCGTGTTTGCTTTTTGAGCGTCTTTAATGTGTTAAATTAGAAAAACTGGATCAGGAAAGTATCTATGTGGTCTTGAGGAGGCGGGAAGACGTCAAACTCTCCTGATGAAAGCTGGAAGGACCCAAGAGGTGCTTCCTAAAACCTCCCAGAACTAATCTGGTTATTGGAGGAACCAGAGGAATAATTTTTCTCAATAATCTTTCTCACCAATGACGACTCGCTGGAGTCCTGAACCCTTTTCAGGAGGTCTGGGAGAAACCAGTTCTGGTTTAGCTGAGTGGGTCTGCATCATGTTACCAGTCCAACATGGTCCCAGAAGTCTGCTGGTTTATCCAGATCCAGCTTTGGCTACCAAAGCTGTGCTGCAACCCTCCCCAACAAGCCATACTGGTTCATACTGGTTCAGTCTTTTTCTAACTGGACTGCAGGGGATTGTAGCAAGAGGAAGCTGGGGGAACCTACGCGGTAAAAAAAAGAAGCTTTCTTGAGTACTGTATTATGGCAACTTGTTTAAAGCCAAATACTAAAAAAGATCTCTAAAATTAGTAATATTAAGTAAGACAAGATGATAAATTTAGTCAACAGGTAACCTTTTTGCCACTTTTCTGTCCCTGACGGTGTCTGCTCTCCAAATCTTAATGTATTTTAGCAACACAAAATATAAAAGTCATTAACAACTGACCAGCTGGCGACCTGGAGGTGGACAAAACCATCAATAAATAACATTATAACATTATAATAAAGCTGTTTGTAACTATATTTGAACTAAAGCAGCATCTAGAAACAAAACAGCCAACGTTCATCAGAATGCCGGTAGAATTTTTCAACAAACAATAAAAAAATATAACACAGCAAATGAGCCACAAATACTGAAAATGTTCATCTCTAGCTGATCTTAAAAATGGTCTAAATTTAAAAAAAAAAAAATGCTCAAGTAAATGTTTTGTATTTGAATATCTAAATAAAAAATAAATGTATTTACAGCTTACTTTGAACTATTTATTTCTAATGTATTTAATCAGTAAATATTTTATCAATCAGATTCCTATTTTTTTATCTTATCTGTACCTTTTATTTTCAAGTTTCCAAGATTGTTTTGCTTCTTTTTCTGTAGTAAAATCTAATATTTAGGTAGCTATTAAGCTAAATATGAATTCATTCCATGAATTATCAACCTGTTGCTGAACATGTGCACTTAATCATATGTTTAATGCCTTTGTAACAGTCTAAATCATGTCACATTTTTAGATAGATTTTTTTTTATCATATCAGATGATATCATGACATCACCATCATGTCTGCGGGTGGATTTGGTTTAGTTGCTGAAAACAAATTAAACTAAGAGAGAGATTATAAACCAATACAGTGTTTCATGACTGGGTCCTGGACCAGTTTGGACTGGAAAAGTTGGGCTGAAATGTAAAAAAAAAAAAAAAAAGGTTGAGCACATCCAAGTGAGGTCCAGAGAGTCTGAAATGAAGATCTAGGGTTTCTTTTTGGGGGGTGGGGGTGCAAATCTATTTGGGGGTTCCACCCACTGTTGGGTTAAAAAGGGACCAACTAATTGCTAGGTTACTTTGACCCGGAAAATTGGGTTATTTTTTTTTACCTTTCAACCATCAGGTTGAAAATTTAACCCAGAACTTGGGTCAACAACCCAACAACTCAAATATCTGGGTTGAAATAACCCAGAAATCAGTTGGTCCCTTTTTAACCAGCAGTTTGACCCGAGTTTTTAGTGTGCAGGGTTTGGGCTGAACTCTGACACGCTCAGAAAAATGTACCTACTTGTATCTTCATGGGTACAGCAGCTAGTCAGTGTGGTGGGACCCTCAAAGGTCCAGCTGCTGCACCCTCAACTATGAGGACTTGTTTGCATCCCAGTTCATACCTCATAAAAACCAGTCTTGGGTCTGGTCTGCTGATACAGGTCAATGAATCAGCGGCAAAGTGGGTTCAGGATATTTTTCACAAGGACACTTCAGCATGTGTTCTGCAGAAACCAAGGATTCAAACCACCAACCCTCCGACTGGCAGCTGCTCCTCCTGAGCTACAGCCACGACCATAAATCAGGATAATGTGAAATAAGCTGATCAACCAACACACACAAGTCCACATAAAAACCCAACACACAGACTGGAAAGCCTTGAAAAGTCTTTCTCATCCCAACACCGACTATCACATTTCACCCTGCACACTCAAAAATAGAGGTACCAATTTGTACTTAAAAGGGCCAAAGCTTGTTGCTGGGGGGTTCCTTTTTGAAAGACATTTCTGCACCTTCATGGTCCATTTTTGTACCTTATCAAGCTGTATGAGTTAATAAAGTACAATTAAACCAATTAAAGATGATGAATAAAAGTCAATAAAATAGAGATTATGACAACAATCAAAGATGCTAATAATAAATGAATAATTATTTTATATATAAGGCCAGACACATATATAAGTCTACATACAATTATTAGTATGATTACTACTACTACTATTTATAGTTATTGTACAAGCTACACACATTTTTCAATGCTGCAGGTACCCTTAGGGTTGAAATGGCACAAATTTGTACTTTATATTACTTTGGACCCTTTTTCATAGTATATAGCCTCATATGGCCTCATAAAGACCAAAATTGTACTTTTGAGAGAACATTTGTAAAAAATGTACCTACAGAAATGATCCTGTCTCGTACCTCTGTTTTTGAGAGTGTGACGTTTAGAGGAAACAGCAGTTTTCACTACATGGGACCGTGAACGTGGCGCTGTAGTGTCTACGGACGCTCAGATCAGACCCCTACTGAACCCGTTTATCTGACAGACTGGCAGCTGAAGGTTTTCCACTCGTGAATATTCTCTCTCTCTGTAGAGTCGTGGACTCAAACGGTTTGGAAATCAGATCAAATCAAGCACGTAAATTCATTCAGAACATTTAGAAAACAACCAAAGCTGAATCAGTTTCAGAAGCAAAGAAAAAAACCACAATAAAACGACTCCTAGACGGCGGGCAGCACCAGCTGATTCCTCACATGGTGGCTGATGTCTTTCCTCCTTGGCACCGTGTTGTAAAAGAGTCAAATGCAGTATCAGCTCCACATATCAGCAGGATGTATCATCCGTCGGCTGAAGCTGATGAGAAAATATTGGTATCAGCTCTAACAAATCTGTATCGGTACATCCACATGAGATATCTGGTTGTTTCCAAGGCTTCTGGCTCTGACAGAAAGATGATGTACCAAAGGAGGTTTTGCATCTTTCTGTTGGATCCTCTCCTCTGCTACTTTTCTCAGAGTTGACAGTTGCAACTTTTCTCATTCGTGGAGCAGCGATGTTATGAATTATCTTGAACGTATGAAGCT
Source organism: Atherinomorus stipes (assembly GCA_023101725.1). NCBI lineage: Eukaryota > Metazoa > Chordata > Actinopteri > Atheriniformes > Atherinidae > Atherinomorus > Atherinomorus stipes. The sequence continues at coordinate 472,707 of JALJCO010011078.1, read as the reverse complement.
GACTATATTTCCTTTCATAGCTTCACAGATCGTATTTGGTCAGTATATTAAAATGATGATACAAGTGAGGTTTTTATGTATTTTTACAGAGCAAGGCCTGACACCAACTAGATATGCAGTACAGAAGATGAGTATTAATCATAGTGATTAAATAAGTTCACACTAAAAACTCCTGGGTTAAGAAGGGACCAACTAATTTCTGGGTTATTTCAACCCAGACATTTGGGTTATTGACCCAACTTCTGAGTTAAAATAACCCAACATTGTAGTCAACATAACCCAACGTCTGGGTCAAATATTCAACCCAAAAGTTGTGTAAAAAAAGAAATAACCCAATTTTCTGGGTTGGTCCCTTTATGGGTTATTTTTGACCCCGGAGTTTTTAGTGTGTACTGTATTTGGGGCTTATATAGTGAGTGAATTTCTGACGTGTCTGTAGTTTATCAGATTAAATTTCAGTTGATTTCAACAGATTTCCACCGTGAGGTGATGTTGCATCTCTGCAGGCAGATTTTCCCTGCAAACCAAACTGAAAAACTTAAACTTCAGTGAGAGAGCAGCTTGTTGCAGCTGTGTTTCCTGCTGCTGCATCACCAGAGTGATGGACACATGGTCCAGAGATGCAGGCTGCAACCTGCAGGGTTTCAGCACCTGACCAGCAACAGCAGCCAGATGTTAGATGCATGCGGACATACCAGGTGAAACCTGCGGCTTTTAACCCTCATCTGCTGGAGATGCTGCCTGCAACAGCTCATCTTTACCTCCCTGCTCTCATAAATCCTGCAGAGCCTCAAACACCAGCTGCCTGCTCGCTGCTGACACCCGCTAATTTGTTGTATTTACTGTTCTGTGTTCTCAATAATCCGACATCGCTGTTGCCATGTGCCGCCTCGATGCAGATATCCCCCTGAGGAAGAGTGCTACTCATCCATCTGCTCATGCATTCATTCCTCCATCCACACTGAGAGGCTCTGGACGCCTTTTCTGCAGCAGCAGTTTCATTCCTCTGCATGTGTGTGAAAACACTCCTGCATGTTGGTAATTAATAACATTTTGGCGCGTGAATATGATCAAACATGACCTGACACGTCTGTCTCCGTGTCTGTGAAATATTTCCTGAAGTGAGAAGTGTTTCTCCTTCTCCTTGTCCTCCCATCCAGCCTTCCTCCTCTTCCTCTCTTGGCCACCGCAGTGCCGCCGGCTTTCCGCTCTGAGCGGTGGGGAATCTGAAATGTGGATCTCTGGCCTCCACTAATCAATCATGTGACTCTTTAAGTGTAATTTTTTTACAAGCTGGGGGAGTAAATGTGGAAACGTGGCGCAGCAGACCCCGCTGAATCCTCCACAAACTCCATTTATACCATGAAAAGTGACTTGAGTAGAACGGGAGGGAATTATATCATCAATAAATGCTGAGAGAAAGAGAGAGAGAGGGAGAGAGAGAGAGGGAGGGGGGAGCGGCGGCCTCCACTGCTCGCTCGCCCACCGCTTTTTGGTTGTTTCACGGCCCGAACAGTCGGCGTTTGTCCCCTCTGTCAGCTCTTCCTCTGGAGGAGTTGATTAACATTTCACTCACGTCCAATTCAAAGTTCAGGCTCACAGATGAAGGGAGAGAGGGATGGAGGGAGGAGGGGAGAGGGATGGATGGATGGAGTGAAACCCTCCAAACACCCACGTCGGGCCGGTTTCTCCTGCCAGCCTCAGCTTTTCTGCATCTCTCTCTCTCTCTCTCTTCCAGGGATGGAAAGATGGAGGGATGGATGGCGCAACACTTTGCGGGGCTCTACCAGGTTAGATGCAACAGCCTCCTTCCTTCCCAACACTCTCCCGATCATCAGATGTGCTGCTGAAATCAGCGCATGCTCGCCAACTAACACCTGAATATCACCAGTCTGCTCACATTTCCCAAATCCTGCCTCTCCGCTCGCGCTCATGCAGCTCTCAGCCCGCGCGCCTCCTGAGCCGGAGCCCCGCACGCCAACAGAGAGGAATCTAAAAGCCTGCCGGCGTCTTACCGATGTGAATGATGGAGTCCGCGCTCACGGTGTTGCACTGCAATATCCACAGGGAATGAAACAACAATATCAGCATTTCCATCTCCAGTTTGATCCAGAAAGGCGCATCCACGGATCCACTTTGCAGATTCTTGTCTTTTCTCCCGCGGCGAGCAAATCCAGATCAGCGGCGGTGCGTAAAAGCGGCGGCAGCAAAGTGTTGAGAGAAATCAGCGAGGAGAAGAAAAACTAAATCCCACAGAGGAAACTGTTGGCCGGGGACGACGGACGAGGAGGAAGGTGGAGAAAAGAGAGAAGTAGAAGCTTCCAGGGCTGCGGAGAGAAAGAAAGCCGGGGAAGTGAGAGGGGGAGAGGGGGAAGGACGAGAGAAGACACCGGGGGTTTGTTTCAGAGGCTGAGATCCGCCGGACGAGCAGCTCTGACTCTACCTCCGAGTCTGAGACATCACACTGCAAACTGCGGAGGAGCAGGAGGAGGGATGCTCTCTCTCTCTCTCTCTCTCTCTCCCTCCCTCCGTCTCTCTCTCTCTCTCTCTCTCTCTCCTCTTCTCCGACCCACGTGACTGCAGAGCCTCTATCTACGGCGCTGGAAGCCGGACCGGAGAAAAGACAGGCGAAGGATGGAGATGGAGAGAGATGGAGGGATGGATGGAGGCTGCGCGCGCCGCGGAGGAGAGGCTAGGCGAGGCGCGGGGGAGGTCGTCACGCTCGCGCCGCTGGGCTCCGTTTATGGCGGGATGACTCTGAAGAAGAACCGAGAAGGTTGGCGATGATGAAGTTGCGCCAATCCGGCTTCCTCGCGCGCTGTGCGGGTCTGCCGCTGCCAGGATGCGCCGCACGCGCTGGATACAGAAGCGTTACTGTGCTCGTGCGTAAATGTGAGGAACTGCGTTTTATCCTCTCATGGCTGACGGACCGAGGGGAGGACGCGACTGCTGGGTGGCGCGCGCGTCCTGAGCGGCTCCAACATCAGCGCGAAGCTGAATCCGCAGCCGGAGGCTCGAGCTCAGGGAGGTTGTGGATCAGGCGCGGACCGGCGCCATGGTTCCGTTCCAACACGTGCGCCGCGTTTGGTTCTGGCGCAACAGCCCGGGCGCAAAGCGGAACCGGAGACTTTGGCACCAACTTGTGCGTAAAAACCTCCCCAACCTGTGATAAGTGGAAACTAACGCGGAGAAGGACTCAGGGACCAGAACCGGAGTCACCGCCTGCGTCACGCCCTGAAGGGGTCTCGTGAAGTCCCAAACCTCTGACTGAAGACGTGTGTGTGTGATGTGACGTCATTAACATGTCCTGTGATGTAATTCCAGGTGCTGGCCGGCTGCAGATGAAACTCCGGCATTTCTATTCTTGGCTTTACAATTAAAGGATATTTCTGGTGATGAAGGAGACGCAGAAATGTCGTTTAATTGTTCGGTTAAGTCTAGTTCGGCTGAAACGTGGAGATGAGCGCGCGCAGATGCAGCCAGCTGATGGAGCGGCGGGATTTCAGCACCACGCGGGTCCGGACAGCTCCTGCAGACTTTTCTCTCTGAAACATTTATGACCTCATGGTCGCGCGCACTGGACGTGAGCCTGGTTGAATCAGCTGTTTCTGGAAGCTCAGGTTTGTCCTGATGAAATCTTTTCCTTAATCGGGATTAACTGACGTCACCGCCAATCAATCATCAGATTATTTGATCATTTGTAACATTCTGATTAAGATGAGGACGTTGTTCTACATCTGTTTGTTTTATATTGTGATCAATAAAGTTTTAACAGTTGAAGCCTTGAAACGCGTCATTTCTTCACTGTGTAAAAGTTTATGAAGTTTTGTTGGATTAATGATGTTTTACTGCAGAACAGAACTTTTACATCTTGAGGTTCACTGATGGACATAAATGTTTAATCACAAACATGTTCTTATGTTGGTGATCTGGGATTTTTACAAGAGATCATCACTTTTAATAAAATAATGTCTTTATTCGAAGATTTTAAATATTATCTGAATATTCATATGATTATGAATAATTCAGTCCGCTTTTTCTTTACTGATACATCTTTTTTTCTTTTGGTATAAATTAAAATCTTATCTTGATTAAACAAATCTATAACAATCTGCCAGATGTAAGTAAATCCACGATTTACTGACTTTTGGGGGGGACAGGATTAGAAAAAATAACTATTCTAATAATATAATCTAAATAATAAAAATAATTTGAATTGTGAATATTTACGATAAAAAAAAAATCAACTTAATGTTCTTTTTATGACTCAACATCTGAACATAAACTGAAGAACGTCTCTCTGCTTCAGCCTCTTCTGACCTTTTATTTTTATTATTGTAATGTAACTTATAAAAACTGAGCATTTCTCTACGATTTGAAAAATGTAATTTTATTGTAAAGTTGATGACCTACCTGCCTGTTACATACATGGTGTATTTCTGTTTTACCCCCACGCGCGCACACAGCTTCCCAGCTGATCTGGACTGGATCCACTGGTGGAACATCACACCTCCTACTGGCATCAGGCTGCAACTGCAGCACTTTTAGTCAGAGCAGAGGAATGAGAAGCAGCGTCACAACAACGTCACTGGTAAATAAAATCAGCTGTTTACAGACAAACTGCTTTGTTTACATTCACAGAGAAACATTTCAGGAAAGCTGCTGAACAAACAACGATGTTTAATGACTTCATCAGACTCCAGGTTTTCCAGGACTCTCCAGGTCTGGAGCAGGACCAGGACTCGTATGTCAGCAGATCAGGATCTGAAGAACCTGGTCTACATTTTCAGACTCATTTTGGAACATGTGTGAATGTTGTGATGTAACTTCCTGTTATCAGCAGGTTAAAAGTGAACCTTTATGGTTGTGTTGGGACTGAAACTGGTTAAGTTAAAGGAATAGTCCACAAAATGATGTAACTTTATCTTCCACTTCCCCTCATGGTGAGAAAGACTCTGCAGCACTTCTTTAATATCTCAAATGCAGCCGGTGATCAGGAAGGCTTCTCGTTTTCCCCAAACTTTCATATAATGGAGTTCGCTGGGGTCCGAGCCAAAAAGGTCCATAAAAGTCCACAAAAACTTGTCAATATTCCTCCATACTGCTCGTCCAATGTAATCCAAGTGTCCTGAGTGGGTAGCGTCCAGAATTTACTGGAAACGACGTCATTTAGTAGATTTTTAGAGCCTAAACCGTACTACATCTTACTTTCAAGAAGCGCCCATATGCACGTTCACGAAACTATGGAAGCCTCTGCGTTCAGAACCTAATCTGCTGATAATACAAGCGTAGAAGAAGAAATTCGCTGTTTACATTGTGCTAAGAGCGACAGAGCTGCAGACAAACCGGGACAAACACAAGAGGGTCCAAGAGGGGTTGATATTGATTTAAAACAAAGAAAGAAAGAAAAAGAGAACGCGCGATCTCGCCTGCCGTGGCTTCCGTAGTTTCGTGAACGCACATCGGCGTGCTCGCAGGAGATGCGATTTAGTACTGTTTAGGCTCTAAAAATAAACTAAATGACGTCGTTTCGAGTAACTTTTTTGTGGACTTTTATGGACCTTTTTGGCTCGAGCCCTGGTGAACTCCATTATATGAAAGTTGGGGGAAAACAAGAAGCCTTCCTGATCGCCGGCTGCATTTGAGATATTAAAAAAGTGCTGCAGAGTCTTTCTCACCATGAGGGGAAGTGGAAGATAAAGTTACATCATTCTGTGGGTGGACTATTCCTTTAAACTCAGAAGGGTGTAGTGGCTTCAACTGGCCACAAGATGTCGCTGTTCTTCACGAGACCGAAGCCTCGAAGCTTTGAATCCTTTCAGTTTGATGAGAAGGAAAGTTCGGGCTTCATGAGGCCTCGCTGGAGCCAAACACATGTAGCTGATGCAGTAAATGGAGACCAGAGAGCAGAAGTGAACGTTACTAAATAAAACAAGGAACTTGGCACAGATGTAAGACCAGTGGATTAGCTGCAGGTCTCTGAGTCTTTACTGAAAATCATTCCTGTCATCGTATCATCACACTTTAATGAACAGAACAGCGGAAAACGGAAAGCTGACTCCCCCTGAGCCAAAGACGTCTATTAGACGTCTTGTCTAACGGTGTGTTCAGACCAAATGGAATTTGAGCGTCAAAAACGTGCCTGACGCCCAAAGTTGGACGCTGGGTTGCTAAAATGTCAGACGCTCAATTTCCAGCATGAAGATGCACTCGACGTGTGTCGACATTAGAACTTAATCCGTTATTATTCAATGTATTTTGAATTTAATAACTGGAAACTATAAATTATTGATCAACGTACAGTGTAGTTTAGATTTAGTCTAAGCTAGTCTGAGCTTAGACGGCTAAAAAAAAAAAAAACTCTCATCTTTAGACCATTGGCATATTTTAGCTCAAACATTTAAGGACCATGAGACGTCCATTAGACGTCTTTTAGACCAAAAATGCTCAGTGGATTTATTCTGACATGTTTCTACTTAAATGTTTGATAGAGTTCGCCTGAACATACAAACAATTTCTTCTCAGCAAAGGCCAAGATACAAAGATTTTTCAGGAACACCACAGCTTGGAAAAAAGTGGGTGAGAACTAAAGATAGACCAATACATCAGCTGGCCAACATAATTATATTATAGGTTGGCATCATTTAGAGACAGGCATCTATACAGGCAGCAGTTTTCTATACATACACTACTCACAAAAAGTTAAGGACATCTGTTTTTTATATTATGTCAGAATGAACCTAAAATGCTCTCCAACCTTTCCAGGTGAACTTTCTTTAAACTTTTGAATGCACATGCACATTCTTCAAACGTACATGTGCAAACAAATTTTTCCTTCAACAAATAGTTACGGAAGGAGGAATTACCACATTATAACTCCAGTTAAATGTCCAACATTCATGATATATCAGTGAGGTTTGAACTTTTTACATTTTCCTGAAATTGTAACTGAAAGTTGAATATCCCTCATTTTTTAGTCGGATATATTACATGTTTAATGTTTCTAACAAGTGCACCGTTTGTCTTTTAAATACTTATTTGAAGTGCTTTGTTTCTTTTTTTTAATCTTAAAAGAGTTTTCAACATTAGTTTTCATTGTGTCCTTCATAATGTTAATTTTGGGGTTATATTCAGTATCAACCCAAAATATCAGCAGGTTGTATCGACCTTCGGCTGATGAGAAAATGTCAGTATCGTAAGAACAGTGGTTAATGAAGCCCATTGTTCCGGAAGGGTCTGGTGGTTTGTTCAGTTTTCTCTTCCTTTCCTCCTGCACGTTCGTATCAGCTCTAGTTTCTGATTTAGTTATAGTAGCTCTACTTTCTTGTCTATATGTAATGTGGTCCTTCTTGTTTTTTTAAACTGACAGTCGAAAACAAATCTAAGAAGAAAAAAGATCAAGCCCCTGCTGGGCTGCGTGATACTTCTATTTATTCTTCCCCTTGTTCCTCGATTTCTTTGCTGCCAACGCTTCAAGACTCAGACGAGTCGCAGCTCTTCAGCACTCATTTGCACTTTGAGGGAATTTGCCGCTGAGAGCGAGCCGTAAATCTGGAGCTGATGTCTGGTTTTTGTTGTGAAAGTGCTGATCTATTTTAGAGAATGAAGTGACAGAAGAGAGGAGGCTTTATTTCTCCCAGAGGGAAGCTTCATCTTCTGCTCGTCCTTTAAACTCGGCAGCTAAATCGAGTCCAACATCATGACACTGATGATCACATCCAATAATCATCACTTCTCAGTCCTTTTATATCCTGTCAGACGCGCAGGAATCAGCTGTTCGGCTTGAAAATGTTCACATAAACGCAGGACACGTCTCTTCTCAGGTCGCTGTCTGATTAGTCCGACGTGCTGAGCATCAAACTGCAGCCTCATCCTCATGATGTAGCAGCGTCTGAAACTTTTAAATCAACGTTATTTATGAAACTTCCAGCCAAGCACATGAAAAGCATGTGGTGTTTTCTGTACGGAGAGAGCTGACCTGCACACTGATGACATGAAAACCTACTATTGATACCAATGACGGTATCGATATTGATCAATACTAGTGTGATAATATTGATACTTTAATGAAAAGCTTGAAAACTATCAGAATCTTCATAAACATGGAGGATAAAGTGGTTTCTGGTGGATCCGGTTCTCTGCTATGACAAGGCCCCCATATCTACATGCCAAATATCAGCTTCTCTCATCCAGATAACGACAAATTCAGATTTTTGTTATGAGAATGATACTTTTGTTTATGCATTAACAGTATAGATACATGGAGCATAGATACATGAAATAAAGTGTCAGATTAATGAGTGTTCACCATAATTTACTGTGTTTTTGTTGTTGGGGATTACCACCGTGGCAGCAAGTTATTCCTCCTCTGCTCTGATTGGCCGATATTCCTCCCTGATACGAACACACTGACATCAGTGGACTGAGCAGCACCGTCCACTTTTGTCACAGACAGCAGAAATCTTCCTGAAATAAATGTCTGTGATCTTCTTCTTCACTTATTACCACATTAAAGTTTTCCTCTGATGTTCCAACAAACAGGAATGTGACGTCCTTCCACATTTCCTCCATGTTGGTAAGAAAACAGTCCGATTCTCATCTGTTCTTATTACACATATACAGATAGGCTCCCCCGGCAACGGCGGACTGTCTGGTTGTGGCGTTTGGCCGGATTAGTCTATAGAACTTGTCATGACAGTTTGGCTGTTTAGCTTTTTGTGTTTTGTTCTGGTATTTGCAGGAAGAAAACACAGAGTTGCAGCTTTTCCCTGGCATGACTCACCAAACTGCCTCCCTGCTCAGGGACATGCAGAAAGATGGCAACTGATTTTCTCCTCTCTTGTCCAGATGTCTTTGAGCAGTTTGAGGCTGCAACATTCTCTGTGTGAAGCGATGGGAGAACATCAGACAGCCTTCCAATACTTCTTCAGACACATTGGTCAGTAATGTAAATAAGAACACTTTTTTATGGTGTCACTATTATGCGACACCATAACAAGTAAATGTCTGTAAATAAGGATGAATAAGGACATTTACTTGTTATGGTGTCGCATAATAGTGACGTCATCAAAGCCGCCGCAGTAAAAAAAAAGTCTGTAAATAACGACAAATCACCACAAAAAAGCCACTTCAAATTCACAGGGGGGGGGTCTGACTAATGTTTCATGACAAAACATTGGTGAAATGAAGGAGTTTGTGGCAGAAAATGCCTTATTTAGAGGCTGCACTCAGTTGCCCCATGATGACTTCCATCATATCAAACATACGCTGATCTGGAGCGGATCTAAATATCTCTTGAAGGAATTCAAGTTGCACCAAAACTGTCTGGGTGAGGAAATGAACGCATTTCATGCTAGAAAATAGGTCCAGATTGAAAAAAACTGAAGCTCCCCTTTAATCCTCTTCAAGATCCTTTTAAACATGCAGCCAAGCAGCCGCTCATCAAGTTTAAATTTACTATTTTTAATTAAAACATCTGAACAAAGGCATTTGTTCCAGACGGGTTTGAGTCACAGCAGAAGCAGCTTTACTTTGCCTTTTATTGACAGGCAAAGTAGTTTGTTTCAGAGTCCATGAATGCATCATCCATTCATTCATCCATTACCAGGCTATCACCCTGGTAAAAAAAAAAAGAAAAGAAAAGAAAAAAAAATGCCAAGAACAAAGATGCTGGCAAAGTTCTTTTTATTGTGATTATTTTCACAATTTACAACTGTATTTCTGAGAGTCTGGAAATCTCTGATTATCCACTATTTTCTAAAGCTGGTTATATATGTGATGGGCAGCAATGATTATACGATAACATGAATTTCAGCAATTCTACTTAAAGGTGCCATGACATCAAATTTCACTTTTCTGGGGTTTTGGGTGTATAATGTGATCTGTTGTGCACTGATGAGGCCATGTGAATGTCCAGAGTGAGAATCAAAGTTCCTGTTTATGGTCTGTCAGCTTTGTCTCTCTGCTCAGAAACGGTTGAATCAGACAGCAGGCTATCATTCTACGTAGTTCTATCATTCTACGTAGTTCCAGTCATTCTACGTAGTTCATCATTCTACGTAGTTCTATCATTCTACGTAGTTCCATCATTCTACGTAGTTCTATCATTCACGTAGTTCTATCATTCTACGTAGTTCCATCATTCTACGTAGTTCCATCATTCTACGTAGTTCTATCATTCTACGTAGTTCTATCATTCTACGTAATTTAATTGCTCCAATAAGAGCACACTATCAAGTAAACAGCGCCCCCCCTCTCTCTCCTAACGGTTTATGCACCGTCCGCTCCCCCCCCCTCCCCCCTGTCTGATTCAGCTTCGTGTATGGAGCTAGTAGTAACTTCTGTGCAGTCAGGTCTGGATTTTCAAACAAATGGATTAAAAGCAAACTTCTGCAGCAACACTGAGGGAGGGGGCCACAACCTTGTCATTACCTGTAAGTTTATTTATTTTCTAAATGCTGTCTTGTCTGATAAACGTAGCTCACAGTCTGAACTGCCCATGTTGCTAGCAGTTAGCCTTTAGCAAACTCCGACCGCAGCTTGACCTAGATTCTCCAAATAAGGTCATAGCCAAATAAGGTGTAGCCAATCAAAATGAAGTCAACGTGGTCTCCGGGTAAAGCTCCATATCATCACCGGACCCAACTGTATTACTGAGGAAGTGAGGTCTGGCGTTTCAAAACAATACTCCGCTGTAAAAAAATGCTGTTTTTTTCTTTGGAGTATTTTTTTTTTTTAATTTACTTTTTTATTGGCATTCAAGTATGACATCAGTATATTTCCTGAAAAGGTCTTGTACATGCCATATACACACTTTTTTTTTTCAAACAACAACAAAAAAAGAAAACACAGTAAGAACAACTAAGACAAAAGGCGGAAGAAGAAAAGAAAAAAAAAAAAAAAAAGGGGGGGGGGGGGGGGGCAGAGTTTTCATCGAGTATGAGTATGAACTTATGAAAGGGACGGGTCCTCTGTGAGTGATATACTGTGTCCATTTTTCCCAACGGGAAAAGAAATTTGTCTTTTCTTAAGTTTACATGTGCTGTTATTTGTTCCATTTTGTAAATATTCTTGACAATGTTCATCCAGGAATCCACGTCTGGGATATCAGATGTTAGCCATTTTCTCGTCAAGGCTTTTTTGCGGCCACCAGCAATATATTAGTCAAGTCTTTGTCATTCCTTATCCATTCCTGTGGGGTTAGTCCAAATAGCATATTTTTGATGTTAAAGTCCAAGGGAGTGCCTAGAATATTATTCAGTTCTTGGTGTATCACCTTCCAAAATTTTTGTATCTTTGGACATTCCCAGAAGATATGGTATTGGTTTGACCCTACATCTCCACATTTTCTCCAACAAACGGATACATTACCACTATAATCGATGTCTGCGATGGTGTGATAAAATACCTCATTGAACTTTTCCAGCTAAACTCGCGCCAACTTTGCGAGCTTGTACATCTCCAATATTCAGGCACATCACTGACCATTCCTCCTCTGAAATACTTATTCTTCCTTCTTCTTCCCACTTCTCCTTAACATAAAAGGTGGAATGGAACTTGAGTTTCATCAGCGCTCTATATAACAACGAAATTACTGTGCCCTTCATTATAAGTTATATGCATTCTTAATACATCTATTAATTCTATATTTCCCTTTATTCCCCTCCATTACTTTATTAATAAAGTGCGGATTTGTAGGTATCTAAAGAAATCATCCTTTTCTAATGCATATGTCTCTTTCAGAATTTCAAAACTAGGTAACTTCCCGTCTTTTAACAGCTTGCATACAACTGTAATTCCTTTTTCTGTCCATGCCTTGAATCTGTTGTCTATTGTGTTAGGGTGAATTCATTATCATACGCACACCATTTCAGGATTGCAATGTCTTTCTCTAGGTTATGTTCAATTATAATTGATCTCCATATCGTCAGTGTTGATTTCACCCACGGATTGTCTATATTATTTATAAATCTCTCAATTTTTTGTCAGCTATAATTGCTTGCATTGGTATAGGGAATAATTTTTCTTCAATATTCTTCCACTGGGCATTGTAAGAAGGGTCACACCAATTCACCATATACCTAAGCTGTGCTGCTCTGTAGTATTCTCTTAGATTCTTTGGAGTATTTACATATGCAGTAATGCCAACAACATAAACTAGTTTTTAACTGCTATGTCATCACTCCTTTAAAGATGAAACAAGAGATTTCAAGCGGCTGACGAAGAAACTGGGTCTACATGTCCACGTTTCTTTTGGTTTAATTGGAAAACAAAACTCATCAGGACAAAAAGCTGTTGATTAAAGACCAAGAAAAGTAACCTAACAACTGCACATTTATTGTTTCAATATGTAATAAATAACATGTCAGGATTAGGATTTTTACTTTGCTTGTGAAACCTTTGAGGCATGCATCCCTGTGAAGGAACAAGGATGTGTGGACCTTATTCCACTGGGCGGAGACAGACGTAACCGTTATTGCAGTTAGATGCGAAAATGGGATAAACAGGACCAGTAAATCTGTCCTTGAAGGTGACCAGATGGGTCAGTTTGTCACCCTTGACCTTGTAAAAGGACAGAGTCCCTGAAGACCAGTCCAGGAACACCCCGATTCTGCTGAAGACATGAGGGAAAGAGGCGCTCCACTTCTCTCTTCTATGATAAGCTGCAACGCTGCCATGATTGCGTTCTAAAATCCAACATTTATCCGACTGTCTCGGATCAAAATCTCTCGGGATTGTATTGTATGCAACACCTACCTGGATAATGATATAAAATGATTCACTCCATTCTACCTCCCAGTAACTACGACCAGTCAGCTGCTCTTGGCACATAAACTGTGGCCCCCTGAACCTCTTCGGGTTTCCAGGATAACGATGAGAATCTACCGGTTTAAAAGCTACTTTTCTGTTTTCTTCAGATATAGCAAGGTATTGGCTGACTGTGTCCAGGTCTATGGTGAGATCTTGGGCATCTGATGATGAAATCACAACAAAACTGTTAGAAATCCTTTAGACAGAAATAGTTTCTGTTCACATCTGAGTTAAAAGACACACAACGGAACTTTTAGCAGTTTTCTCAGAGATGCGCCCCTTGTTGGCAGCTAAACGAGCATCCATCTTGTATCGTACCTGTACTGTGATTCCCTCCAGCCAGTAAAAGACAGTCTTATCTTAACTCTTGTTCTGTCCCTTCCTCCTTTTCTTTTCCTCTGGTAATGTTTCCTTGTGTTTCTTTGCCGAATCCGACATGATGTGCGTTTAGAAACACCCGCTGTGTTCATGTCTGGTTTGTATCCGTTTGCTAGTAAGTGACACGGTGCTGCAACCAATAGTCGGATGCAACGTCACGGTCACGTCCCGGATGGGAATCTTACATACTGCTGTTTCTAAGTCCCGGGACGCCTCTGGGCAGTAACAGCTCTAAAATGTGCATAATGAATGTTGGTGTGTCATCAAAACGAGTCAGAAACGCAGATTTTTAAGGTCTAAAAGTTATGTTGTGTGTCTTTAAACATGGAGGACTTACACCAGGTGAGATCCCTTCTGTCTTTGATGGTCTCCACAGGGGGTACGTCTGGTTGGGAAAAGTCCTCTGTAACCAGAGAGCCGTCTTTGTACTGGTAGATGGTTGCTCCGGTGTATTTCTCATTGGCAATGGCAGCCACAAGCAACCGGAAATCCTTTTTATTCTTCCATCTTTTGGCAAGAAGATGGAGACGTCTGGCTTTTTCTCTCATGTTGGTGATAACTTCACTAGAGTAGAACCAGGGATCTTGACTGGTTCCTTCTAGTTCAGCTGAATCCAAGAAGGTTTTCATTGCATCGATGTAAGGGTCAGCACTCTCCAAAGAGGTGAAGACGAAGCAGAGAACATCAACGACATCTGGATCGAGAACTTCTCGGTCTAACTCTGACTGACTTTGGACAATCTTTGTTCCCTCCATTATTTCTACACATGATCTAATCACATTGATTTTTCTCTCCATACAGTCCAACCACTTGTTCATCTTGTCATGACTGAATGGAGATTTCTCTCTGTCTTCAAAGAGCTGCTTCAGGGAGCTCTCATCTTCTTTACCTTCACGGATGGAGGGAAGTTTCTCTTTCATGCTGTGTTGGAGTTTAGATCTGTAGAGCCTGGACAGTTGTTGGAAACTTCTCAGCTGGTCTTGAACCAGAGGGAAATGCTCTACAGCTTCATCATCCAGGGAATCGTTGCATCTTATTTCCATACCTCTGAGGTCGTCCAGAGCTTCTTCAATCTTCCTCACCAGCCCAAGACTGACCTCCTCCACCAGCTCAGGAGCTTTAGGATACAGACTCCTCAGTGGCAGCAGCCAGACCTTCACTGGGACAGTATTTTCTCCATTTTCTCCCAGTAGCTTTGGCAGTTCTACATAACTCTTCACTGCATCTACAAATGTTGAAGGGTTGCTTTCAAGAATGAAATCTCCATGAAATTTACAGGAGAATGTCTTAGTCAGCTTTGTTTCCTCATCATTCAGCTGGATCTGAGCTTCTCCTTCAATGATAAGTGACGGGATTTTCTTTACCACAGCCTGCATCCGACCTTCGATGTTCTGAACATTGCTTGCATCCAACTTCTCACTGTCAAACACAAAGAAAGCATTTGCTCCATAAAGGATAGCAGTGACTACGTGTGTTGCAGAGCTCTTCTCTATAATATCAATCTGATTCTCATCCAGTGTAAGAACGCCCGGCATTGACAACTGTTTGAAGTCGGTGGTGGCTTTATACTGGAACGTCACTCTGCTCTGGTTGACAAACTTCTTCTGATCATTCAGGTACTTGGCAGATCCTTCAACCTCTATCAGTCCACCCAGGAAACTGACTTTAAGAGAAGCTTCAACACCCAGCAGAGAAGCTTTGGATTCAGTGGAGTCAGATGCAGAAATGTGAAATGCACTGCTGCGCTTAGGGCTCTGAACTGTGTTTTTGAGTATAGTCTGATGATCCCAGAGTGTAAATCCTGCAGAAACAAGAACATTTTAGTTAAGAAACAGCTTAATTAGTTTTGCAGATACAGTGGGTACGGAAAGTATTCAGACCCCTTTAAACTTTTCACAATTTGTTTCATTGCAGCCATTTACCAAAATCAAAAAAGTTCATTTTATTTCTCGTTAATGTCACTCAGCACCCCATCTTGACAGAAAAAAACAAAAATGTAGAAATTTTGGCAAATTTATTAGAAAAGAAAAACTGAAATATGACATGGTGATAAGTATTGAGTACTTTGCTCAGTACTGAGTAGAAGTACTTCTGAGCTGGTACAGCCATGAATCTTCTTGGGAATGATGCAACAATGTTCCACACCTGGATTTGGGATCTTCTGGTTCTTCTTGCAGATCCTCTCCAGTTCTGTCAGGTTGGATGGTGAACGGTGGTGTTCAGCCAATTTAAGGTCTCTCAGAGATGCTCAGTTGGGTTTAAGTCAGGGTTCTGGCTGGGCCGGTCCAGAATGGTCCAGAGTTGTTCTGATCCACTCCTTTGTTATTTCAGCTGTGTGCTGAGGGTCATTGTCTTGTTGGAAGGTGAACCTTCGGCCCAGTCTGAGCTCCTGAACTCTGGAAGAGCTTTTCTTCCAGGATCTCTGTACTTGGCCGCATTCATCTTTCCTTCAACTGCAACCAGTCGTCCTGTCCCTGCAGCTAAAAAACACCCCTGTAGCATGATGCTGCCACCACCATGCTTCACTGTTGGGATGGTATTGGGCAGGTGATGAGCAGTGCCTGGTTTTCTCCGCACATACCGCTTAGAATGAACTCCAAAAAGTTCAATCTTGGTCTCATCAGACCAGAGAATCTTATTTCTCTCAGTCTGGGAGTCCTTCATGTGTTTTTGGCAAACTCTATGTGGGCTTTCATATGTCTGCACTGAGGAGAGGCTTCCATCAGATAACTCTGCCATAAAGCCCCGACTGGTGGAGGCTGCAGTGATACTGACTTTGTGGAACTTTCTCCATCTCCCTGCTGCATCTCTGGAGCTCAGCCACAGTGATCTTTGGCTTCTTCTTTACTCTCTCACCAAGGCTCTTCTCCCACCATTGCTCAGTTTGGCTGGACGGCCGGGTCTAGGAAGAGTTCTGCTCGTCCCAAACTTCTTCCATGTAAGGACTATGGAGGCCACCGTGCTCTTAGGAACCTTTAATGCTGCAGAAACTCTTTTGTAACCTTGTCCAGATCTGTGTCTCGCCACAATTCTGTCTCTGAGCTCCTTGGACAGTTCCTTCCACCTCATGATCCTCATTTGCTCTGACATGCACTGTGAGCTGGAAGCTCTTATATAGACAGGTGTGTGTTCTTTCCTAATCACGTCCAATCAGTTTAATTAAACACAGCTGGACTCCAATGAAGGAGTAGAACCATCTCAAGGAGGATCAGAAGAAATGGACAATCTGTGAGTTAAATATGAGCATCACTGCAAAGGGTCTGAATGTTTTTGACCATGTGATATTTCAGTTTTTCTTTATTTATGAATTTGCAAAAACTTCTATGTTTCTGTTTTTTCTGTCAAGATGGGGTGCCGAGTGTAGATCAATGAGAAATAAAATGAACTTTTTTGATTTTAGCAAATGGCTGCAATGAAACAAAGAGTGAAAAGTTTAAAGGGGTCTGGATCATTAAAATCAATAAGTGTGAACTATCATGGATAGTGACTGAGGATGAACAGAATTTCCTCTGAAAACTTAATGAATCCATTTTGTCTTCGTATTTATGGCTGAGATGCCGCGGGCTTGAAAATGTTAAAAGTAACATTCATCATGTGGCGTTGTTATTGTTCCTCATTCCTGAGCAGAAGAGCTTCTTTCTGACTGAAAACAAATTATTTCTACACATCAGTCACTTTCTGAGCAGGAAGTATTTCTGTGGTTTATGGTTGACTTGGTCTTTATAACTCATCCACACTTCTCAGCATGGATAGAAAAGAAGAGAGTCACCAACATGTATCATGGTTTCTGAACTATAACAGGCAAAAACTGGAGCTGGGACGATATGCTTTTCATCTTATTCAATTCTTTATAATTTTTTTTCCGACATTGCCAATTTTTGAGATTTTTAGTTTGCTTTTTCTTTTTTTAAAACACCTGATATAGTTGTCCAGCATTCTCTGCATTCGCTTTAGTTTATAATCTCATATTACCCAATAGTCGAGTAAAAAATTTGCTGCTGGAAAAAAGCACTAACGTTTTTCCCACCTGGCTTGTAAACATGGACTGAAATCATGCATTTAAATGTGAAAGCAAAAATCTATTTAAAAATTATGATTCAAAAAATCTGTATACTCTGCAATTCAAGTTTTCAGAAGGTTTTAACTAGTTTAAACTAACTGGGAAGGTTATTTGTGCTTTTGTTTTGCTTTTTGAAGAAGTCTTCCTTTTTCAGAATTTTTAAAGGTGACCAACGAAATTAAATCAATACTGAAGATTAAAGATTAATTTTAGAGTAGTATTATGTTGACTCACCTGGAATCAGTTGATCTTGATGAGCATTGTAGAACATCCCCAGGGTGAAAGGTCGACCCAGAGCAGCTGTTGACATGGTATCAACGTCCATATCTCCAACCTGTTGGTAAACATTTAACTAAATGATTATTTCAATCTAACTTTAAGTTGTCAAAAACAGATATAAAGATGTAATTCACGCTTTTAAATCAAGAAACTTCATGTGATTAGAAATAGGGCTGAGACAAATATTCAATTTTACCAATTACAAAAAATTTTCAATTAAAACAACAGTAATCAAAGCTTCATTTAACTAATTAACTGCCAATCACGTCAATTGTGGGGTGGGGGGCGTTGTGGGACTCTCTGGAGGAGCCTGTTGGTGAAAATCAAGCTTTTACTGTGTTATTTAGTGTAATTATCACCTGATCTGGTAGATGGCAGTGCCAGATAAGCTTGTAAATACATTGTCATGAAGAAGGAAGTTGAGGGTTTATTGATGTTTGTCGAGACCGAGAATATGCTTGAATTGAAGCAATCAGGGAGCTCAAGTTAGAGTAAACTATGTGACACTGTCGGCGATGGACAGGAAAAAAGGAGGGGGAAGGACGGACAGACAGATAAATAAGATTGATAACTTTTTGCTGTGAAACAACATTGCTGTTGCTTATAAAGCAAATTAATTAGTGCTGTGCGGATCGATTCTGAAATATTGATATTTTCGATACCAGCCTTTTATTTTCAAGAATTGATTTTCATGTCAGAATATCTATTTTGGGCAGAGACTGGGCCACTCTGAGCCATGGGGCAAATGATTAACAGCCAAGCTAAATGGTAACCGAGCTAATCCGAAGTGAACAGGACCGAACAAAGGTAGGTGGTTTAAAGGTAAGACACACTCAGACTTGCTGTTAACCAGCTAAAAACCACCGTTGAGCAACTCTGCTACAGGCTGAGGCCTTCCTGGAAGCTAGCAGGGAGCTAACTATTAGCCTCCACTGCTAAAACCGGCATCCGGTCTGCCGCCTGACAACCAAAAGGACGCACCCCTTATTATGTGTAATTTCAAGATTAAATAACATCTTAACCAGGGATCACCAACTCCTGACCTCTTGGACCAGTGTCTGGAAGGTTTTCAACCTTCTTCCTCCAATCAGGTGAAACAAAGTATTTGTTTGTGGTTGCCATGTTGAATCCAGGTACCGGGGCTCGATTGATGATGGCTTTTCATGTGGTTAGGTAAGGATAGTTGATAGGCATAACACACAAAGTTCTGTTGCTCTTAAAAAAATTGTAAAATTGCTTAAAAACTGGCAATCTGAGGCTCACTGTGCTGAAAACGGCTGGCGGTCAATGAGTTAATGAGAGAAACGTGTTTCACGCACCACTTCCGGTCTGTATCTAACAAGAGGTGCGCTTGTTCGTTGACTGGCATTATGGCAACAGCAGGAGTAGCAGCCTGCAGTTAAGGGGAGCGGTCTAGAGTTGAAGAAAAGAGAATAAACAGCTACTGTATGTTCATTATGTCAGTCTGGCAGGAGATCACATTGCCGCTACCGGTAGTGACGTTATGCTCGAGACAGTCTGCTGAACTGCCTCGATCTTACGAACTGGAAGTTTTGGCAGCATTTTTTCAAGCATGTGACCACACCAACCGAGGCCTCGTTACATCGTCAACGTGGCTTGAGCTGCTTACAGGAATTTCCAAGGGACTGAATTCCAGTCACGTCATAAACCAAATGTTATTTTGGGAGGTTTTGCAATCATTTTGGGCTAAAGGAATTAGCATAAAATTTGCAGAGCCCCTCTGATGACAGGCCGAATAATATTTATTTGATTTGCTTGTTAAATGGGGGAGTAGGTAGCGTCGTGGGATTTGGCTCGGAGGACCCGGGTTCAAGTCCCCGACACGACTCCTAGGTGTACCACTGTGGACCCCTGAGCAAGGTCCTTAACCCCCCAAATGCTCCCCGGGCGCTTTAAGTAGCAGCCCACTGCTCCCTGATACTTACAGTACAGAGATGGGTGAAATGCAGAACCCTAATTTCCCCTCGGGGATCTCAATAGTATAACAAAATAAATAAATAAATAAATTTCAGTAAATTAATCCTGTAATCACATTACTAGGTAATGTGATGAAACATCTCTCTTTTGTTGGCATTGTTTGAAATCCAAACATAATGCAGTAGCAAAGTTCAAATCAAATTCAGAGGCTAAAGACAAGGCTAAATTCACATATGAAACTAAAAAGAAAGGAGATATAAAATCTCACTAAATTCTACTTTAGTAATCTAGAATATGTATTTTTTTTTAATTGTAGTTTTAAAAAAAAACAACATTTTTTTTAAATGGTCCCAGATAAATTAGTTCATAAACAGTAGGCCAAAATTCCTGTCAACAGGTGCAGAAATCTGATTGGATGTTACAGAAAACACTTATTTTGCAAAGATTACTTCAAAGTTTTCTTAAGATCTTATTTCAGGAGCCCCATCATGCTTGTTTTCTTTTTGTTCGTGTTCAATATTTCTGTGGAACCACAATTCAAAATAAATCTCCAAATTTCCTCACAATTTTAATTATTAACTTATTTCACTGGCTTTTTCCCACCTTTAATGGGAGGGGATGGAAACTTTCAAGCACAACTGTACACACACACACACACACACACACACTTAATAGCTTTTGTACAATTACTCCTCTGACACATTGTATCACAAGATCTTCAAAGTAAAGAAGAGGAGGAAAGCTTATTAGATTAACTGATCGATTACAGTGGCAGTTTGATCAATTATTAAAATAACAGACATCTGCAGCTTTAGTTATAAATGCGGTCACAGTTTGACACAAACACACAGCTCAGTAAAAGTTGTCCTCACCTGGTGAATTTGCTGAAATAAACTTCAACTTGAGTGAGAGTGAGATGACGTCCAGCTGCAGCTTGGAGACTTATCTGCTGACAGACCGACTCCTCCCTTCACACGCTGACAATCCGTCATTCCATAACTGTGCTTGGTGTCGCCCTCTTTGACCTAATCTTTTTCATTGTTGATTTAAACTTAAAACAACAACAACAACAGAGGTAATGTTTCACACAGAGAAGTTCTGGTTCAGACTGCAGAGACATTCAGACAAGACTGGTCCAGAAAAGGCTTCAACGTGTCCTGTACAACATAAAGGACAGAAGAATCTTCTGAAGTGATCAGAACTAATGAGCATGTTGGGAAAACCAGAGAAAGATCCACATATTGTTGGTGTGGAAGGCGTAAATCAGGAGAGAGTCTGATATGACTATGGATTCTCACTTTTCCCCTCATCGCGACTTCTGATTATATTTTAGTGTTTTCACAAAAGGTTTGGAGTAGTGGTGTTCATGTTTTAATCCTCAATTTTTTCATTTTGTCTATTCTTGCTCTGTACAGTAGTTTAAGTTACACTTCAGACAACTTGAGTGCTGTGTGAACAATGCCGAGTAAAGTATGACGTGGTATACCATTCCGACTCGCATACACCGTCTGCCTCCATACTGCAATTTTCATACATGCATCCCGAATTTCCGAGGCTGTGTACGACTGATGCTTCAAACTAACAGATTAAAGCCAGAAAGGTTGACTTCTATTCTTCACTCACTGTTTCTTCAGTTTGGTATATTTGTGCTAAAACTGTCGAAGGGCTGCCAAAAATTACGGTCAAAGGTTCTTTATCGTCGTTCCTCACATTAATATAAACTGTAGAAGATCCCCAGTGTCAGAGGGGCTGCATTATAGAGTTAAACAACATTTAAAGAGTGCTAGTAAATATTAGGCGAGACATTCATTCCCCTTTATCATGTGTAAACAGATGAGCCAGCAGCCCCGCCTCCTCAAAACCTCCCCTCCATGTTCCAGTGAAGGCGTGTTCAGGGACATGCCCGTTAGCATCATTACAGTCTGTGGGAATTTGACAGTCAATATTACAGTATTTCAGTTAGATCTTTACAGTGAGATTGAATGTAACAACTTTTCAAGGCTTGTTCAACTGTTTTTGCAAAACAGATTTAAGTTGTTGACTCATTTTTTGCAACCTGAAAAAGGCCTTAAAGGATAACTTTCTCCTTTTTCAACCTTATTTCTTGGAGTTTATACATTAATTTACTCATTTGTAAAATTTCTGTATCACTTCGACTTGGACACTTTCGGAAGATATTATGTTGAGTGCAGTATGCAAACTAGGAATTGAGAAACGGCCATGGTGTCGATCACAAGGCAGTTGTGTCACTTTGTCTCATGGCCGTTTCTCAATTCCTAGTTTGCATACTCATGTACTTGTGAGTACAGACTTGTGGGTACGTACTGGAAGTCTGCACTTGTGGAGTTCACAAGCACAGACTCCGCCTACTTGACGGATTGAGACAACGCAAACTTGTGACATCACCACCAACGGTTTGCAGCAGTGAGCAGGCCTGTCAACATGAAAATAATATTGTATTATTCTACAGCTGTTTGTTATTGATTGTTGTGGAGATGAAGTGATGGTACTGAAACCAATAAAAACAATTAAAATAATTGCTCCAAAAACAATTCTACTCATGGAAGTTGTCCCCCCCTACCCCCCCCAACTTGTACATTATATTTATTTACAATGCATAAGCACATTCATGCAAATGAGTCCTCAGGTCATAATTATATGATCAAAAACAGCTGTGAGAGAAAAGCGGGAGGAAGAGCTGCAGATAAAAGGCCAATAACAGTAAAGAATGGAAATGATTGCTCAGGTTTGGCTGTTGGAGGTGGAGGAGGTAAGAGGAGGCTGCGCGTGTGCAGGTGCATGCTGGGATTTATATCTGGCCAAATACGCACGAGCCTCCTCTGATGCATGCTTGGTAAAATGGGCGGAGGAAGTTTTCATCCGGGGATTTCCAGCGTACTGGCCGAGAAGCGAACTTTTTAATGGAACATGACTTGGACCGCGGGTGATGACGTTTCACGAGTCCACGAGCCCGCAAGTACGCACAAGTACGCAGATTGAGAAACGGCCAATGTCTCATGAGGCTTCGGTTTCACCATCCCCAACTACCGCTGCTGCTCTTCTTCTTTCAGTTTCTGGCAGAAAAGACTTCTACTGCCCCCTACAGGTGACCTGCGAGACAACTTTTTACTTACGTAAACTGGAAATCTCACCAAATTTAATCTTGTGAGATCTCGTTACACCCCTACTGTGCTGTGATTCCCTCCAGCCAGTAAAAGTCTTATCTTGACTCTTGTTCTGTCCCTTCCTCTCTTTCTTTTCCTCTCTTCCCCTGGTAATGTTTCCTTGCGTGTGTTTGCTGAAGCCCACGTGATGTGCGTTCAAAACACCGGCGGTGTTCATACCTCCTTCATATCCATTAGCTAGTAGGTGAAGCGGCGCACAACCAATAATCGGCTGCAATGTCACGGCCGCGTCCCAGATGGAAAACTTACATACTGCTGATTCTGAGCATCCGGACGCCGCTAGGCAGTGACGGCTCGAGAAATGCGCCCAATCGGTCTCTGCCAGACACGTGACTTTTGTTGCTAAGACGCCATTTCAGGCGTATAAAAGTCAGCGGTCCCGTTTATCAACAAGCGTGGAAATGAGCGCACATCTGATCATATAAATGATCTTATTGTATCCAGGTGTGATTCATAAATGTTCGTGTCTGACCAAACAACAGAATCTACGTCAGAAATCCCTCGTCATCCAGCTGCTTCTACCCTGAAGCAGCAGCGCAGACAGGCGGAGGCTGGTCCAAGCCTGACCCGGACTGTCGGATCTGAGCCCGACCCGCACGGACAGAAGAAAAAATAACTTTCATTAGCTAAGCTAAGAAACAGTCTGCTGACTGAGCACTTATAGACTATAACTTTAGGGTACAGATTACTTAATAGAAACGACGGATCGCCTCCTGTCTTCTGTCTCCAGGAGCTGCAGGTGTCATACCAGCCAGATGATCTTAACAGCAGAGTGTTATAACTTCTGATGAAGGCGACAACTGATCGCCAAAAATGTGAAGATAAATCAGACTTTATTATCTCACTGTTGATGTCTGAATAAAGAAAAGAAAGCTCGGCTGCTTGTAAGAAGACGGACAGTCGGGCTGCAGAAAGGCGCAGGTGCATCGGACCAGCGGGAAACGCTGCTTTAGACTCAGAGAAAGTTTGCAACACAACCCTGACCTGTGTGGATCTGTACAGCGATGCTGTAACTTGTCAAGACTTTATTGACAAGTTAAATAACAGAAATACTAGTTTATAAAGATTATGCGCAGCCAGATGGGCAGACGCGCTGGTAACTGCAGCTCCCAGGAGACACGGAGTTGAATGGAGGAGATCCGTTTCTATAAATGAATCTATACATTAATGTTGTACAAGTGTTCATTCGGTGGACTGTTTCTTAGTTTAACTAATGAAAGTTATCGTTTCTTATGTTCCTGTCCGGGTCAGGCTCAGATCCGACCAGCCTCCATCTGTCAGCTGCTGCTGCTTCAGGAGAAACAGCTGGATGACTGTGCATTTCTGACCAATATTCTGTTGTTTGGTCAGACACGAACATTTTATAAATCACACATGGATTCAGTCATAAGATCATTTTTATGATCAGATGTGTGCTCATTTCCACGCCGGTTTGACCACTGACAGTTTTACGCCTGAAATGGCGTCAAGCGCTGGTTACTGCTGGTTAAGCAACAAATGTTATGTCACTCGGTGGAGACCGATTACTGGAATGCTGGCGTGCCATCAAAACGAGTCAGAAACGCAGATTTTTAAGGTTGTAAAGTTACGTTGTGAGCTTTTAAGAAAAGAGCGTCCTGGTATGACAGTTAACACACAGCACTACAACTGGACAGTCTTGGCTGAGACTGAACTTGTATGTAAAAGCATTTTTAACCAGGTTTATGGTGAATCTCTCCTGCTTTCGGTAATGCCATAAGTTTCTGCTTCATAACTGAAGCAGAAAACACAGATCAGATTGAAGATTGCATGTTCCAGAACTTTCTACAGTTAAATTAAGCCTAAACTGAGTACAGAAAGACAGATTAAAAGTCAGTACTCAGCTTCAAACAGTCAAGTTACAGACTAGCAACCAGGCCAGTCACAATGGGAGTCGCCCTGGACTCAGACCAGCCTGTTATCACTACAGAACATCTGGAGGATTAAATGACTGATGACTCAGCAGGATTTCTGCAGTTATCTTTCGTAGACCAGGCTACTGGAACGCCGTCTTTACAGGTCTCCCTAAAGTCCATCAGACAGCTGCAGTTAGCCCAGAACGCTGCTGATCCAGTCCTCAGGTCTTTACACTGGCCTCTTGTCTGACCTGCTGTTAGTTTACAGGCTCAAAGGTTTACAAGACAAAGTAAAACCCATAAACCTGTTATTTATCTTGCCCTGCCTGGATGAAAAAGAAGCATCACCACCTGGATTTAACTACACAAAAAAGGTCAGACCCTCCTAAAGATAGTTTTCATGTGACGTCACGCTCTGTAGGGAACAACCAGTGTAAGGTTTATGCCAGAGCTGCACTACATTAACAGCATTAGTAATGACCAAAACCATTTTATGTCTCTGTATGGATTAATGCACTAGTATGTACAAGCTCTTTAACCAGAAGTTATTTTTAATGCTAAGTCACAATTATCGTTAACCATAAATTTTCATATTTACAGCTACAAAAAAAACTGTACAGTGCTAGTAAAGCATGTGATTATTTCTTGATAAGATTTCAAATTATAGTTATTTACTTGCATTCCTGAGCAGAAAAAAACAGTTTTAGTGGTTGAACGTTTTGCTTGATTAACTCCTGACTTTGGAGAGAAACTATACGAAACATTAAGTTTTTTGGTTATTTTTGGTGGAAAAAAGGGACCATTTAGTCATTTCAGTTAATCGTTTTAAACAATTCTTTGAAAGGTTTCTAAAATATTTATGCTGTCTCATTTTTTATGGCAGGTGGTGTAATTGATTTTTAAGCATCAATATGTAAACAGGATATAAATGGGATCAATAAGTCAGAAAACTAAAGCAGAGTGAAGTATTCGTCCCGTCTGAGTATCAGACCTGTTACTTTGGTTTACCAGTTGTTGCTGCCATCAACAGCGTGATTGGTTCACTCAGAAAACGATGGGTTGCGTAGCAACAGTAAGCGGTTTTTACTCGTGAGCAGGACCAGGGATGCAGGGGTAAGAAGCAACACCTGCATGGAGTTTTTAGCTTTTCATGTGATCACCAGCTGGAGAAGCTGAAAGAACTTGGAGCTTCGAGGACGGTGTGGTGTCTTCATCGACCTCCTGCCCTCCACGACTTTACCTGATGGTGTCAGGAAGTCTTCCCCTCTTGATGGAGCTGAAGAAGTGATCAGCACTAAACTTTCTGACCATGTGATGCAAACCCTCACTCCAACTCCTCTTCATCATCTCCTACTGCTTTTGTCATTCATTTCTATTCCACTTATCCTCTGGAATAATGTAGGAAACAGCCACAGACACTAGTGTAGATTGGTTTTATATCCCCCTTTATCAAACCAAAGATGATGGGTCAAGCTGCCAGGATTGCAGCCGTCCAATCACTGGAGTCCAGGAGGAAGGCTGATGAGGACGGTATGACCACAGGAAGATGTCTAACGATGGCAGACGACACTACATCAGTAGAAGGAATGAGGAGGAGCCAGGCTGCTTACCTCAGTGTTTGTTGTAGTGTTGTGTGAGGTATCTTGGCCATGCGGAGACCAATGGGCAAACTCCGCTGGAGAACAATGAGCCAACTTCCGTGTTGCACAAAATTGTATTTCTTTCTTCATTCACCAGGGGCTCCAAATCAAAAGGTAATCCTCCATAGACTCCCATGTTAAAAAGACCAACATCATAGCAGAAACAAACATGTTTACAGCAGAAACAAACACGCTTACAGCAGAAACAAACACATTTACAGCAGAAATAAATGTGTTTACAGCAGAAACAAACATGTTTACAGCAGAAATAAACATGTTTACAGCAGAAACACACACAACGTTTACAGCCTGGTTCAAAACATCATTTTACATTTAATAGGTCAAGTTTACCTTCATGTCAAATGTGAGGGGGGTGAATTATTTTACAACTCATCCGTTTAGATGTTATTTAATCTTGAAATTACACATAATTAGGGGCGTCTTTTTGATTGACAGGCGGCAGGCCGATGTGGCTGAGAGGTAGCTCCTTGTTTGCTCTCGGTAAGGTCTCAGTCTGCAGCAGAGCAGCAAAATGGTGTTTTTTAGCAGCTAAGCGCAAGTCCAAACATGTCTTACCTTTATCCCGCCGATAAGGAGGCTAATCTTCGATAGCTCTTGTTAGTTTCGAGTTAGCTCCACTAGCGTTAAGCTCAGAGTACATCAGCTGTCAATCATTTGCCCCGAGGCCACACTTTACCAATTTTATTATTTTCCAGGAGTGACGACGTGACACGGCAAGATGGCGATGGCGGGGAATGCCCAACTGGCTTCACTTTCCCCAATTCAGACGAGACCGGATACAACGTCCTTTTTTTTTTTTTTTATAGTATTTGGTGGTGACATACAAATGAGTTCACATTCAAGGCTCTAGAGGTTTTCATTCACTTCTTTCACCTTATCAGCATCGTGGCCAGTAGGCTACTAGTTGGATGGATGGATATGTATATATATATATACATATATATATATATAAATGGATATAAATCTACATTTCCTCTAAAACAATATGGTTCCTTACTTCTTTTTCTTCACTAGATACCGAACCTTCAGATCTAAAACTATCAACCTCCTGACCAGCTTCTTCCACCAAGACGTCAAAGCCATCAGTCTAAACCGGGAACTTACCTTGTCTTCAGGTGTTTGTGTACAACTACGGAGAAAGTGTTTTACCTTCTCACTGGGAAACGTTGGATGGAGGCAGTAATACCTGTGTGTCTCCCACCAAGAAGAAGTTTTGTCTGGATCACTGGTTAAAAGTGAAGCTTTATGGACGTCCCACCAGTGGAGACAGGCTCACATGCAGTCCTCCAGAAAACCAAGGGGTTGGAAGCTGGGAGGGAAGATTTCATCACAGAGGATGAAACTGAAAAACAGAGAACAAAGAAGTGTGGGTGAAAAGTATGAGAAAGAGTTTCACTCCATCCCAGAACAGATCTATGACGAATATGACCGATACATTTTCTGCTGCAGGACAAAGTTAAAGGGACTAGAGGCAGGAATTGTGAAAGAATAAACAGGCGTGTCCAGTTTAATATTAATGGGTGATGAAGCGTGAAAAACCAAAAAGAACGTTTCCACCCACCTCTCTCTCCGTTGCCTTGAACAGGCTGTGTGCTGCATAATGTGCTGTGATTTGGTGGCCGAATTTCCCGCACAGTCCTGCGGATGTGACGTTAATTGACGCTGCATCCGCCTCCCCGACAGTTTTGATACAGGAAGGAGACGGTGGCGGTGAATTCAAACACTGGAAGGGATAGTTATGGATTCTTCGGCTGTCAGCGAACAATCCAGATCAACTGAAAGACACCAAAAAGAGGCACTACAAAAAAATTACTTTATCAGCATTGTAAACAACGTTATAGTAGGGCTGGACAATATAGAAAAAAAGATTATCGATAAAAAAAAATCTGTATCGATCGATATCGATATTTATCAAAACAAAAAAAAAAAAAGCCATTATCAAATTAAAAGCCATTTTAGGTGCAGCCCTGGCCATTTAAAGGGGATTTTTTTTTTTTTTTTTTTCTCAACCTGGACCTATTTTCTAGCCTGAAATATGTTCATTTCCTCACCCAGACAGTTTTGGTGCAAATTGAATTCTATCAGGAGATATTTAGATCCACTACAGGTCAGCGTATTCCTAATGTAATGGAAGTGACGCGGGCAACTTTGCGCAGCCTCTAAATAAGGCATTATCTGCCACAAACTCCTTTGTTTCACCAATATTTTGTTACGAAACATTAGTGGGACCCCCCGGAGAGCTCGAAGCAGCTTTTTTGTGGTGATTCGTCCTTATATTGTACATACGCTGTGCTGGAGTGGATCTAAAAATCTCCCGAAGGAATTCAAGTTGCACCAAAACTGTCTGGGTGAGTAAATGAACGTATTTCATGGTAGAAAATAGATCCAGGTTGACAAAAAAACAATCTTCCCCTTTAAACTTTTGCCGCATGACCTCCTTATAATAAAGATCACACAATCATGGAATTCCAATTTGGCCTTTGCCTGGGTCTGCATTTGTGATTGGTTTGGCGGAAGGAGTGACTGTAGTATCATGCTACCCCATAGGCTACAGCGGAAAACTGTGTTTCTATATTGAACTTTTATTGACCTTCTTTTTTTTCTATTGAAAAAACCTCTATCGATCGATATATATCACTATTGAATTATCGTCCAGCCCTACGTTATAGCATCTGTTTGTGATCCCGTGCCAGCTTGTCTGGTGGCTGCAGTTACCTGTAGCACCAGTCACGGCACTCGCGAGTCTCATTTCTCAATCTTGCCTCAAGTCCCTCTAAAGAACAAATACTGACACAATGAGAAGTAACATGCAAATCTGATGGTTCCACCAAAACTGTCAGAATGAACCTAGAATGCACTGTAACCTTTCTCAGTGAATTTAATTAGATTTTCTCTCAACTTCTGAAGGCACACTGTTCATTTTTTAAAGGTAGAGTTTGAAGTTTCCCCCCTGAAAATAAACGTTTGACTTAGGGCTGTCGCGATTGAGGAATTCCCCCTGCGGTGAGTCAAGGCGGCTCAATATTGCGATATGAAATATAATTGCGCACCCCCCCCCCCCCCCCCCATCTATCTATTTTGCCAATGTCTTTGTTAATTTTTAAATTACCAAAGTCATGGCAATATTTCCTTTGAAACATGGTGGTTGCACATTAAAAAAAGTTATAAAATAAAATAAAAAAGACGTCAATTTTATAGCGCTATATTGAACGCAGTTCAAAGGACAGTAACGGCAGATTTTACAGATTGCTATTGTATCCTTCTCAACTGTTGTCCTGAGATGCGGTGATGGCGGTGGCCCATCATGCAGCGCGGTGAGCTTCTTGATATTATATTTCATTTTTGCGATTATTGTGACAACCCTAGTTTGACTTGAGCAAGTGAAATCCATCTCAAGCCGCCCCTTTGGGCTTTTACTCACGTGCCGTGGTGAGTTTGAATGAAACTCCCTCCCCCATCTGTAATTCGCTCTTTAGCTTTGTTTTGTTGTGGTCGGGACGTTTCTGGGTGGAGATTTCTGTTTATATCACCAGCCAATGGCAGAGCTAAGGACATGACGCTGTGTGGGAATAAGCTCATGATTGGAGCAGACGCCAGTCACTCGAACTCTTTAAGGAAAAACAAAAGAAAAAAGAAAGAAAAACGGCTGATGCACCGAAGAAAAGGTAAGAGCTTTAGATCGTGCACGTTGGAAAACCAGGGTTAATATTGATTTGGTTTTTACCTGCTTCTGAGCTCTGAAGGAGGCTTGAAGCTATGTAGGCTGAAGAACGATGCGGCCATTAGCCTGAGAGGGAGGGGCTCAGTTTGAAAACTGCTGTTTGCAAACAGAAACGGTGGGGGGGACTTCGGACTCTACCTTTAAATATTTATTTCATGCTTTACTCCAAAAATATAATAAACCACAGAAAGTGTTTGACCCATGATTTGACCTCTAAATGTTCTGGTTCAATGACTACTTGTTTCAAAACAGTCCACTTCATCATCCTCTTCACATTTACACATTAGACCAAGACAACACTGATATTTTTATATTGTGGTGTATCCCTTGTTGGCTCTTCTTTCAATAAACTGATGAGATGGAGGAGTAACTGCATCAGGATTCCAGTTAAATGTCCAATATTAATGTTATAATATCATTGAGTTATGAACTTTACATTTTCCTTTAATGGGCTTTATGCACAACTGTACTACTTGCTGGACTTAAACCAACTCTTTTGCCTCCTGTCTTTCATTACTGGACAAACTGATTAATCCAGGTGTGTCTGGTCATTGTCCTTGTTACTGAGGTCAGACACACCTGGATTAATCAAATCATCCAATAATAAAAGTCAGGAGACAAAAGAGCTGGCTTAGTGGAGCTGCACCTGAAATTTCAATATCCTAACTTTTTGTGAGTGGTAGTGCATCAGATGCTGGTGGCAGGAAGATCTTCTGACATGTTTTTCTTGTCTCAGATGGAGTCTGTCCTGCATTTCCATGTTTTTTCATTTAGCAGTGAGGGCAGCTTGCACAGTGAGCCAGAGGAAACATGCAGCTGATGTTGTAGAGGGTTACTCTAAGGCGACGGGCATGATGCTGCAGGACACCAGGCAGCACGTCGGGTTTTTGTAGAGACTGAGACTCTGCTGCTCCACATGAAGCTGCTCAGGCTTGTTTTCTGTGGGAGGACGGCCTTTTTATCTCACACCCACACAGGATGCAGGAAGCCGTTGTTAGACCATCAGTGGTAAATAATGAGCAGATTTAAGATGCAGCTCTCTAACTTCTGTTGAAGTATTTTTATCTTGCATTGTTCTCCGTTTGTCAGAATCTGCAAATATTACAGTAAAGCCTTTCAGAAGTTTTCCTGTTAATTGTATATTTGTACTGTTTTGGACTGGTTGATACCATAAACATGACAATGGAAAATACTCTTAGCCAGATAGAATACAGTCGGCTTTGCAGAGCAGAACCAAAAGAATGAATTATTGATTATGACACTCCTATAGCCTCAGCTCCCTCTGCTTCAGCTTTCCTTCTCAGCATACTTTGTTTTCTTGTTGCAGCAAAGTTTCCTGGACCTGAGAACATTGGAAAATGAGCCCACACCCTCATAGAGGAATCTGGGAACCTGCGCAAATAAAGAAAAAAAAGGCTTTTTTTTTTTTTATTAAAGCATTGAGTATTGCGGCACCTTGTTTAAAGCCAAATACTGCAATATTTATTTTCAAGCTTTATGTTAACAAGATCTCTAAATTCATTATTAATATTAAGTAAGACAGGATGGGAAAGCTGGTGGATTTTTTGACAAGCAAACAATTATTTTTTTAAGTCAGAAAATGAGCCACAGATGCAGAAAATGTGTCTCTGCCAGATCGTTAACTTTTTCTGGGAAAAGTTACCAAATAAAGTGCATGCACACTTTGTCACAAAGACATTTATACATGATCATCTCATTGTATAGTCACATTTTTTGTTGTGTCGGATAATAAACCTGGGCTGCAGTGTAACAAAGGTACCTGAGTTTTCATCTACAACCATAGGCGGACAACTTAACTGTCATAAAGTAAAACTCTTGTTATATTTATAGGATCCACATGCACATTTAGAACAGGTTTTTTTCACCAACAGGCTCGTCAACCTGCAGAAGAGCTGCGATAACTAAATCCAGCTGGTTTAGTGATCATTCTGAACAAGAGCCAGGGAGGATTTTTACTATTTGGACCATGAATGTCTATTTCTGACAACAACATGCACACACACCCACACAGAGAGCGCCACCTCCTTTATCTTATGGTCTCATATACTCTTTAATGAAAATTCAGACCTTTTCTAACGGTTATACCAGTAAGACATGTCGACTTGCAGCACTGGATTTAATGCGTACAATAGACGGCAAGTAGAAGGCATTCCTACCGGCAAGGCTAACGGTTTGGCCAACAATAAGCTAGCTTAACTTTCATCATGACTGTCACAAATGATCTGCCTAATGTTCGTATAATGAAGTAAAAACACACAGAATTGTAATTATTTGTATATTTACTTGTTTCATGTGTTGTTCTGGAGTCTTGCCGTCCACTGCCACGAACAAGAATTGTCTCTTATTTTCTGTCAAAAACCGTCTTACGTCCATTTTGTGTCGGACTGTTCGAAATAATAGCAGTTCAGATTTAACGCCGGGCTGTCAGCCAATAAAAGACGGAGGATTTCCCGCTTCGGTAGAGCTGCTCTCTGATTGGTCATTCCGTCGTGGCTGTGTTACATTCACCGAAGCCAGGAAATTACAAAACTACTCAAAACCGACTACTTTATTCCAATCTATAGTCCAATCTTCGACATGTCCAAGACTAATCCACCAAAGCCATTTGTTTTGTAGAAAATATTCAACATTTTGTATGTTACTTAGATAAATGAATAATTAAAACAATTAAACTGGTATCTAAAGGGTGAAAAATTTTAATTTAAGTTAAAATTATTAAATATTTGGTAGCAGGTCTGAAGGTGTTCAAGTGATTTATGAAAAAAAGTATAATTTTACTG